>OZ005648.1:356522517-356547517 GCA_963930645.1 Salticus scenicus | reverse complement strand
ATTCCCCACATACATACACACGCACACACACATGCATGCATACAGATACACTGACCAATTGCCAAAAACTTATTTTTTGGACCCAGGAAGCCTTAAAACATGTAAATCAGGTGAAAACTTGTTATCAAATTTTTGAACTGAATACAATACTTCCATTACCTACAGTAATAGGGTGATGGAAGTAATAACTGAGATAGAAACTGAATTTTTATTTATTGTTCTTAAGACTTATCTACAGTCACCATTGAAAATTAGTTATAGATTTCTTTCAGTGTTTAATCTGTTGAAGACCCGAATTGTAGAATAGGGAATCTCTGGATTTCTTTAATCTATAGTCTCCTGAAACCAAACAAATCAATATTAATAGCTTTAATTTACAACATTATGTACAGTCGGGGAAAAAAAAACGCAGCACTTGATGGTATTTCGTTATTAATTGACGCAGAAAAACTTAATAGACACCATTCAACAGGAAATGAAATGCACTTTCTGAAAATGTCGTCCAATTTTTAATTAGGGGTCATCTACATATTAAAATGAGCACCAACTTTGATTTTTTCAATAGTAACACCCAATTTTGACTTCATATTCAAATTTCTGAGAGTCTGGCAGTGCGTAAAAGTATATTGTGTGTATACTTTATCTTTAGTATTCATAGAGTTATGATCAAAAATGTGTTAGGGGGCTATCTCTAAATATAGAAAAATAAAATTAAGATCCTACAAGAACTAGACAAAATTATACTGTTTCACACCGGAAATATTTCAAGAAAAAAAGAGTTATAAAAAGAAATAAAAATATTAACACCTTTGCAGTATCTTAATTATCATGAATTTAGTTTTTTGGATATGTATATACTTTAGTACTTTTTTAGATAATTTTAGGTATATTTAAATATATTACACTTACGATTGGTCAGACAATACTTTTTATGAAAGTGCAATATTTTTCAATTAAAAAGTATCTATCATGGATATACTGATCACCAATAAAGCTTAAATTTTCTTTCGTACGTGTAACATAATATACAAACTGAAATAATATAGCTATATATATATATATATATACAACAACGCATAAACTAAATCCTTTCGGATATATTATTGTAAGGTTTCATAAAGTAAATATTAAACAATTTTAATAGCACTTACCAGTTTTGGGTCAGTTGAACTCGTTGGAACTGTACGATTTTTTTTTATAATTTCTATGAAAATATAATTTCTTAATTAACGCTTTCGCGACTGCTGACGTAGATTCACATCATTTGAAAATCTGTAACAATGCCAGTGGGCGCTTCTTTCGTAATTTGTGTGTTACTTATTTCTTAAGCATGTACCCAGTGTTCATATTTTTGCAATAAAATATACTATGGATAGAAATATATTAATTAGAAAGAATATAGTTATAATGTATATCCATCTGTAATATAATTGTGGTACAGAAAATTTGTTTTGAAATATTTTATTTTGAGAGTATTTCAAACAGTAAACCCCGCCTATTTAGTTAATTTTTTCTTCTAGTGTTCGTTTAAAGGATTCTAAATTTATCACCAGTAATCGATGAAGTAAATACTACTTGGGTATATTTTTGTCAATGTAAAAAAAGGGGTTTAACACGAATACTCAAAGTCACATTCACTTTTCGTTTCTGTATTGTTTTGTTTTGAAGAACGATAAAAGGCGGGGCTTTAGAAAACAGGAATACTTGATACTAACACAAATGTCTAAAAATCAACATTTTTGTTTCATTTCTTTGCATTTGACATTGTTGTTATATAATTTGACCCTTAAATAAAAAATAAAAGTATTTTGTTCAATTTTCTCCGTTATTTTTTAAGATTTGCTTCGTTATCTCATTCAAAAATTTTTAAGAGACGGCCCCCTAAACCACTCCAAAAGAAAGATTTATTTATATCTCGAAAACTAATAACTGGAATGAGCTGCAAATTTGCACACCCATATTTTTCAGCATTAGGATTCATTTCATGTAAAAATTAATATAGGTCATAATTCATAATTTTTATGAATATTAATTTATTAATATTTTTCAGAATTAAAAATATTTTTCAGAATCAAAATTAATGATGGATTATGTTTGGGTTTCTTCACTGTATCTCGTAAAAAAAGAATTATATCGATTAAGTTATTTTTTGTGAAGATATTAATAAAAGTTTGAAATATGAATTTAACATTAGCACCTTCAAACTTTGAACGCTTATAACTCTGTGAAAAAATAAGCAAAATATACAACCAATATACTTTTTCGCATTGTCGCGATCCCAGGAATTCAAATATAAAATAAAAATGGGGCATTACCATTGAAAAAATCAAAGTTGGTGCGCGTTTTAATATGTAGACGACCCCCAATTCAAAATTTTCGTTCATTTTCTGAATCTACTCTCAATTCCCCGTCGAATGATACCTATTACATTTTTGTGCATTGAAAAGCAACGGAGTAACATCGAGTGCTGCGTTTTTTTTTTTCCCCGACTGTACATAAGAAACCACTAATATACAGAATAAGTTTTATTCAAATATCTTGGTTATTTCTTATTAATAATTGTATATTTACAATACTTTATACATTGTTAACAAATGTTTTATTGTTTTTTATTTTATGGTAAAAGAGAAAACATTACCATCTTTTTTTTTTTTTTTTCCCATTTTTCCTGTTTAGTTTTGTTATAAAAATAAAGAATTTAAATGGCATGCATGAGCTACATTAATGTTTTGACAAAAAATTAAAAATATCAAGATATTTCAAAACTATCCTATTTAATTTCTCTTTTCACGTAATATCTGAAAATTATTTCCATACAGTTTATTTATTTATTTTTGTGGATTCCCTGTTTTGCAAATAACAAAATAAGTAACAGATGCTCTACTGTTCTATTTTCCAAATGTATCCTTTGGAAAAGTTCAAAATGTGAGATTTATTTAATGCAGTGTTTAACATTTTATGTGACAAACATTTACACTGCAAATCTGTGATTAGCATGAAATACAGTTCTTTGGGCTTTGTTCTAAACATAAAATGCACTGAAATGATATTTTTTTCTTTTCTGAACATTATTATCAACTTGCAAAAGACACTGTGTGTCCAATAAATTCTCCTATGTGTAAATATTTAGGAAATTTATATGTTATTAGTTATACATAATAGGATCATTAAATAAACTTGCATGGAATTTTGGAAGAAAAATTTATTAGATGACAAAAAATAAATATTGTTAATAATTTATGTTTAAATAAATATTTTTAAACAAAATTTTAAAGGCATGCTATCTAAATATTTTATGAAAACAAAACAGCTTTTTTTTTTTTTTTTTTTTTTAATAAAAAAAGGAAGGTGTTAAAAATCCATATTGTTTATGTAGTTGTAATGATATATCATACAGAAAAAGAAAACACAAAACTTTTTTTTTATTATTATCTCACTTATATTTAATAAAAGAATATGTGGTAAACATTATTTAACAAATTTATGTGTATTTCTACATTTTGAATTTTAAAGTTTGTGCAGAATAATTTTACACAGATTATTAAACATTCTAGCTACATTTCTAATTACTTATTTTTAACAATTTTAAAAATGTGTGTGATTTATGTTTTATTAAATATATAACATTTAATTGTAAAATTTAACTATAGATGTTCTTCATATCAGATCAGATAAAATGTGAAAT
Source organism: Salticus scenicus (assembly GCA_963930645.1). Lineage (NCBI taxonomy): Eukaryota > Metazoa > Arthropoda > Arachnida > Araneae > Salticidae > Salticus > Salticus scenicus. Next base: position 356,543,832 of record OZ005648.1, on the reverse strand, counting down.
AATTTTAGAATTATTTAATTAATATGAAATTAATTTTAGTATGACATTATCTTTAATTACGTTATCATTTTAATTTATTGTCGATTTAAATATAATTCAATCTTTTAAAGAACAAATTCCCATTAAAAGCTATTAATTCCATATAAGTTTTAACATTTTTTCCTCTTTTTCTGTTAATGTTTATCATTTCATAAATGTTATTTTAATAACATCTAGATACATTTTTTTCCATGGGTAATATTTAAATATAGACTCATAGTCTGATTTTTTAACCAAGTATTTTTAAAATTTCCAACCCTAAAATTTTTTGTGCTCAGTCTCATTTTCTTCTTACAAACATTCACTCATTATATACTTCTCTTTCTTGCTGTATGAAAATATTTGATGGTAACTATTTAGGTTATTTTTAATCAGGCTATTAAAATATGACTGCGTATTTGTTAATGAAGGTTTTGAAGAATTATTTTAGGGATTTCCAATGCATAATAACTCTGAACACTGACTGATCTTGCTCTCTAAAACAATATCTAACAATTACTTCCCCCTCGTCTCTCTCTCTCTCTCTTATTGTGAAATTGCCTTCCTTATTACTTGAAAATATTTTAAATGTTTTTATATAAAATAAAACTACTCTATATAGATGGATTTATGAAATAAATTACCAAAGTTGTTAGGAGTATTTAATGTACAAATTAATTTTCAGAATTTGTCAGTTTCGCACTTGACCAGAAATTATTTTTTGCTCTGTTCAAAGCCTTTTCTTCCATTTATGATAAAGCATTAGAACGCCATTTTTAATTCAAATAAAGATTATTCATTAAGATTCTTAAATTTAACTTCCAGAATAAAGAATATCAAAATTTGTTTCAGGTATATATATATATATATATATATATATATATATACCATATTTAATAAAAATACACTAGAAGGGTGGCGTTGAAATGTAATAAGAAAACTTTGATGCTGTTTTTTCTGCAGCACTCCTGCCTATTTTGTTCGCCTGACGAAGGGTCGTTATTTTTTTAGACCCGAAACAATTGTTGCTTGAATTTTGCATTTTATGGTGTTAATTCAAACTTTTCTTATCATATACCATATTTCTATCTGTATAATCCACATGTCAGGTAAATTAGTTTTATACCAAAAATTTTAATTATTAGACAAAGTTAATAAAAAAGCACCACAAAACTGGCGTTGTAAAAAATATTACTTAAAAACTTTGAATAAACACCATAAAATGCAATAAACTCGCAACAATTGTTTCATGCGTTGCCGCTTTGATTGCAGCACTCATGCTTATTTTATTCGCCTGATGAAGAGTCGTGTGTTTTTTCGACCCGAAACAATTGTTGCGAGTTTATTGCATTTTATGGTGTTTATTCAAAGTTTTTAAGTAATATTAGACAAAGCTATACTTTCACAAGGTATTGCACCTAAGGTATTGCAAGTATAGATCTGTCCGTTAATTAAGATTTCTGGTATAACACTCATTTATCTGACCTGTAGATTATACACAGGAAAATATGGTATTCACATTGTCTGCCCTCTCATGAATAGTTGCATCTCATTTTTTCTGATTTTACAGGAGATCAAACAATAATCTCTTTTTAAAAGGAGGTGTTAGGTTAGATATCAAACTTTCTCAAAACGGTTTTATTAGAACACCTTTATTTATTTGTGCAATTTACTGCCAATATCGTAATAGATAATGTTTTTAAGAGGTATTGAAACGAACCCAATTAAGATTTGCAAAATATTTATAACAATACACACAGTTCCTAAACAATAAGAAATAGATATACAACTGTTTGTGGGACTTATTCAGAGCCTGAGCTGATCATTTATATCAGAATTTTTATTATTTGAGCTACAACCATTTGTTATATGACTAATGATTTAATTTAGGCCCAAGTTGTTATTTGAGTAGTATTTAAATCTCCAACTTAACATGTAATTTTTAAACATTATCATTTTAGGAATTAAACTTTTAATGATTGTAAAAAATTTCTATTTTTTTTTTCTTCATGTATAATATTAATAATTATGTATATATGTATAATTATGTTATTCTCTGACTCAGTTACTTTTTTTTTATCTATGGACACCATGCTTTTCTTTTACCAAGAGTTCTAACAATCTTTTTTTTTTTTTTTTTCTTTCTTAGCATCTTCACAATTCACGCCAAGTAAGAGAAATAATGGAACTGAGAAAAAGAGTCTCAAAGAAGCTGGTAGTCGTGCCATGGAACAGTAAGTTTAATTACAATTATTTCGAAATAGTATAAGAAATAGGTTTTACCCCCCTTTTTGTTATTATTTCATTTTTAGTGACAATAAAGCTATTCTTTCAAATATCAAGTTTAAGAGTGTTATACTTAGTGTAAATGCATTTAAATTAAAATGGAATGAAAAAAAAATATGTTATTTGTGTTGAACTTAGTTAGTTCAAAAAATTGTGAATATTGATAATTATTACAAAATGTAACAGTCTTGAATTTTCTGTTTAAAAATGGGATTTTTTTAAAAATACAATTACGTTTCTATATTAAAAAATAAATTAAAAAGTGATTTGGAGTTCTATTAACCAATAATATATATTATATAATTCCTACATATAAAATAGCCTATTTTCTGCTTTGTTCAATATGCAGACAGAATAAAGAAAGCTTTAATACTTAAATTAAAACTCTTAAATGAAATATTATTCACAATAATTCTTTAGAAACCACACATATCTCTTAATGTGAGGTTTTTTGTGTTACATATTTATAAGTCATAAAATTATATTATTATTTGTTTCATTTTTTCACAAATTCTTTACAACTTAAAGTACATTGCAAGGAAAGTTCCTGTGGCTAGTGCCATGCATCTTTCAATGCATAAAGCTGTGATAGCTGATAGTGAAGTATGTCCTGAATTTACACCACTGCTATATAGGAGAGATATACGTATACAAAAGAAATAAAGAATATAAAGAATAAAATAACAGAAAATTTTGAATTTATAAGAAAAAGGAAACAAATAATCCATATGTAGAAAAATTAAAAATTCTCTAGCTATAAATGTTTATATTCTATTGAGATTATCAAAAATTCCTTAATCGCACTCCATATAGTACTTTATAAAAAATTTATGTTGAAATTTGCCAGAAAGATATTTTTCTTCTAAATTACAAATGACAATGTTTTAATTTTAATGCATATTCTATAATTTTGCTTTTATGTACATTTGTTCAGTTTTACTGGATATCTCCCAACAAATGGGGTGGCTTTTTACTTGGTTTGTACTTTATATTAGTCTTATCAAAAACTATGATTATTTAAATTTTGTGGGGCTCACAGAAGTGAACTAGGCCATTATATTACCATGCTTTTTGTAATGAACAATAAAATTGTTGCTCATGTACCTGTGTACAAATAAAGTCATTTATTTAAAAAAATATCACAGCCTGGAAGGAAAAGTGATGCAACTTTTTTTAAATTGTCAGCAGTATTTGAGAAAAAATCAACTTAAAGACAACTATAAAGTATTGACTATCATTGACATAAAATGAACACAACTACCTCTCAAATTGATAATTTTCAAGATAGAGATGGAATGTTTTTTGTGTACGTTGAGGCACTTCATATGCGTTTTTCAGTGATATAAATTCAAAATTGCTATTTTTTGAGTTATGTCACTTTTCTTGTTGAGATGAAATATACTTTATAATGATATAGATTTTATCTCATCTTCTTTACATTTTTTTTTTTTTTTTAAGTGGGAAGGGTGAATGATGGAGTAATATTTACAAAATTTGTTTTTTGTTTATTAAATTAACTAAACAAATCGTTGATTCATAAATTCTCTTCAAAAGTCTTTTTGATCCGCCTTCAATTTTTATGATGGTAAAATTAATAATAAAATGAAACTTCATAATTATCCAGGAAAAATTCATTAGGAGAAACAGATTAATATTTGATCTGATGAAGAAAAAGCATTTAATAGTCACTTGGTAAAATTGTTAGATATGTAACCGTAACTGTATATATATATGTAAGATATGTAACCGTAACTGTATGAATAAGATGTAACCGCCACTGTGTGGCATCAGTCAGATTGACTGCAGCTGCTCTTGAATAAAGAAGCAACAGATATAACATGGCGCAGCCGAGCGTCGAACCAGAACTGTTTTAAATTAATTTTCGAATAAATCCTGAATGGATTCTTTAAAAGTTCCAAGAGGTTTGGACCTCTCCGGTAATATCGCCGAAGCATGGCGTAAGTTTCGACAGAACTTTGAAATTTATTTAAAGGCAGGAGGCCACACGGAGAAAGATGACGACGTCAAAGTAGCAATATTATTAAATTGCATTGGTGAAGATGCCGTCGAACTCTATAATACATTTGAGCTAACAGATGAGCAGAGAAATACCTTAGCTGATGTGCTGAATGCCTTTGAGAACTATGCAAATCCACGCAGAAATGTTGTGATCGAACGCTATGTATTTAATAGCAGAAATCAAGAACAGTTTGAAAAGTTTGATGAGTTTCTAACAGATTTAAGAAAACTAATAAAATTCTGCGAATATGGAAATTTATCTGACAGTATAATTCGGGACCGCATTGTAATTGGAACGAAAGAAAAACAGCTTCAAGAACATCTATTAAGAGAATCGGATCTAACACTCCAAAAGACGATTGACATTTGCCGAGCAGCAGAATTAAGTAAAAAACAGTCTGAAGTAATACAGCGGAAATCAGAAGTAAATATTCTAAACGAAACGAGTACCGTAGCAGACGCTGTGTCTCTAATAGGGAAAAATAAACAAGCAAAAAATAAGACTTCGAACAATTCGACGTCGCGAACGCAGACAGCTGCTGGAAGTGAAAATAAAAAAGAAAAGATTTATCTGTGTAAAAAATGTAATTATAATCATGTTAGAGGAAAGTGCCCGGCTTTTGGAAAAAGATGCAAAATTTGTGATACGTTAAATCACTTTGCTATTGGTTGCAAAAATATGTTTAACTCCAAGAGAGTTAATAATATGGAAAAATGTATTTTTGTAGATTCAGTGCTGTGTGCTAAGGATTCAAGCTGGATACAGCCGATAAAGGTAGGAAATAAAATCTTATCAGTTAAATTAGATACTGGTTCGTGTGTAAATATAATACATAATGATTTACTTAAATCGCTAAAATGTAATTATTCCATAAGTCCTACTGAGATTATTTTAGAGGCGTATGGTGGTAATTTAATTAAACCCCTAGGTATAATTAACTTAGAGTGTAAAATGAATAGTTGTACTAAATATCTAGATTTTATTGTTGTAAACTGTAATAATTATTCTAAAACATTGTTAGGATTACCTAGTTGTATTGAATTGGGTTTGATTAAAAGAGAAAAAGTAGATTCTACTGAAATAAAAAATAAGGATGAATTTATTGAGAAAAATAAAGATGTTTTTCAGGGGTTAGGAACATTTAATTTAATGTGTTCTATTAAAATTGATGAAAATTCTAAGCCAGTAGTTAAACCCCCCAGAAGGATTCCAGAATCCTTAAAACCAAAATTAAAAGAGAAATTAATTGCTCTTGAAAAAGATAAAATTATAAGTAGGGTAGAGAATCCAGATGGATGGATTAATAATTTAGTTATAGTAGAGAAACCTGATAAGTCAATTCGAATATGCTTAGATCCACAGGATCTTAATAAAGTTATTAAAAAAGAATGTCATTTAATACCAACGATTGAGGAATTAATGCCTAAGTTATGTAATAAATCTGTGTATAGTGTGTTTGACTTAAAGGATGGATTTTATCAAATTAAATTAGATGAACCTTCTAGTAAATTATGTCAGTTTAGTACTCCCTTTGGTTGTTTTAAATTTAACCGCCTTCCGTTTGGTTTAAATATTGCACCTGAATTGTTTCAAAAAGCTAATGAAAAAAATTTTGGTGATATACCTGGTGTGATTATTTATTTTGATGATATGTTAATTTGTGCAAATTCTGAAAAGGAGCATGATGAAATTGTTCAAAAAGTATTAGAAAGAGCAAGAAAATTAAATGTAAAATTTAATCCTAAAAAGTTACAATATCGCGTTAATGAAGTTAAGTATTTGGGTCATGTATTTAATAAAAATGGAATTAAACCAGACCCTGAACAAGTTAAAGCTGTAATGAATTTACAGGCACCTAGTAATAAAAAAGAGTTGCAAAAAACTTTAGGATTAATTAATTATCTAAGGAAATTTATTCCTAACATGTCAGAGATAACTGCTCCTTTGAGGGAATTGCTCAAAACATCTGTAGTATTTGATTGGTTACCAGTGCATACAAAAGCTCTTAATGAACTTAAAGAAAAAATAAGCACAGCCCCTGTACTTGGTGTTTTTGATTCTAATAAACAAATTGTATTGCAATGTGACAGTTCTAAAAGTGGACTAGGGTGTTGTTTGTTACAAGAGGGACAACCGATTTCCTATGCATCACGTGCTTTGTCTGAGGCTGAGCAGAACTATGCACAAATCGAAAAAGAGTACTTAAGCATAGTATTTGCTACTAAAAAGTTTCATAATTATATTTATGGTAGAAAAATAACTGTTAATACTGATCATAAACCCTTAGTATCAATTCATAATAAAAGTGTTGTAAATGTTTTATCTAGTAGGTTACAAAGAATTAAATTAAAGTTACTTAAATATGATCTTGATGTCTCTTATGTACCAGGTAAGCAAATGTATGTTGCTGATCTATTATCTAGATCTTATCTTAATGAATATGATACTGATGAGTTTTTAAAAGAAATTGTTCATTGTGTAAAAGCTACAAGGCATATGCATGTAACAGATAAAAAATTAAATGAGTTTAAGAAATGTACCTTAAAAGATCCAGTATTAAATAAATTAGTAACTTATTGTAAAAATGGTTGGCCTAACAGTAAAAAAGATGTTACAGAAAATGTAAGATTTTATTATAAGTTAAGACAAGATCTTTTTGAAGAAGATGGAATAGTCTTTTATAATGGTAGAATAGTTGTTCCTGTTGTTCTTAGAAAAGAAATGCTTAATAAAATTCATGATGGACATTTTGGAATAGAAAAAAGTAAATCTAGAGCTAGAGTAATTTTTTATTGGCCTAATATGGGAAATGATATTGAAAATTTAATTTCTAAATGCTCTGTTTGTGAAAAGTACAGACCAAAAAATTGTAAAGAACCACTCATTTCACATGACATTTTGTCATTACCGTTTGAAAAAATAGGGTGTGACATTTGTGAATTTAGGAAAAATAATTACTTAGTCTTAATAGATTATTTAACTAAGTGGTTAGAAATTGTTCCCTTAAATAATAAACAAGCAGAGGAAATAATTGAGAAATTAAAAGTGATATTTAGTTCGCATGGAATTCCTAAAATTCTAGTCGCAGATAACATGCCCTTTAATTCGCATCAATTTAGAAAGTTTTCATCGGAATGGGATTTTGAAATCGTAAATAGTAGTCCGAGATACCCGAAATCAAACGGTCAAGCCGAAAGCGGTGTAAAAATTGCTAAAAATATGTTGAAAAAATGTTATGAATCTAATCAGGATATTAACAGTGCGCTCCTAGAATATAGAAATACGCCCATAAAAGGGTTAAATTTTTCTCCCGCTCAAGCCTTAATGAGTAGACGAACGCGAACTAAATTACCAATAAATAGAGAATTATTAAAGCCAGAACTCCAAACTAACATCAAAAATAAAATTGTAAATAAACAAAACTTAAGTAAATTCTATTATGATAGAACGTCGAGACCCTTATCGGAAATTTCAAATAATCAAAATGTTTTGATTCGTTCTGGAAATCAGTGGGAAAGAGGCATAGTTATTAAAAGAGATAAAAACCCTAGAAGCTATTGGGTAAGAAATGAGAAAAATAATATTTTAAGAAGAAATAGAATTGATTTAAAACCTTCTTATAATGAGACAATTTTTGAACAGGATTTTGAAGTGACTGGTTCTACTTCTACTAACAAAGACTCTGTAAATATTAATTTGAATGGTAATGGTTCTAATAATGATAATTCAAAAAAGAAATCGGACTCTAAACAATACATTACCAAATATGGTCGTATAATTAAGCCCCCTAACAGGTATGGGGTAGTAAATAAGTAAGTAAATAAGTAATTGTTTTTTAACAAAGTACAGTCGGTAACAAAAGTGTCCGAACACTAGCAAAAATTCCTATGTAGAAAAAGTACACTTCATACGGTTTTGTTAAATAAATCCTTGTCGAATCCTGTTCTTAGTCAGTGTAAGAACAAGACTCGATAAGGATTTATTTAACAAAACCATATGAAGAGTGCTTTTTTTACATAGGAATTTTTGCTAGTGTTCGGACACTTTTGTTACCGACTGTAAGTGTTCTTGTGTATTTGTTTGTTTATATTTGTATCTTCCTTTTTTTTATTCATAGTGTAAATATTTTAATAACAATTTTTGTGTGTCATTCTTTGTAAAAGGGGAGATGTTAGATATGTAACCGTAACTGTATATATATATGTAAGATATGTAACCGTAACTGTATGAATAAGATGTAACCGCCACTGTGTGGCATCAGTCAGATTGACTGCAGCTGCTCTTGAATAAAGAAGCAACAGATATAACAAAAATCATATGTTTGTTTAAAAAGTTTAGTTTTATTAAAAACTTTATTTATTACATAAACAAAATTTTATTTGTATTTTGTTTATTAGTAACATTTTCTAATTTTTGTACTTTCTCTCATTTCAGCCCTTCTGGTGCCACAGATGTGATAGTTGATATTGAAAATATGCTAGCCAATTTGTCTACACAACTTGATGCCATGTTGGAATATCAGCTGAATGAGGCTTAATACCTCTCATTTCAAACTTTAAATAAATTCTTGTTTAGTTTGAACTGTCACAGCAAATGACTGTATATTGCTTTACAAACAAAAGACAATTTTTGTTTAGAAAACTGTAGCTGGCTGCAGTGATTGTGAAGTTTACTTCAAGATGGGTTTTGTACAAACTATGACTGCAAATCTCTTAAAATTGATACAAGATTTTTTTTTTTTCCTTTTAAAAAAGAGTGTGTTTAAAAAAAAAAAAAAAAAAAAAAAGCATCCATTTTAATGACTGTTAAAATAATAGAACAAAAGTAAATCAGTTAATCACTTTCATACTTTTTACAAAAAACCATATAAACTACTGTCTTCTGTCAAAAAATAAGCGAACAAAGAAACAAATATTATACATTTTCATGCAATGAATATTTTATTTTGAGCTACACATAAGATTCTAATATATGCTTGGCTTTCAAAGTTTTTATATCATTAATTACCAAATTTACAACTTAATATAACTTGATTTTTTTTTAAATCAATTTTTTTCAAATTTCTAAAAAATAATTCATTCAGTGTGTCTTAAAATGCCTTTTGATAAATATATTAATGTACAAATATATTTTGAAAAATAAGTATTACAGTAAATTTAATATATCGAACAATTTTCAAAATACTTCCTTTTTTATTACACTTTGAAGTACTTCAATGTTTTTTGCAACTTTAAATTTAAATTAATTAATATTAAATTTCTCTCCATTAAATATATTGCTAAAGTTTAATATATATTCATAAAGTGTTTTTCATCCTTGTTTTTTTACATATGCAACCATATAAAAATGTATGTCATTTGGCCATTTTTTATTTCTGAAGAACTTTTTGTAAAAAAGTAGAACAAGATCAATCATTTGTGTAAAAATGTATCATAGAAAGTGATTGATTTGCAGTTATTTGAAACCCATCTTTATTTTGTAGTATATAGACACCAAAAAAATTGTTAATTGAATAAATCAGCTTATGTTGAAATACAATTTTTTAACACAATTGTTGATTACCCAACTAAACTATTTTCATACGGAGAACTGCTGGTGTTTTTTGAACATTTTAAAAATAACTTTTTTTTTCTTTTTTTAAATACTATTTTGGTTGTGTTCCTCAACTTTGTTACGACTTCAGAGTTGCATTTGAAATACATTATAGCAGCTGTAAAAGTTTTTCATCTTGTACCGATTTATTTATTGCAGCTTTTTCTTTGAGTCCTAATTAATTTCAACCAATGGCATTTTCATATTGTGCTATAGGAACAATTTTTTTTACCCGTTTTTTTTTTTTTTTAATGTATTTAGTGTTAGAAACCATCAAGTAAGAAAAATGCACTTTAATTATTTCACTAAAGTATCAATTATAATAAAATATTTCTATTTTTGATAGTTTGTTGTTAAAACAAGGAAAGATATATAAAACAACTCCTAATGAATTATCTTATTTAAAACAATTATCTTAGTTGAAAAAAAAAATGCCTAGGTAGATATGTACAGTCACATTTTATTTCGCCCTCTTCTCTTCCAGTTTTCGAAATACATATCAAGTTCCTGCTGTGCATTTTTCTTACATATGTAGTTAGTGCCATACTTTTATAATATGGATTTGACATACTGTTCTAATACATACTCACTATATATTTTATTGTAATTGGTAATTAAAAAAGATATAATACTTCTCTATATTAAAAATTTTCTTACACACTGATTAAAAGGTGTATATCTAAGGATAAAATATGGTACATTTTTAATGTGAAAATAGAATACTTACGTCAGACATTAAAAAGTTTTAAAAACACAATGTATTTAATTAATAAATATTGTTACAGTTGTAGATACAATTCTCCTTTATTACTGTAGCTACAATACAGTGTTTACAATTAAATTAGTCTTTTTAAATTCTTAATTTTATCATAAAAATAGTAACTTAAAAAGGAAAAAAAAAAAAAGAAATAGGAATTCCCCATAATGTAATTAATTTTATTCAAAGTAATGAACATTTGGACTTTTGTTGCTGATTTCATTCTGTACTCGTACATTTTTTTACCGTGGTTGGTCTGGTTTAGTTTGTCACTCTACAGTATCTTTTTGTATACTAGGGCTAATTACACTGGGATTGTTTCAAGTGAATTCCGAATCACCATGAATATTCATGCTTTCACCAGGACTCAGACTCAGCACATTTTAACTAAAGTTCAGAGTGCTAACCATTTAGCTACAAGATAGGCTTTTGCCTGATGAAGGGTTATGATTAATTATTTCAATCCAAAATAACTGTTACGGGTTTTTGCATTTTGTGAAAATTGCTTATAAAATTTATTTTTCATGATTCAGATGCTTTCAAGATGCAATTTTATAATCGAGAATGAAAAGTCTGCATTTAGGAAAGGATATTTTGTTAGAAAACTTTTCAGATGTGATGCTTCAAACCAGTTTTATTCTCAGAGAAAACTTTTCTATGTTGTGAACAGCTCTAAGCAGGAATGCATGAAATTCCCAGTCTCTATTCTTGGATTTAAAAAATTTTCTTTATTATAGACAGTTTTTAAAATTGTAAAAGTCATTTTTACAAATAATATAAAATATAATAATAATTAAATAAATGAAAAACAAACGTTTAAAAGTATATAAATGAGGGTAAAAATGTCTTAATTTAATAAAAAAAACACAGACGTACCAAAAATACTCTCCCCTCCTCACAAGGGAAGGTATTTTTCCTTTCTTATTTAGATTCTATTTTACTTGGAGAAATGTTAAATTAATTGAGAACTAAATATTCAAGAAATTTACTTCATATTTAAGCATTTTGTGGCAAATGTGTTCTGCAAATTAATTTTTTATAAAAAAAATTTCCCCATACAGACTGTCAATAAAAATAAAATCCATCTTTTGAAGTATGGCACTTTCGGAATCAGTTTCACACACAATCATTTATAACAAACATTACTTGCAGTTGTGTCTGAAATCGAAATGGAAAATTTTGCTGACGATGAATGTTTTTTAAGAAAAAGATCATGCTTATTTAGTCAGTTAAATAAATACTCTGTAACTTCATAGAACAGTGATATTGATTGACTTCGACTGTTACCTATTGTGAACTGTGCTGATTGTTTTCTTGGATTTGGCTACATGAGAACAAGAAATCGAGTTGCTAGTTATTGTCCACGACAATCTTTGTGTTTTTTGGCTACACAAAGTGATTCAAATATGAAGATGGAATCATAATTTTTTTTTTTTTTTCTCTAAAGTTCACTTCATAAATTTTGACACATTGCAAGAGTTTGAAGAACAGTATTCATTTTTTTTCCATGGTTCATTTTTTGATTGAAATTTAACTATGTGAAAGAGAAATCTTTATGAAGTAAATAAAGATGTAGTATTCAGTTGTTTATCTTGTGTCTTTTTTTTCCTTGTGTATTTATTATTGACATTATACTTGCATGCTAATTTTCTCAAAATTAAAATATGACTTAGTACAATTTTTATTAAAATCACACAATCAACAGATTGGAAGAAAATCATATTTATTGAAATTTTATTTTTCTGACTGAGTGAAAATAATGCCAGGACCGGGAGTCGAACTCCGGATCTTTGACTTAACAGGTCAAGGCTCTACCAATTAAGCTATCCAGGCCGACAACCAGTTGGCAATACTCACTCAGACAACCTTTAGGCAGAAACATCTGGTATATCATGTAGATAGCTCTACAGAAATAAACCGCAGGTAATTTCTGTCGAGCTATCTACATGATAGAGCAGATGTTTCTGCCTAAAGGTTGTCTGAGTGAGTAATGCCGACTAGTTGTCGGCTTGGATAGCTCAGTTGGTAGAGCCTTGACCTTGTAAGTAAAAGATCCGGGGTTCGACTCCCGGTCCTGGCATTATTTTCACTCAGTCAGAAAAATAAAATTTCTGTGACTTAGTAGTTTAGGATTTTTGGACATTTTAATGACGAATACTGTAGATACATATAAGTAGTAAAGGAATAAAAACACCAAAGTTATCAAATCTCCATCCCAGTTGAAGGTCAGAATATTTGTAATTTTTATTTTACTTCAAGAAATGATTAATGTATAATTATTTTAAATTTGTGAACAGTTTTCTACCACTCACTAAACATGTTACATGCTAATAAATGAAAAACTTTGTAGAAACACTGTAAATTACAAAGGTATATATTTTACAAAGTATTTTATTTATTAATTTTTGGCACCAATCCTCCGCTGTGTTCTTTACTAAACTTTATTATATGCTACCTACAATAATTAACAAATAAATAAATAAAATGAAAACTTAATGCTCAAACTGGACCTGTAAATTCTGACTTCAATGGTATGTTATCATAAGCTAAAAACAATACCCATATTACAATTACATTTTAAAAGTCACATTATTAAATGGTATATAAATTATTGAAACAGTCACCATTGCAATTGTTAATTAATGGAATGCATGTATCTTAGAAAGATATTAAAACTTCTTCACACACCATAAAATTTTAAGTCAGCACAACCAGTTTCGAAAGAACGTAGCCTTTCTTCATCAGGTGCAAACACGTGCTACTGCCTTGGAGGCAAAAGCAAGACTAAAATTTTATGGTGTGTGAAGAAGTTTTAATATCTTTCTATTGACTTTACGCCTGTTTTTGAATTTAGTTTTGGTACATGTATCTTGTTTTATTCAAACAGTTAATTTTCAAAAAAGAAGGAAACGGTGTAATTTACTTTACAACAAATCATTTTAACAAATTTAGCTTATGAATAGAAATAGTAAATGATAATAATATAGGAAATTTTGAATAATCTTACACTGACTCAACCAAAAATTTGTCTTTCCAATTTCCAAAGAATTAAAAAATCAAACTTATCAGTGTCATTTTTTAATGCACAAAAATATAAATTTGTAAATTAAAATGCAATGAATGAAATGGATGTACATTAATCTAAGTGAAATGTTTGAAAATAAATTATCTTATTTGTTTATTTAAAAAAAACTGTAATTACTGAGTACAATTTTTGTCACTTTAAACTGTTAGTCAAATATAAGAAATAACAAAATTACTTTCAAACAAGTAATATAAAAGAAAAAATCTTAAAGTCAATTCCTACTTACAAACACTATCAAAAAAGTTTTTTTTTTATAATTTTGAATTAAGAAATAAAAAGTGTGCGTGCAAAATGAAAGAAAAATAATTATAAGATTAAAAAAAAAATTTATATACCATGTTTTAAACTTTCTGATGAATCATAGATAGAGCTCTTATCAATGTGCATAAAATTTTTAAAGTGACAATGACGCCAATTTTTGTGAGATGCATAATTTAACTTTTTATAGTTTTTTAATATTCACATTTAATTAAATGTATTTATTTTTATGTTGAATGAAATTGAACTCGTAATTTTTTCTTTTTTTTTTTTTTTTTCTTGGCAACAACTAAATTATAACTAATATTTTAATGGCTATATTAATGCTATTAGGATGTTATTATTATCATATTTTAATTAATGATAAGAAAACTAATCGAAAATCGGACTTCGAAGTATTGTGTTGTCACCATGTTCTGAGCAATCCTGAAAGTTTCAAATTTCTGGCTATTTGGGAAGTTAGTTAAAAATCGATTGCAAGATTTGTACAAGATATATATAGGGAGAGTCTGAACTAATAGTAGGAATTGAAAAATAGTTTGTATGACCATTTTAGATTATGTAACAAAATATAAATGCTGTATTTGTATAGCACTTGTTTTACACTTGCACATCATTGCTCGTCCCGTTCATCCATTTCTGAGTCTTCAGACTCAAGTATTTCTGAATATAGATCATATTTTCAATGAAAGATGAAAAAGAGGACCAGTAACAAAGTAAAGAAAAAGATAATGTGTATACACTGCAATTGCAGCATATGATTATAATACAATCTTTAAGCCTTTGCTGGCCATGACGCTCTAAAGCACTCTAAACAGTGTCACTATATTTAGGGACTCTTTTATTCAACTGTCACCAATAATTTTGAACAGTGATATTTGATATATATAATGGACAAATAACCTTCAAAGTGATTAGGCAATCATAACAGTTAAAATTTTGTGGTGGATATTGAATAAAAGAGTCTTTAAATTTGGCAATACTGACCACAGAGGAGTAATACTAAATAGGACCGGCAAAGGATTAAATTATCTGTATTTGTTTGCATGAGAATAGAACGTATATTCATAGAGAAATAAAGATTTACTGAAGAAACAAAATTCACATGTTTGTATGTAACATGGATGGTTTTCAAACCAATGCATTGCAGTTTTTAGAAAGTTTGACATACTAAATTAGACGTGACAAGTGCAATCAAAATATAAAAATATTAAATATGTGATGAAATATAAACATTTTTACTAAATAATTTTTAACTGTGCATGGGAAAGTGTTAAAATCTCATCTACATAATTTAATAGTCAAGTGTATAAAGTTATTGTGAAAATAAATAATGTTAAAATTCAAAAAAGTATATCCAATAGGATTGAGTTGAAAGTTAGTTGCTCTGAGAAAAAAGCAAAACTTTAAATTGTTCTATGGTTTTATTCAAATCTGTATTTTGGATCAATCAATGCTAATATAATATACAATAAGTTAAAATAAAAGTCTGGATAAAACACTTAAAGGATTTGCTTCTTTCTGAGAGTAACTAAATTTTAACTCAATCTATTGCATATATATATATTTTTTTTATTTATTTAAAAATTTGCTTAAAAAATAAATAAATAAATAAATAAGAAAAGAAAAGAAAAACACTGCACATTTGGAAATGAGAACACAGATAAGATGGTAGATAAGACAGATGAATCTATGACAAACATTTTTGTAAACTTTGTCAAAAACTTGACAAAACTATACAACTGATTTAATTTGATCTCTCAATTTTGAAGATATAGGGTGAGCACAGACACAACAAAATACCAAAATAAAAAGTTTATTATGTTTTGGGGGGGGGGGGGGATATAGGAAAACTTTCTTATTTCAGTTCATAAAAATATTGAAATTAAGCTTTGGAGCAAATGAGAAGTGAATATTTAATACAAAATGAAACTTGAACTTTGCATTTACTAATTATGAAATAAAACGAAGATATACTTTGGTAGAATAAGTTATTTATTTTGTTTCAATGCACTTATAAAAATATTTTTTACTTGTAAAAAATCTAATTTTTTTTCACCTGTCAGACCCCACTTCCCAATCTTCCTCCCCCACCCCTCAAGACTGGATTGGATCCTTTTGGATCTTGCATGGTTTCCTCACATACTAAGTTTTATGCAGTTATACAGAATAGAAACTGAGATATAGCCATCCCCAAATGTAGAAAATACAGCAGAACAGTGCCATTTGTTGAGCAATTTACATCAATTTATATCAAGATACAACTGAATATAAATTTTTATGAGATTCTAAGAATTGATTCTTGAGTTAGAGCTTTCAGAAAATTTTGGTTTGAGATAGACAGACATTAAAAAAAAAAAAAAAAAAAAAAAAGTAAAATCACATCAAGCCATGTAAATCCATCGAAAACCATAAGGTGAAAATTTTATGAATCCAATAATTTCTTCTATAAATGTAGAAGAAAGAAAAAATTTCTTATTCGTTATAATTAGATGAATTTTCCAAACTTATGTATGTAATGCAGGGGTAATTGTGTTCCAGTAATTTACTTGAAATCAGGTATTTATTTCATTTTCATTACCAAAGTTTCAGTTTTTGTTTTTCTAATAGTTAAATTCATAAAATAAGACTAAAATATCAATTTATATGACTTTTAGACCTAATAAAATTAATATTTTTCATATTGAGAGGATTGGGCTTCCCCGCAATAAATTATTCTTTCTCCGTACAAAAAAATTTTTTCTTACAAAATTTCAGACATTTTTTCATGAATGCACAATCACCCATTGTAATGAATGTATTCCAATGTGTTTAAAAAGGGCTTAAGCCAACCAAACTACTATCATCCAATCATAAACAAAAATGTAGTGTATCGTTTTTAACATATTTGATCATCTGAAACAGTTTATCATGAGATGACATAACTAATAAATGCGTCAACTTGCACAACTCACATCATCTGAAATGCATAATGCACAGAAATTAATTAATTATTAAAACAGTAAATGTAAAATAGTTTCAAAATTAAATACCTTTACAGCAGTTAGTATTATTTGTTTCACACAAATTGCAAGCATGCTCAAGCATCAATGAAAGAAATAAAATATTTTAAATTAAAAAAAATTTTATCCACATAGTATATTGTAATGTGGGACAGCATTTAAAATAAACACATTAAATCGCTACAAATATGAATTTAAACTGGTTTAAAATAAAATTTTTCTTCCTAAAAACAAGAGAAATTTTCAAGTAATTTAAATTAGCTTACAATGAGAATTCAGTGTGTATTGAAAAGTTTTAAGAAAAAAATATGTATATTATTTAGACCAAAGTTTTATTTAATTAAAACAAACTGGTGTAGCACCTCACTCGTTTTTCCTTTGTCTTACCCTATTGATTTCAGAACAGTTTTATTTGGCATACATTTATTTGTGTAGCAGCCTTCTCAATCTCTCTCCCAT
Source organism: Salticus scenicus (assembly GCA_963930645.1). Lineage (NCBI taxonomy): Eukaryota > Metazoa > Arthropoda > Arachnida > Araneae > Salticidae > Salticus > Salticus scenicus. Next base: position 356,526,355 of record OZ005648.1, on the reverse strand, counting down.
CCCTTGTTTCAGTGTTCTATTTGCATTCATAAAACATTAAAAGATGTTGTTAAATTTAAATATTTGTATCAAATTATTCAGAGAGTTTTTGTTTATACCATTGTTTGAAATTTGCTGATTTAAATTTAAAGTTTTAACAAGTCCTTCCGACTCATTCGGAAGAGTAGGTTGATTTCTTTTTTCTTATCAAGTAGCTGCAATTTTGAAACAAAATGGTGGCTACAAATTATTAATGGACTTGGTAGAAATATTGTGGGCTATGCAAATCGGTTCAGTCAGAAATATCTTTTTATGTGAATTTGAAATTTTCAAGTGGCTGTGACCACACATTCACTTACATCCATAAGACATCTATAAATAGGTGTAAAAGTTTAAAAATGATCCATTAAATGTCTATAAATATCTTACAGATATCTATTAGTATGACAAATATCACTCTTTTTTACATCCATTAGATGTCTTTTACATATTCAATAAATCTCCAAATATCCAATTATTAGACTCATTAGATCTAAACTGAAAATATCAAAATCTCGTTTTGATCTAACACGTTACATATATCCAATAATTGGACTCGTTAGATCTGATAAATATTGAAAGTATCTAAATCTTGTTTTGATCTAACATGTGATATTTATTAGACATCGAAAAGGGCTCGTCTGTATTTAAACAGCTATCTCTAATTAGTACAGGATATCCAGGACTTTAGATATTTTGTACCTTGTACGGATCATTTGGATGTAATTTAGATGTCTAATGAATATCAGTGGCTGTATGGGCCGGCACTTAGAAACAAGATGGCGGACCAAGTTGGCAAACAAATATATCAAATGCATTTGTGAGATAAGTCTACTGTACAAATTTAGTTCGAATTAATTCAGAATTTTAAAAGTTATCGTGTTGGAAAATTAAGTGGCCGCAACTTGGATCAAGTGAACGAATCCAAGATATTTATAAGATAAGTCCACTGTCCAACTTTCGTTCGAATAAATTCAGTATTTCAAAAGTTATCACGATAACAAATTCTCAAGTAGAAGCGTTCAAGTGACCACAACTTGGAAACAAAATTGCGGAGAAACTTGCCCACCGAAATCATAGATACTTGAATGATAAATCAATTTTTCAACTTTGGTTTGAATTTTTCAACTTTGGTTTGAAAAGTTATCGTGATAAAAAATATTCAAAAGGACACCACTTTGAAACTATACGAGTATGACGGAGCAAGTTGCCCAGCAAACTCATCCAAGGTATTTGAAGCATAAGTTCACTGTCCAACTTTGGTCAAATCAATGCAGTGTTTCAAAAGTTATTGTTATGACAAATTTTCAAATAGCAGTCTAAGTGGCTGCAACTTGGGAACAAAATGGCGGAGCAACTTGCCCAGCGAAATTATCCAAGATATTTGTATGATAAGTTCACTGTCCAATTTTAGTTCAAGCTAATTCAGTATTTCAAAAATTATCGTGATAAGAAATTTTCAAGTAGCCACCACTTGGAAACAAACAAACAACAACAACAAAAAAAAAACGGATTGAGATGCCCAGCGCACTTATCTGAGATATTTGAAGGATAAATCCACAACCTAAATTTGACAAGAATTGATTCAGAATTACAAAAGTTATCATAATGACAAATTTTCAAGTGGCCACCACTTGGAAATAAAATGGCGGAGCAAGTTACCAAACGAAACTTATCCAAGATATTTGAACCTTAAGTTCACTATCAAACTTTTGTTTGAATCAGTTTAGTATTTTAAAAGTTATCGTTATGGCACATTTTCAAGCGGCAGCCTAATTTCAAGTAGCCGCAACTTGGAAACGAAATGTCGAATCAAGTTGCCCAGTGAACTCATCCAAGATATTTATATGACAAGTTCACAGTCCAACTTTAGTTCGAATTAAATCAGAATTTAAAAAGTTATCATGATTATACATTTTCAAGTGGTAGCCTGATTTGAAGTTGTCTCGTTTAGTTTATAACATCCGCACTTTATTAAAAATGGCGGATAAAGAACATTAATAAACTTGGTCGTGACCCTTATATGGTCTATGTATACATCAAAATCTGAGCAAATCCGGTCTTAAATACGCTTTTTACAATATGAATTTGAAATTTTCAAGTGACCTCCACTTGAAAACAAAATGGCAGAGCAACTTGGTTAACAAACTCATTCAAGATATTTATAAGATAAATTGGCTGTCTAAATTTGGTTCGATTTGGAGTATTATGGAAGCTATCGTGATTATAAATTTTCAAGTGGTAGCCTGATTTCAAGTTGCTCCGCTTAGTTTAAGATATCCGCCATTTTGTTAAAAGTGGCGGATAAAGTTCATTAATAAACTTCGTTGAGAGTGAGACCCTTGTATGCTCTATGTATACAGCAAAATTCAAACTAATTCAGAATACGCTTTTTACAATGTGAATATGAAACTTTTAAGTGATCTCCACTTGAAAACAAAATAGCGGAGCAACTTGGTTAACAAACTCATCCAAGATATTTCGCTAAGTTCACTGTCCAAATTTGGTTCGATTTGGAGTATTATTTCGGAAGTTATCGTGATGCTAAATTTTCAAGTGGTAGCCTGATTTCAAGTTTCAAGTGGCCCTGTTTAATTTAAGATATCCACCACTTTGTTAAAAATGGCGGATAAAGTTCATTGAGACCCTTATAAGATCATACTTACATCCAAAATCAAGCAAATCTGGCCTTAAATACGCTTTTTACAATGCGGATTTGAAATTTTCAAGTGGCCAGTTGCCGCCTTTTGAAAACCCAAGATATTTATAAGTTCACTATCCAATATGGTTCGATTTGGAGTGTTATTTCGGGAGTTATCGCGATGACAAAATTTTCGTTATATATATATATATATATATATATATATATATATATATATATTGTAGATATAGATAAACAAAGTGATTGCAATAGGTCGATTTCTGAAGAAATCAACCTAAAATGGTATCCCAGTATATTTTTCAAAATATGCTAAGTTTAAACTTCCTGAAATTACTTGTTTTTAAGTTATTCTGGTAACAGGCATATCAGCAGACACACGATTAACTATTTAAAACTTGATTTTTGTAATCAGGGAACCCCAAAATGCAATTGCAGAATTGCATTTTATCTACCATTTAGGTAACACGATCCAATAGAAAAGAATCGGGTATTCCTGTATATTTTGGGATAGTTCAGTATATTATCTACAAGCACAATAATTAAATTTAACACAGTAAAAAGAAGTGCATAATACATTTTGAAATGTACATCTGGTAAATTCCAAATATTGCACCTGATATAGTATCTGATATTTTATGCAGTCCTGTAAACAAGTGGTAAATGCTTTTGTTCATACCATGTTCTATATGAAGCATGCTTTTGTGCCTTATTGCAATCAAAATATGTTAAAATACATGAAAAAGAAATTTCATCCACAGACATAACGTATTTGAATTCTTTTTTATTTCCTTGTACACCTGAGAATTGTCTGATATCAACATAAAATTTCAAGTAATATTCTAATATGATACAGATTTAAAATACCGAATTTAGATCTGTTATTGAGTTATGCTGATAAGATACGCAAATACTAACAGCTGAAGACCTGGTTTTTAAATTCACGGTACTTCAAAACGTGCAATGATTAGTTTTGAAAATTCGACTGAAAACAAAATATTTTTTACTTTATATGGATATGGGTAAGAGAAAGTAAAAAATTGAATTATTAGTTTAAAGAAAAAAAAAAATGTATAATAATATAATGTTGAATGACAAATCAACAAGCTTTTTAAGACTTATTTCAAGTTATTCTTATATGGAGTAGAAGGGTTTTTCCTG
>OZ005648.1:356484317-356522317 GCA_963930645.1 Salticus scenicus | reverse complement strand
ACATGACAGATTACCTTTTATATAAAACTAGTATCGCCCAGTGGTCGAAACTCGACCATTTTTTTTTTTTTTTTTTTTTTTTTTTTTTGCAAAGCGAGGCAAAGCAAAGTTATTGCCTTGTCCTAAACGGAATGCAATTGCAACACAGCTGCGGCAATTGTTTGCCGATATTCACTCTAACTGAATCAGCAGAGTTTTACTTAATATAACTATTTCTCTCTGTAGATGTTAGCCTTTCCTGAAATGAGAGAAAATCGCAACGTGAAAACGCCCCTTGTTGTGTGATACAGCCCAAAAGCTAATAGGGACCATGTCAAACCAAGGCCCAACCAAGTATCAAATTCTGTTAAATTAATTCGATTGGTTCATAAAGTACAGTGTTTGAAAAAAAAAAAAAAAAAAAAAAAAGATATTTTTCAAAAATGGTCGAATTGAGTTCGGGAAATTTCAAAACGTGTAACTTTATCGAAAACCGAAAACCTAAAACTTTTCTGAATCTTATATTTTCTACTAATATATGCAGAGGAAAGAATAATAAATCCACTTTTTAAAAAATAAAAATAAGTAGTCAATTTCACTTAATTAAAATGCAAGGAAATCTCAAAACGTGTAAATTCATCGAAAACCGGTAATCAAAAGTTTTTATGTATCTTCTACTTGCTTCTTCTACCCACAAAAGTTAGCAATAAAGACACTTTTAAAAAAAATAAGTAGCCAATTTCAGTTAATTGAAACGTAAAGAAAGCTCAAAACATGTAAATTCAGCAAAAAACGGAAATCGGAATTTTTTCCGTATCGTCTACTTATACATGCAGCAGTTAGTAACAAATCCGTTTTCCTTTTATTTAGTATATTAGTTGAATATTTATTGTTTAAATATCACCCTTTGAAATGAAATGTTTATGTTTACATTCGAAACTGGAAGTTTGCCATTTTTTTTTCTGGAGTTTTGTGATTTTAAATTAAAATTTTATCAATTTTACAGAAAAAATAACTCAATCAAACACATGTAGACAGTAACTTATATATAACTATACCCAAATATCGGAATTAAAATCGGCAGATAATTTCCGTTATTTTTTAATAATTTTTTACAAAAAATCCAATGGACGCGATTAACATAGACAATTTTTTTCATGGCTCCATGGACAGACAGTGACGTCATCACTTCGCTTGCGTATAGTGATGCTACATTATACAAATTACTGTGTCTATGGTTTTATTTGAGCTTTAATTGCCAGATTTAACAACTTTCTACTTTTAGGTATTTTTTAATGTAAAGGAATACGTGTATAAAAGGGAAAAACGGGGGAAAATGCATAAAAAATAAATGTATTTTTAAATACCTTCTTGACATCGTAAGAAAATAATATTTGTATTCGCACCTTCCGGCTAACCATACCTTTCGAATGATACCATTTTCAACTCTCTACTCCCATAATTAATATGTTAAAAAGGGACAACAAATTTTATGCTTGCCTATTAATATATAGATAGATGCCTTAAATTATGAACATTTTATTCCACTATTGTTGTTTATAATAATTATACAGCATAACTAACATAAAAATAAACAAATAAAGCTCTTAAAAATCCTTTTAAAAATAAATAAAAGTTCTTTCTATCGTATTTTAATCGAAAACATTTGCTTATATTTTAAAGCTTTCCGTAAAAAATAAATAAATAAAAAGATTATACCCCATTTTAAGGAACTAGTTTATATAATTCTTTTTCCATTAATCATCAATAGATGGCAGCACCAGATCATTTATATTTTTCCTTCTATTATTAAAAGTGGTTGGTAAAAAATTCCGGAATATTAGATTTAAAAAATATTTTTTGGAAGATTAGCATTAGATTTCAAATTCTAATAATAATAATAATAATAATTTCCATTTAGTAATTAGTTCAAAGTAAAGGACGCTAGAAATTTTTTAAAAAGTTTAGATAAAAATAAAAAAGCTTAGTTTTATCAGTGCCCGATTACCTTACAACTGAGGGGAAGCACAAATCCATTTGGGGGCTAGAGACTCACACAAACAATCTCGAAAAATTTATAAATTTTATAGTTACCTGGAAGACAAGTAAATTCGCTTAAAATGACAGACAAGTAAATTCACTTAATTTTTGTACCAAAATATAAACTGGTGAAAGCCTGTATTCACCACAATATATGAAATTATTCCATTATAAATGTATGCGTAAACACTTCATTAGCATATTTCCTACATAATCTAGAAATGATAGTTGTGCAGTTAGGTGTACTGTGACTTTTTATAATGAGACAATGCTTTTAGACCACAAGCTTACAATTCGGGGCCCATTTTTTGCTTAATTTGGGGCCTTTTCAAAATTTTCTAGGGGAAGCACATGCTTCTCGTGCCTATTGGGTAATCAGGGCCTGAGTTTTATATTATCCACCTACAATACCTGTTTGCATTCTATAATATTCTGTGCATTAGTTCTTGAGCTAGAGCTGCCAGTAAATATGTGTCACATATGCACAGACAGACTTTTTCTAAAAACGGCCAATGCAATTAAAGAAAAACTTTAACTGCATTAGAACATCAGTCACTCGAAGTGGAAGTGCTGTTTCTTTTCTCTTATTATTTATTAACAGGCTTTACCTGCTTCATTGTCGTTTATGATATTTATTTATTTATTTATTTATTTTTTAACAAATGTAATCATTATTATTATTATTTTACATTACTCGATGTCGATAAATAAAAACTAAAAAAGAAAAGAAAAAGAAAAAATCCATTGAAATTGCTCTGAACCTGGTTTTGGATACTATCTGCTCTCGGGTTTGGGTTCCCACTGACTGTGGCAATGCCTTACCCGGGAACTTCAGTTTAGGTTTAGGTATTTATCGGACGCTAGGTGACGCTGCTATTATTCCTGAACTACGACTTTACAGATGATTGTATCTCAATATCTATTAAACATTGTAGTTTTGGCACCATGTATTAGCGAGACCTAGTAACACCGTTTTATAGCCCTCGCTCTGTAACAATAAAATTATAAGTAACAATGCATTTACAATTTCATGCTATAAATTAGATTAAAAAACGTATACTTACACTTAATTATTATAAATTTTAATTTAATTTAAAATTTAATAAATTAAATCCTTTCTAACCGGTCTATCGGTAAGTTCTGTTCGTTTTTAGAATAAAACGAAATAATAAATTTTTTATACCTTGAGTAAACTTTATTGAATAATATAATTGCAATCATTATTTATGACTTCTTGCCAACAATTTGTATATGTTATTTTTTAAAAAAATGCCTTATCCCTAGACGCGATTTATTGAACCAGTGCTTGTCTAACATCTTCTTCGTTTTTGCCCTAAAAAAGATTTTGTAAAGACAACAAGTGACAATCGGAAGGTGCTAGGTCGGAGAGTACGGTGGATGCTGTAGAATTTCCCAGTCTAGCTCTGCAAGTTTCCGACGAGTCCCCAAAGCAGCATGTAGCCTGACATTATCATGAAGCAGTATGATGTCCTTCGTTGGAGTCATGTTTTTAAATTATTCAGTTACTGACAGTATCTCTCCTAACTTAGCTTTACGCCAGGTTTTTTAACAGCTCAGAACGTATTGGTTCTCGAATGTTTCACCATATACACAACATTTTCTTCCTCAGGCTCAACTTCGGTTTAGAAATGGAGGGGGCAGGTTTTACGGGTTTACAATATGCCCTTTTCCTAACGATGTTTTCATAGGTAATCCACTTTTCATCCCCAGTTATCATCAGGTCCAAAAAGGGTTCGCTTTTGTGCCGCGCAAGCAGAGATGTATATGAGGACTCGATCATTCAAATTCTTCTCACTTAACTCATGTGGCACCCATCTCATATATTTCCATAACAATCCTAGTTTCCTAGTTTCCAATAGTAATCTGAAATGCTGGGGTGGCGCCAGCTAGGGGGCCGGGGGGCACAGGCCCCCCGTCGGGGAGTCTGTGACCCCCCCATCGGGACATACTCCTTTTCAGTTTTTCTACTTTTGGCAGCATTTTTCTTTCCTTGTACAAATTTGGAGCATTCCAGTTTTTCCATTCTGTATTCAATAGAAGAAAGTATTGGATTCGTAAAAATGTTCAGCTTGCAGTTTTCCATGAATATACACGTTTTGAGAGGTCCAGAACACGTTTTGACCACGATATTTTTAGAAAATGTCTGTCTGTAGCACGGTGATCTCCAAAACCACGAAGTACTAACAAATGGAATGGTACAAATATTAACAGTAATATTATTAACAGTATTGCAGTTTTTGATAAATACTTATAAATAAACTCTCTTTATGTAGTGCCCCCCTGTCGGGGAGGTGGTGTCCCCCCGTCGGGGAATTTCTGGTGCCACTACTGCTGAAATGGTTTATTGAGCTAAATGAAGCCTTTTTGCAATGTCCGGTATCATCAAAAAAGGATCTTGCTCTAACATGACCTTGACAGTATCGTCGTCGGTCAAAGATGGTCGCCCAGAACGTAACTTATCAGAAAGATCAAAATCACCTACTTGAAATTTTTCGAACCATCTTCTACATGTTCAATCAAAAACTGTACCTTCACCAAACACTTTAAACAAATTTCTACACGTTTCTGCAGCATTCCTTCGTTGTTGGAATTCATACAAAATACAGTGGCGCAAATGAATTGTTTTAGTAGCCAAGCCGTAACCATAAGTACACGATGGCATCTCACTTAATACTATATGAATAACCTTCGTTTTAGTTCATTTGCTAGGTCAGCAGGTATGCATTCACTGATTAAAAGAGAGAGCTAAGCATGCGTTAAATGAATATGTGCATGCTTGTTGAAAGTTGTTGTAATCGGAGCGGACAGAACTTTCTGGTAGACCTAATATTATACTACCATTTGATTTCAATAAATACAATAAATATATATATCATAATTACCAACTCTCCCATTTTTCCTTATGACCTCATACCAGAAATTTTCCATAACATTTTTCAATTTACTTAATTGTAGAAAATGAGCATGACAAACTTCTTTTTAAAAATAGTGATGCTAAATCTGATTTATAAATTCGAAATGTTCACATAGTTGGCAGTTATAGTATATATTTCCCTTTCAAAGAAATTAAATTTGAAATGAAAGAATCAATTGAAAAAAATTAAACAAAAAATTAAGGGATAAAATCGAAATAATAATTATTATTATTATTATCAAGATCAATATCGAAAATTGAAAAAATTTCATTGAGGTGTACCAGCAGGGTCCAAATTAAACCTGTGCCGAGTTTTGAACTGTTCAGTCAATAGTCTGAGTTCTATAGAGTGCAGACAGACACTTCTCTTTATTTATATAGATTATTATTTTTTTTCTTATAAGATTGAAACTATGCTGTTATATGCATACGCTGCTTATGAAGGCATTAAAAGTAGGTAAGTAGAGAATTAATTTTAGTTGCTTTTGCCTTTCATTAATTTAGCTTTTACGTATCAGATTCAGATATTTATTAAAAGTTACGTAATGAACATGTGAAATAACAAAATAGTTTATCTTATCAGTATGCCTCCCACGCTTACACCACTGGTTAAACACTGCAATTTCTTTCTGTTGTTGCATTTTTCTAAACGTAAAAACTACGCTCAATAAAACATTTTTTATGTGTTTAAAAAAGTTACGTTAGCGAGAAAAAGTAAATAAATAAGTAAATAAAAATAAAAACTTATAAATCAAAATGTGTTAATATTTAACTAAAACTTTAATTTTGTATCGTAGTCTAAACAGAAAAGGAATTCAACTACAATTTCAGAAAGAAAAGCTACAACATACATCACGCACCGATATTTGTGTCAAATTTATTTATTTATTTTACTTATACAATACCAGAAAAAGTATTTTTTGTGTCAAATTTTTGAAATTGAGTTTTTGCTATATTTACATGTTTTAAGGGCCTCTGAATCCAAAAAACAGGTTTTCAACGGTTAGTCTTCGTGTCTATCTAAAGGGGGAAGTCCAAACTCTATATACTAAATCTATTTATCATGTGAGGATGTGGCTTGAAACTTTTCATTAAAATTGGCAAACGGTTAGTGTACAAAGGCATCCAATAGAATTTAAAACCTAGGGTTCGAGTTCCCACTGCCTACGGAAACGCCTTACTTGGGCACTTCAATTTGGTTGTTTATCGAATGACAAGTGGCAATACTGTTTTCCAAGAACTACGATTTTACAGATGGCTATATCTCTCAGCATATATTAAACATTTTAGTTTTGGCGCCATTTATTAGTGAGACTTATTAACTCGGTTTTTCGAGCCCTCGCTCTGTGATAATAAATTTATAATTATATTACTATTAATTACATAATAAAAAATATATATTTAATTCTTGTAAATTTTAATTAAATTTTAATTAAATTTAAAATTTAATCGGTATAATTCTTTCTACTATATTGCCATTTGATTCCAACAAAAAAATTAAATTAATATAGGTGACGTATTCTTTTTACTCCGTGTCACATAACATCTCTAATGAAGAGAGGCTTTCACTCATTAACGAGTCCGAGGATTATAGACAGTCGTTTATTGGCCCATCTTGAACATCTTACAGGTTATGGTCCATGATTTAGGTCTGAGCAGGTGGAATTGAGTGCATCGGAGCCGAGAACGACGGCAGCCCGCGATTACATCGCGTTACCTCCCGGGGCCGTTATTTTGACGTGATTTTACCAGACAAGAGCACACACGAAGAGCGGCTTCAATCACCGCGCGTTTTCTCTTAAATATCGGTATTTTTGGCGCGAAACCTCACCCCTCCTTCGTCTAATCATTGGCTATTAACTGATTGGCAGCTTAGCCGAGGTCCAGATTTCCGGGATTAATTAATATGCATCATCTAACCACAAGAAACTGCAAGTTGCGTTTGTTCAGCACTTTATTATCCTAAAATTCGTTCACTTTTATGACTTTCGCGTTATGATCGTTCATTGTAATAAAACTTACTTTACAAAGGAAACTTTAGAATTAATTTCAAGTTAAAAAGTTTTACTGGGATTTTCTTTAAGTTATTACTCACTATTAATTTAAAATAATAAAATAATACTTTAAAATCTTACCTCTCTTTATCCTTTCATATATATATATTATAAAAAGAATACGAACGAAAAATAAACAGATGAATAATTCTCCACAAAAAACCCCAAAGGCCAATTTTGTAACTAGTTAACATGAATAGTTTTAATAATTTTAATTTATTTGAAAAATAATAATCTTACTTACTTAAATTTAATACTTTTAAAATTACAAAACACGTTGAAAACACATAAAAGAAGGATCTTTCAATTTACTGTAGTAGAAAAGAAGGAACTTTTAATGGATAATATTGAGCAATTTTTCGAAAAAATTAATTTAAATATTTTGTTTCAATAAGTAAACTATGAACTCCAAGTTTGGATCTCTAAGTAAAATATTTAAATTTATTTTTTCAAAAAATCGCTCACTAAGCTAAAAGATGACCTGTTCAAAGAGTAATATTCAAAAAACAGAATTCAAAAAAGTTCATTTTTGAACGAGATATTTTTATAAATCGAAGCCAGGAAAATCCCATTGGATAACATGGGAAGGGAGAAAGGGTCTGATTGATGTACAGCCTTAACAAAATGAACCAAAAAAACATGAGAATAGCTAATTTATGGACCAAGATACAAATAATGGAATGAATAATAAATAAAATAGCTCAGAATGCCGTGGAACGCAGATAAACGCAAAGTTTTTGTTTTTTGGTAAGCGATATTACGCAAAATACCACAAAGTAACTCAACACTGCATCCAAAATATTACCATGACAATTACATCCTGCAATTATAACAGGCGAATTTTCACCAGAAATAACTACGTAAATGAAAACACGTGTCATAGTCATGCATAAGTAGTTTAAAAATCAAGCAGATACTAAGTTTAGTTGTATTTTGCGAAATTTATCATTAAAAAAATAAATAAATTAAAATTAAATACAAATAATTTATATATATGTATGTACTACATATATCCCGTTTAAAGAAATTTTTATGTTACCACTTAAATAATTCTTTTCAAATGACAACTATTGTACTGAAATATCCTTAATTTAATCCTTTTACTTAATTTAAAAAAAATTAAATAAAATGGGTAAAAATAAATTAAGTAAAAAAGAAATTAATTTAAAAAATCTAGTGATCACATCGCTTAGTAAATTGTATCTGCAGACAGAGAAATTCGTTTTGAATCAAAACAAACTGAAATTTAAGAAAAATATATAGAAGTAGTATATTTTCATATTAAAATTGTAATTTTAAATAAACTATATTTAATCACGTGACTGACTATAAAGAAATAATAAAAAGCAATAAAATAAAATAGTGGAGTAGCCGTTGCTAGGGAACACAGACCTGAAATGAAAGAATAAATTTCAGAAAAGTGTATCAAAAAGGATGAAATTCAAAAAATAAGAAAAAAAAAATTTTTTTAATTGAATTTCGAAAAAATCTCGAAGAATTGTAGCTTGGACCCTGAAGAGATGCACAGCCCTTACCTGCTTAACCCAGCCACCCTTCTGTCAAAGTTTTGTAGCTCTGCGATCAGTGACCTGAGCTCTAGAAGGCACATATGCATAGAGACAGACACCTTGATTTATATAGATAAATCAATATATTTTTTATAATTTATGAATTAAAAATAATATATATAACATATAAACCATGTACATTTTATTAAGCTAGTTATGAAGAATAAAAACTATTCATAAAATTGTTTTTGATAATTGACAGATTCCGTAAGACCCCGAGGCACTGTAACTGAAGAGGGTCGGTTTAGTTAGTTTTTTTTATAACACTCAAAAATTTTAAACTTCATTGCGTGAAAAATTGATGTTTCAAAGATAAAATGAAGAATATATTTTAAATCACACATAAAAAAATGTTAAAAATAGAATTTTAATATCTCTGTACATAATTTATAAAATTTATAGCGACAATAAAGATATAGATCCATAGGCATGGATCAAATAAAGATATATCGTTTCTGACGTATAAAGTGTAGATATTATCTTTGGCATATAAATAAAATCTGCCAATTGCGCAATGTTTATTACTTTATTTAGTTTCAGTTTATAATTCTATGTGTAACATAACGATTTGCATGCAATTTTCGGAATCAGTCATTGATAAGTCTACATAGCTATAATTTTGTTTATGCATTCATTTACACTTACACATATCTTTACAATCGAACACGAAAATATTCATATATTCATGGTTGTACGCTACCGCACATAGATATTTATGTTCACAAAAGTTCGTTCTCACCCTTTTAAACCGCTAAACGATTGCAGCCATAGTCATAAAAGTGATCCTGGGTACAGTACAGTGGCTATGCACTACTAGATACACCCACTTACAATGTCACCTGGTAGAATACGCTCTATCTCAAAATAAATACAAGATAGAGAAAAAAACGTTAATTACAAAGTTGTAGAGCATAATCGATTTAGTAAAAAGAGTCACCTTGTAGGCATGAAGGCTACAAACAGAATGTTTTAATCGTGCATTTTGTTTGTTCACAATTTCCTAGACAGTGATGTGCTGAAAAGATCTTAGGAAAAAAAAAAAAAAAAGGCAGCTATTCATTATCATATAATTTTGTACTCGACGTTCAAACTTTTGTTCGTTAGCTTTAGTGCACATTTGGACCCTTGTTTGAACTTTATGTTACACACGTTGTAGCGTAGCAGGAGACACGTATGCTACGTAAAATTCTGACAAGGGTCCAGAAGTGCATTGCAGCAGACGGACAGAATTTTAAACATTTCTTTTCTTTTCTTTTTCTTTTCTTTTTTTGTTTAAGGTATACTAGTTCTTTTTTTTTTCTAATATTGTTTTCTCACCTAACAAAACAGGGTGGGAAATCACGAACAGACAAAGATACGTTATAAGCGTTCAGTTTTTAGAGGTCATATCTGAAATGTGTCTTTTCGTACTAAAGCTCTGCAATGAAGCTCTGCAACTTTGTAATTTACTTTATCCCCCTATCTCATACCGTCTTCGAGATAGAAATGCTATTACGAGGTTTTCTACCAGGTGGTATTGGGGGGCAGTCGTATCGCATAGCTACTTTACTACATTTAGATACAGCTTGTGTGACTATAGCTGCAGCTGTTCAGCAGTTTAAAAAGGTGGTAACGGAGTTTAATGGGCACCTTATATAAAATACCGTCGTACTCGTAAATTCAATTTATATTGAACAACTAAATGTCAGTTTAATAAGAAGCACACTTAGTATTAGAAATAATATACCACTCATAAATCTGGAGCTTATAATTGAATAATTACCCAACTTTAAATATATGAGCAATATGTCTGTTCGATTTTAAATTTATTAGTTAATTAAGTTGAAGTAGAAAGGTTTTATTCATAAAACAAACCACTCATCTGAAGAACGATAGCGAATTTCAATGATCATTTCTGACTCAGAAGCTTTGCATTTGAATGCCTTTCCTATTAAACTTTCCTGTCGTGTCTAAGAAAAAGCATAATTTTAGCGTCCTAAAATCAGTAGTGCCGGATTCCAAAAAATACCAGGCATACTGGACATTTTCAAAACCCAAGTTAGAATCATTTATCTCATTTTTATCCTTTTCTCACAACTCCAAGAAAAATTGAGGATGAGTGAGTTCAACCTTTAACGTCACACTAAAGCTACGTTGGGGGGCAGTTGGTGATGCTCTGGTACTCACTCCTACGGATGGAGAAATGCCGTCACAATTTTGATCCTCCATGGAGGATATGTCTCCCTTCCATCCCCAGAGGTATTAGTTTTGCGGAACACGGAGGACAACAGCCACGATGGAGTTTTTGTACATCAGCCACCAATTCAAACTTCGTAAGAGAGATTTCCTCCTTCTTTTTACCTTTTTTCATTTGCTTGAATAACTGGATTATTAACCCTTCAAGCAATCAGATTATTTGGATTAGCCAGCGTCGACACCAAAATGTCTGCGATGTCCACTTTGTACTAGGTTGTCGATTTCTGTCTTAAAGATCAGTACCATACGCGTACACGAATTCAGATTCCTTAATGTAGCTGCTTTCAAAGCACATTACGGTATCCTATCTCTTGTGCTACTCGGTTATGATGGCAAATTGTAACATTACATCTAAAAGTTTATCAGTCATCGTTAGTACAATTTCTCTTTACTATAACGTTTACACTGATGAGGAATAGAAACTTTGTAATGAAACACCATATGATACATATGATATTATGACTATAATATGAGTAAGAACCAGCTGTAACTAGAGTGGAAAGGTAGGCATAAGGAAACATATTTGACCTTTCACAATTTCAGATCAAATATTTACACATACGTAAATGAAGTCAACTCAGACTAATGGAATACCATCCTCATTTTGTGCTATTAGCAAAAATAAACTTTGACCTGACAATTCCAGATCAAAAAATTATTTCCTCACTGAAACAATTGATATTGTTTCACCTCAGACTGCTTCGCGTTTTGTCAATCGAAATGCCATTTTAATTCTTTAGCTAATATTGTATCATTACAACCATAAATTCTAAAAACAATCGATATATGTTTCAGATTGAAATGAAAAGACGTACAATCAAGTGTAAAAATATAGGCATGAGTGCAACGCACCCTACTGTGGTTTCACACTGCATTCATTCTCTCTCTCTCTCTCTCTCTCTCTCTTTTTTTTTTTCTTTTTTTAGACTTTATTTCAACTTGAAGAAAATGTTGCGTGTTTTTTAAACTTATGGGGTTTGCTTAAAAAGATTTTATTCTTAATTTTATATCACCAGTTTTTCAGCGCATTTAACTGTGTAATATACTTACAAATAGTATAAAAAAGCCACACAGAACTGGCATTTAAAAGTAATAAGTACAATATTTTTAATAAACACCATAAAATGTAAGAACTCGCAACAATTGGTTCGGGTCGAAAGAAAACACGACCCTTCGTCAGGCGAACAAAGCTTCGTTTGCAGCACTCGTGCCTGCTTTGTTCGCTTCACGAAGGGTCGTGTTTTCTTTCGACCCGAAACAATTTGTGGGAGTTCTTGAATTTTATGGTGTTTATTCAAAGTTTTGTACTTAATACTTACAAATACACATACGAATAGAAATATTTTCTCATACCAACAAAATTCAAACGCATGCTTTACTTTTTCGATTTGTTTCTCATTTTCTTTTTTCTTTCATTCATTCTTTATTTATTTTCAAAATTACTATAATTTTACAGATTAAATTTCGATATACTGTCATACTATAATTTCTCAGTATCCGATCTACAAAATTTAACAACTTATAAGAAAATTTTATTTAAAATAAAAATATGCACAATATTTAAACGACTATAATTGTGTCTATACCATCTTATACAGTGTCTTTATTGTCGGATACAAAATCTGAATTTACGACGTGACTAATTCCCCCCCCCCCCCCCCTCCACCTTTTTTTTTTTTTTCTTAATCATGTAAAACGTTTTAAGAAATTTATAAGAATGTCACGTTCATAGGTTAATTTCGGAATCTAACTTGTTCTATTCTTTAATGATTATTGATTTCGTAGTTTTCATATAGAGTTTTGGCGATTCAGATAGTTTTGTTAGGTGGAAATACATGCCTGGTTGTATTTTCTATGTGTTGGGAAGATAAATGCTACAAAATTAATCTAAAAATAACTTTGAATGAGATCGAAGCTGCGCAGAATTTATTCTAAACATTTATTCAATGAACTGAAGCTTTTATATTTTAAGCATTTTGGCTATAAATTTTGTTCTTGCAAACTTTAAATATTGGACAAAATGTTTATTTTTTTCTGTGTACATAAAAAAGTATTGTATTAGTAAAAATTTTTGACTTTTGGTTTTCAATATATTTACACGTTTTGAGATATGTGATGAAATGTGAAGTTTTGACAAAATGTGATAGAATAGAACGATTTCTCAAATAAATGTCTCTTTCTCTCTTCCTCTCTCTGTGTGTGTATTACATGTAATCTGCAGCAGTAATCTCGTGAAAGGTTGTACAGTATTGCACAAAACTTTATATTTGGTTGGACTTTAACAGAAATTTGTGCTTATTAGATTTTGATATAGATCACCTAGCAAGGGGCGTTGCTAGGTGATAGGCTATTGCTCTTATTTATGGAAAAGCTATATCATAGTTTCTTATAGTGTATAAGTTCACTTTATTTGATATATGAAAGAGCTATTATTTTAAAAAAGGAAAAAAAAAAAAAGGATGATTCAATTTGAATGCATATTAGCCAAGAGGTGGCACCAATCAGCCGTAGTTTTTCACGATGTGCGTAATAGCTATATATTAGATTCTCTGGCATAGAATCCCACCAAACCCTCTAAGAGCAATGGTAAAAGATGAGGGAAAAGGACAGGATTGATTTTCGATATTTAATGAATTAATAGAAGCTTCGATTGATTTTGATCTGATACAATTACATTGGCATATTTCGTGTACTTTCATTCTCATAATTTCTCATGAATTCCATGACTACAGCAAACATTCGTCTTGTACACTGTACAGAAAAATGTCTTTAAACGTTTTCGAATCTTAATGTTGAGCGAAATATCCAAAGGAAATACCTGATAGATTCTCTTGGAACTTCAAGAGCCCAAAGAGAGCATGTTATATCCATTAAACTAGAAAACTAGGAGGCAATACTGAGTGGTCTGACGACTGCTTCAAATGTGTCTAAATTTTTTTGTCTGTACAGTATACAGGGTGTCCCAAAAGTCTGTAAACATTTTAAAATTTTATAAAAATTAAAGGAATTGGTAGAATTGAACGCGATTTGAAAAAAATATTCTCGAAAGTTTTTTTTTTTTTAGAAAAAAAAAATAGTTAAAATTTTCTTCGATAGAGGGCGTTGTACGTAAGCAAAATCAAATCACACATTTCCGTGAAAAACTATATTTACTTGCATGAAAATGTTTACAGGCATATAAACCCTGTTCTGTGTGCCGGCCATCACCACAGATTACAGTTTCCAAACGAGTTACAACACCGCTAACTGCTACTTCAGTCGGTGGTTCTTACCTGACGAAAAAGATTTTCATCAATAATGCTTTATGCACCAAGTCAGCATCGGAATTAAAATCCTTTGTATGCTCAAGTAGGAGGCAAAATAAAAAATAATTTAACTATTTTTTTCCTTAAAAAAAAAAAAAATCGCTTTTACGAGAATAACTTTTTGCAAACCGCGTTCAGTCCTACCAATTCCTTAATTTTTGTGAATTTTTAAAATGTCTACGGATTTATGGGATACACGGTATGTTACTGATAATATATTTAGTATAATTACGGTACCAGATTTAACATTTTTAATATACTTCTTTTTTATATATATAATACAAATTTCATTTGTGTTACCTATAACATTTTATTTTTTTCAATATTCTAAATTGAAACTACAAGCTCCTTAAAATAATAAAAAAAAAAAGTGGCTAAAATATACTTTCCTTTTATCGTAAATACGAAAGATACGAAATAACAATTGATGTAAAAAGCAGATGAAACACATTAAAAATATCTTTTCTTAAAAAAGGTACAACAGGTGTTAAGTAACAAATACTGACGTTTTGGTGTTTGTGTATATTAAAAATAAGAGGTACAGAAATAGATGAAAAAGGAGGCGAACCATATACGAGATATTTTATCTAATTTCATTGACGTACTGTATTAGACGTTCTATCCAATTTTATTGACGGACTGACGTCCTATAACGTCATGTACCTATTTAAGAGCTATATTATCTAGTTTCATTCACGTGCTTTATACAAATGATGTTCAGTCCTCCAATCTTAAATATGACACTTATGATAGGCGTTGTTTACCAAAAAAGAGATATTTTTATATTTTGTTCAATTCATTAATTCATAGCCACCTTAAATGTAAAGATAGTAGACTGCTACCCAATCAGTCTCTATATATAATAAAAGAAGATATCTGTATGATGTGTGTGTGTGTGTCGATTGCTTTTTTGGCAAACGGCTGGGCGCAGGCGCAGATTGCAGATCTATAGGGAGATTCATTTTGACCTCATCTGATGCAGCTCGAAGCCCGATTTTCGAATTTTTGATTAGATTTTTTTTTTAATGATTATAATATGAAAATAAAAACTTTATATTAACTTTAAAATTCAAAAAGTTTACACGTTCATTTACTTCTCAATACACAAAGAAATAGATTTATTTACTCATGTATAATAAAAAATTATCAAAAATTAAATTTGCTGATGCACCTGACAAAATTGGCGTCATTATAACTTTAAAAAAAAAAAATGACACAAATTGATAAAATTGTATTTTTTAATGTTATCATTCATGTGTAAATAAATAAATAAATTTCTTTTTATGTCAAAAAAAAAAAAAAAAAAAAAAGATGTGGTTAGAATTTGGAATTTATTGAGACTGTACATTTAGTGAAGCATTTTACTGCTTTTTGTTTATTCCATATATATATTCCCCCCCCCCCCCCTTAATTTTGACGTTTAAATGAATTTCATACTAAAACTTAACAGTCATATAAATATTTAAAATCTTCGTCTAGTATTTATACTTAAATAAATGGATCAAAATAAAATATTTAAAATGGGAATACTATGCAACAAGTACAAATATAATTCTCATGGGGTTGATATACCGCTCAGAGTAAGCTGTAATTATTAATAAAGAGCACTAATATTCATGAGAAAAATCTTTTTTTTTTATGAATTTGTAAACTACTCATTTTATTTTTCTAAGATCATTTAGATATAGCTCGAAACAGTGGCTTCAGTACGATTTTTTTTTTTTTTTTTTTTTTTTTTTTTCAAAATAGTCTCATTGCCGTATAATAACATTTACAGGCGTAGAGGACTGACTCCATTCATCGCCTGCGACAACCAGATCACATGTTATTCCCTAGGGAAATTTATTATCATAATTATTCAGTTTTTCAGTATTTTATATTTTAAATTCTGTTTTTACATCAAATACAAAAATCACAATGGTTGATGTTTTTTTTTTTTTTTTTTTTTTTTTTTTTTTGTTTTCTCTCTCTCTCTTGTTTTCTAAAAATTTATTTAAACAAAATTTTTACATTTCTTTTGGAGCTATTATGTGCGAAAAATGAATTAACTGATATTTTCGCTTTATATGTATATATAAAACAATTTTTGGAAAACAACAACGATTGTGAATTTTTTAAATCTGAAAATGGAATTTAAAATTAATGCATTAGGTAATGAGTAATTCTCATAATGAATTTTCTCATAGTATAACATGAGGTTTTGCTACCGATAGTGGTGTTTGTGTTGGTTTAGGGATTAAAGTCAATTGACTACACGGGGTCTACTTTACATCTAGGTTCTAGGCGTGGAGGGAAAACCTCCGCTGGTGTTTTTTTAAGGGGTTCTAGCCTCTATTACGTAAGTTTCGGAGAAAACGATGGAAAACTTCGAATGGCTCAGTCGACGAGCGCGACTTGGAATCGAACTCATCACTTCTAGTCTACCAGCTTTGAAAACAGAACCTCTCCGCTATTGATGGCTCCTACCGGTGACAGAGGAATTGTAAAATGTTGAGTAAACCTTTAAAATTGCGTCATCATATATGCGTTTGCGAAAAGCTTATGAAACACTTGGAAACTGTTTTCCTTAGTTTCAATAAAAGTTGAGATAAAACTCTCATTTAAATCTTGTAACGAACGGTACAGCAGAGCGCTGATATGACAGATTAATTTCTTTGTTAAGCCTCTTACACATTAATTTTTCTATGATTCCAGATCATAAGAGCTAAGTTACAACTATTATGCAATTTCTGAAGGGAAATAATAATAATAATAATAATGATAGAGAGGATAGCAAGGCTACCTTCTTGGGTGACACATACGGTGAAACACGAGCGAACATTTTTAAAAAATGTGTTAAGAATTAGATTTGTCCCTTCTACTTGATTAATTATTGAATTTGAAATTGAAATTTGTATGATTTTATTTAGAGTGAAAATTTTTTAAGGTTAGGAATTGAACCCGGGGCAACGTGCTAATGCTCTAACACTGAGTTATACCTCATATCAGACAAGAATTGTTCGGGATGACTCATTGATAAACCAGTGACACGTTAAGCCGTAGGTCACAGGTTTAATACCTTAACCGAGATATTTTTTTACTCTAAATAAAATCATTCAACTTTCATTATTCTCTAAATAAAGTTATTTTATTTTTAACCTCAAATTTATTAATTTTAAAAAATAAACAAATCGAATCTAGGACGCGCTTCAAAACTCATAAATCTGTCAAGAACAACACACTTCATTTATTTTACTTTCTTCTATATATACTCAAGATGTACTTACATCTAAACATGAAAAGAAACTTCAAGAAAGGATTAGCCAGTCAAAATAAAGTAAAAAAGAGCTCTAAAGATAGCTTATTCATATTCTATCATCTTTTAATCTGCGACACACTTACTTTTCTCAACTAGTACATTTACGGAGGAGAGTTAAGAAGATTTACGAAAGGAATGTTTTGACAATCGATTGTATCTGTTATACATGCAAATACCAAATATATGAAATTACGTAATTATTCAAGTCGTAATAAATCAATCCCTTCATTTTGCGATTTTCGAGCAATGATGATTCCCAGAAAATCGTAGCAAAGTAATCAATATATTTTAAAGTATTCAGCAGTATATGACTTTAACAATCGATAGAAGATTATAAAGTTTTGCCGGCAAATGTCATGCCTCTCCGATAAATAAACAAATACTAGTAAACAAAAGGTATTCAAAAGTGTACTCAAAAAGTAGACAATCATGATCGAAATCAAACTTGAAATGTCAATTCGGATCGATTATCTGCCTCTCCTCCCCTTATTAAAAAAAATAATAATAATGGTAATAATAGTAATAATAAAAGTGGAAAATACTACTCAATTTTAAAATATCTAATGATGGCAAATTTAATGAGTTTACAAAAACAAAATAAAATAAAATAACGTTTAAAAATTTGTTGACAGATTTCATGAGTTTACGGTAACAACAAGAAAAAAGTGGTGAAAGTTGGGAAACATAGTTTCTGAGTGAATGAACTGGTTACATACATTTAATGTAATTTTAAAGCAAACAATAAATTTGAAAAAATAAACTAAGTAATATAATAATATAATCTATGTATTAATACAATCGTGAAATCACTGCGCTTGAGATTATATTTAAAATGTTTATAGTGAATTCAGATAAAAAATACGGTTTTGGTTATTAAAATTTTGATAGTTGTGTTAGGTTTAAAGCCGATTGCATACACTTGCGACCTAAAGATGCCAACGCAACGGCAGTAACTTTGTTTTAATATATAGAGATAATTTTTAAGTTAAAATGGAGTTTTATTTATAATAATATCTCTTGAACCAATTATCCGATTGAACTAATTCCTGATTAATAAGCGTACCAATTTTTGATAAAATCTAAAAATCCGGTCAGATACAATTACATACTTTCAGCTTTCTACATTTAGATAAAAACAAAAATGTCTGCAGGTTCATTCAAAGTGAGAGAGAAAAATTGGTAACGATGCCGTCTAAAAGATATAGTATGACCTGTCGTATTAACGAAACATATATACATTTAAATATTATGATAAAGCAACAATATTATTCAACAAACAACATTGAAAAATGAGAATAAAAATATTTTAATAAATACAGATTTTATGTATAAACTAGCGAGCTTCGCCCGCTAGCGGGTCAGTATTTTCAAATGAATCACTAAAATTAATGAATCACTAACAGCAACGTTTAGTGTTAAGAAAAGAAATTAAAAAAAAAAAAAATCATTTCTGATTGGGTAAAAAGTCGGCCTGGGTCCCTACTGCCTTCGGCAGCGCTGCCCCGTGCGCGTATTCCTTCCCTGACCCTTCGTGCCCCCCCCCCCCTCAAAAAAAAAAAAAAAAAAAAAAAATTCTGATCGGGTAAAAACTTACACCGGGTTCCCACTGCCTTCGGCAGCGCAGACCCATGCGTGCATCGCGCGCACGTGTGAGGGTATACGTGCACTGCGCGCACATATTCCTTCTCAAATCAAATTTTTATTCTTAAGAAAAGAAAATTAAAAAAATCATTTCTCATCGGATACAAAGTCGGACCGGGTCCTCACTGCCTACGGCAGCGCAGTCCGGTGCGCGCTGCGCGCGCTTAAATTAAGGAATACACGCGCTACGCGCGCGTATTCCTTACCTGACCCTTCGTGCCCCCCCAAAAAAATCATTTCTGATCGGGTAAAAACTCACACCGTGTCCCCACTGCCTTCGGCACCGCAGACCCATGCGCGCGCACGTGTGAAGGTATACTCGCGCCACGCGCACATATTCCTTCTCAAATCAAATTTTTATTCTTAAGAAAAGAAAATGAAAAAAAAAAAATCATTTCTCGTCGGTTAAAAAGTCGGACCGGGTCCCCACTGCCTTCGGCAGCGCTGTCCCGTGCGCGCGGTGCACGCCTATATCTTCCCCACCCTTTCAGCTCTTCCTAATTAACCTACATATACCAATTTTGAACGGTCTAACTGAATTAGCTGAGAAGCAAAAGAAAACCTAATCAGGACACCTCAAAACGTGCAAATCTGGTTAAAACTTTCGATAATATAAAAGAACTTTAAAATATCTTTCGAATGATGTGTTAAAAATAATTTAATCATAATTAGAAATTGAAATATTGAAATTTTAAAATATTACAGCGCCATCTGGTGGTAGAAATTTCTGTAATCTACTGTTCGATTCCAAATCAACAAATCTATCTAATGATGTGTTACTTATGAAATTATTTTAATTAGTAGCTGAGATACAAAAGAAAACCGATTCAGGAGACCTCAAATCGTGTAAATGAAGCGAAATCTTGAATCCCACTTTCGATAATATAAAAGTAGTTTAAAATATCTTTCGAATGATGTATTAAAAATAATTTAATCATAGTTAGAATTTGAAATACGCGTATTAGAATAAAATTTAATTTGCAATTAAATTGTACATTTTTTATTTATTCTCGAAACCCGATGAAATTTGAACTGCAACTTCGTCTTGTGATGTTAAAAGTGTGTAGCAAGTTTGAAATAATTTCGAAAAAAATTGGAGCATTTTGAAATTTGCAATTTTTATTTCCAGTACAAAATCAGTAAAGCAGGAAGTAAAATCTATTTATTCTTTCGCCCGGCGCCATGGTAACCGAAATTGCGAAATTAATAAAATTCTTGTGATTCGTTGCCACCTTTTTTTCATACTTTAGTTAATTTTAAAAAATCTAATTGTCCGATCGATAAGCCGTTTAAACCATCGGATTAAGAAAAAAAGCCCTTTCCAATGGTATCTTATTTGTAACGATACGACTGATATTTCTAATTTATTTTCCACTTTTTCCGTAAAAATGTCACTTTTTAAGCATTTAATCATGAATTCTGGGTCATTTTTCGGTAGATGTGGGTCGACGTTTTAATTAATATCTCTGCTAATTAGGGTCGCATAGCTTAGCGAATTATCGCGATGTCGAGATGAAGACATTCTGCGTCTGTCGACACCGGTTTCGAGGCGCTGCGACCATTAGCGCCGGAGCTTTAGCGGTCACAAGGCATTTCTCACAGACAGAAAGACAGACAGACAGACAGATGCGCACAGATTTTAATAATATAAGGAGACTAGCGAGCTTCGCCCGCTAGCGGGTCAGTATTTTCAAATGAATCACTAAAATTAATGAATCACTAACAGTAACTTTTAGTGTCAAGAAAAGAAATTTAAAAAAAAATCATTTCTGATTGGGTAAAAAGTCGGCCCGGGTCCCCACTGCCTTCGGCAGCGCAGCCCCGTGCGCGTATTCCTTCCCTGACCCTTCGTGCCCCCCCCTCAAAAAAAAAAAATCTGATCGGGTAAAAACTCACACCGGGTCACCACTGCCTTCGGCAGCGCAGCCCCGTGCGCGCTGCGCGCGCGTATTACTTCCCTGACCCTTCGTGTCCCCCCCCCCTCAAAAAAAAAAAAATCTGATCGGGTAAAAACTCACACCGGGTCCCCACTGCCTTCGGCAGCGCAGACCCATGCGCGCTGCGCGCGCACGTGTGAGGGTATACGTGCACTGCGCGCACATATTCCTTCTCAAATCAAATTTTTATTCTTAATTTCTCATCGGGTACAAAGTCGGACCGGGTCCTCACTGCCTACGGCACCGCAGTCCCATGCGCGCTGCGCGCGCGTATTCCTTCCCTGACCCTTCGTGCCCCCTAAAAAAAATCATTTCTGATTTGGTAAAGACTCACACCGTGTCCCCGCTGCCTTCGGCAGCGCAGACCCATGCGCGCTTCGCGCGCACGTGTTAAGGTATACGCGCGCTACGCGCACATATTCCTTATCAAATCAAATTTTTTTCTTAAGAAAAGAAAATGAAAAAAAAATCATTTCTCATCGGTTAAAAAGTCGGACCGGGTCCCCACTGCCTTCGGCAGCGCTGTCCCGTGTGCGCGGTGCACGCCTATTTCTTCCCCACCCTTTCAGCCCTTCCTGATTAACCTACATATACCAATTTTGAACGGTCTAACTGAATCGGAGATGCAAAAGAAAACCTAATCAGGAAACCTCAAAACGTGCAAATCTGGTTAAAACTTTCGATAATATAAAAGAACGTTAAAATATCTTTCGAATGATGTATTAAAAATAATTTAATCATAATTAGAAATTGAAATATTGAAATTTTAAAATATTACAACGCCATCTGGCGGTAGAAATTTCTGTAATCCACTGTTCGATTGCAAATCAACAATGCTATCGAATGATGTATTACTTATGATATTATTTTAATTAGTAGCTGAGATACAAAAGAAAACCGATTCAGGAGACCTCAAAACATGTAAATGAAGCGAAATCTTGAATCCCACTTTCGATAATATAAAAGTACTTTAAAATATCTTTCGAATGATGTATTAAAAATAATTTAATCATAGTTAGAATTTGAAATACGCGTATGAGAATAAAATTTAATTTGCAATTAAATTGTACATTTTTTATTTATTTTGGAAACCCGATGAAATTTCAACTGCTACTTCGTCTTGTGATGTTAAAAGTGTGTAGCAAGTTTGAAATAATTTTAAATAAAATTGAAGCATTTTGAAATTTGCAATTTTTATTTCCAGTACAAAATCAGTAAAGCACGAAGTAAAATCTTTATTCTTTCGCCCGGCGCCATGGTAACCGAAATATGTCTATTGCGAAATTAATAAAACTCTTGTGATTTGTTGCCACCTTTTTTTTCATACTTTAGTTAATTTAAAAAATCTAATTGCCCTATCGATAAAATATTTAAACCGTCGGATTCA
Organism: Salticus scenicus; assembly: GCA_963930645.1. Classification (NCBI taxonomy): domain Eukaryota; kingdom Metazoa; phylum Arthropoda; class Arachnida; order Araneae; family Salticidae; genus Salticus; species Salticus scenicus. The sequence continues at coordinate 356,499,938 of OZ005648.1, read as the reverse complement.
GAAAAATCGGACCTTTCATTTGATATCTTATTTGTAACGATACGACTGATATTTCTAATTTATTTTCCACTTTTTCCGTAAAAATGTCGCTTTTTAAGCATTTAATCATGAATTCTGGGTCATTTTTCGGTAGATATAAGTGGACATTTTAATTAATATCTCCGCTAATTAGGGTCGCATCGCTTAGCGAATTATCGCGATGTCGAGATGAAGAAATTCTGCGTCTATCGACACCGGTTTCGAGGCGATGCAACCATTAGCGCCGGAACTTTAGCAGTCACAAGGCATTTCTCACAGACAGACAGACAGACAGAAAGACAGATGCGCACAGATTTTAATAATATAAGGAGATACATTTAAATTAAGAAATCTTGTTTTATTTACTCATTTGCCTCAGAAAACTTTTATTTTCAAATAACAGATTAACAGACACTTATGTAAATATTCTTTCATGAACTTTATCCTTGGAAAATAAAAACAAATACAGATATTAACGTATTAAGTTCTAAAATTACCTGTGCATTGCTTTATGCTGTGTTTTAATTGAAATATAAGCTAAGTTTTGGAAAACACTGCTCGGCATGAAAATTGCCCTCAACACCATTTTTGCAAATTCTTATGAAAAATGACCTCCTGAATCCGAATAGGACGCCCATTTTGCTCTATCACCCACCGTTTTTTAGGGACGGCCCCCTATTTTTAACACTTTTCGGTAATTTTGTGGCTATAAATTTAATTTTTAGGGAGGGGGGGGGGGAGGATTATTTTAACTGTTAAATATCTTCTGAAGGGCTACAGAGTTGGAAAATTTTAAAACATGAACATTTGCTGCAAGGAGAAAATTTAGGGGGGATTTGCCACTGAAATTATGTATTACATTTCTTATATTTTTTTAATCTATTATTAATGCTATTTATTACACATTATATTTTTTGTTTTAAAGTGTTAAATTAATTGTTTTTCATTCTCGAAATCAAATTCATGGCCATAAAATTACCGAACAGTCATAAAAATTGGAGGAGGGGGTGGTGTCCCGAGAAAACGGTGGGTGACTGGGCAAAATGGTAGTCGTGTTTTTTTCATAAGAATTAGCAAGAGTGGGATCAGAGCATGAATATTTTTATTTATTTATATATTTTTTTTTTTGCAGCGCAGTGTTATTGCTTTTACGTCAGTCCCCCCCCCCCCCCCCATTGAGACAAAAGTTTTTCGTGTGTGTGTGTGCATAGTCATAGCTGTCACAAAAAATCACTCAACTCACTTGTAAGTTTGTACGAATGTTCATAAGCCACATGAAATTAGCTATATAGTTTTGGATATATATTCGTGTACAGGGGTAAACCAAAGTATTACGTTCATTGTGGCCTATGAACGAAATTTCTTTTAAGTGTATTTTAATATTGTTTCATTGCATTCAACATAAGGAAATTAGTATGCTTGAAAGTATATTTCGTGCGGGAAAAGTTATATATAGACTTAATAATTATTATTGAGGATAAAAAGATTATTGAAAGTTAACGCCATTAATTCTCCGACTATAATTAATAATTAATGTAATTGTCATGAGTATTTTAATTTAAAATGTAAATAAGGCATAAGAACAAAAATCGTTCAAAATTAGATGAATAAAAGAATGAGGGAGAAAACAAAACATATATTGTATTACATATATGTAGGTCCTGGCACTAAAGACGGATTTCCTAAAATGAATTATTTGCATAGCGATCTCATGTCATGTAAATTTCATTTACTTATAGCATTTCTTCATTTACTTATTCATTTATGTCAAATTTTAAAACGTTTTACTTTCTTCAATATCTAACAAAAAAAAAAAAGGAAAACTTGTAAAATTTTTCGGTTTTTGAAGATTATGTGCGCTTTATGAGCTGTTGAACATGTTTTAACCAATTTTGGAATGAAGTCTTTTTTCTTTGTATATGTGTGAAAAAACTTCTGTGGTAGCTCTAGATCAAAAATTAATGCCCACTTCATTAAAAATTATATTTAATTGCATTTTGATATGGATTGGTGTCAATCAACCTTTGATGCATATTGCCTTACGGGTGGCGCTCAGTTTTTCCCATTAACAGTATGGCTATATCTTAGCTTCTGTAGTGTATAATTGCTTAAAACTTAAAATATTAGAGTGGCATTATGAAAAAGAAAAGCTAATTTCGTTTTGGTGCACATCGGCCGACAGCAGCATTTGCTAATGCTGCAATTTTCCCTGCGTATGGGAAGGCATCTATAACTCATAAATCTACTAAACTCGATATGCGAGTCGATCATTCTGAAAAATAATGCGGACTTATCTTGAGCGTATACCAACTGACAGGTGGCGCTGCGAATTTCCATTTTCAGCATCTGCTGGTTAATATTGCATCAAAAAGCAAGTAATATCACAAACTTTTTTGTGAGAAGTTATATTGGTTAAATTTTTGTACATGTTAAACAGTATAGAATGATACAGAAAAAATTTTTGCGATGTTCACAACATGCTAAGTTAGGATATTAAGAACACGCGGAAAACCAGATTCTGATATATATCCCATAAAAATCGTAATGAAACAGAATTATGGCAAATGAAATTGATTAAATCTCTATATCTAATTACATTTCAGACTTGGAAAGAATATGATTGGATAGAATATGAAACAAAATATGAATGTCTAGTGCACAGATATTTTTAGTATGAATGAACTAAATACAGTTGTTACTACATGATCCTTTTAATATGTATTGATTATGAATTTTTAAAGAGCTTATCTGAAAATCAATTCTAAACACTCAATGTTTTACATAATTGACGATATAAAGAAGAATAAAAAAGACAAGCAAATAAAACCAGACATTTGTTTCGATTAATTAACTAAGTACTGAAAGTAACCGCAAGGTATGTGTACAAAGGTACTTTGTTATTGTTTTTTCCTTCCTCACACATCAGCCACGTGATATGACACGCGTAAAAAGCATCTAAGTTATCGGGATGAGTGGCGACAAAATGTACTCTACAGTTTTTATGTATTCACATGCCAGAAAAGAAATGTTGACAATATATTTTTAAAGCGATAAAGAATTAGATAAAATTTTATATACTTAACTTTTTTTTTTTTTCTTTGTGTAATAATTTTTGATTACATGAAGTGTGATTTTTTTTTTTTTTTTGTTGTTGTTCTTGTGTTTATGAAAATTTTTAGTTTCGGGTTTTTGACAAATTTATTTGTTTTGAGATGTCCTAATCTTAATTTGGCTATTTTTAGGAAATGATTGTCTATGTGTCATCAAAAGCTCGTGGGTGCTGTAGTTCAAGGAACTGATGCCTGGAATTCTACGTAACTTTATAGTATCAATTTTGACCTTGGCATTTGTGTATGCCAGTACATTTTGGAAAACATCATCCGTAGGCAACGCTCATGATTTTCAAGATTATTTGCCAGTAGAATTAGATAAAAAAGCTACTAAATGAGCGAAGGAACGAAAAAAAAAAGTATTGTAATTTGATTTCATTTTCCAGCTTGGGAATATACTTCTTAAAGTGAAATTCTGACATAAAATTTCCTTTTTGAAAAAGAGAAGTGTTAATCTTTTTTATTATCGATTCTGAAATTCTTCCTTTAATGTATATATTGGTAATCAGCAACAACAATCATTAAATTTTGTATGTCTTTTTAATTTTTCATAATAAAGATTAAGGGCAGGGGGGGGGGGTAAATTTTAATTGTATCATTATATTTATTTATTTATTTTTTGGTGATTACTTTTACCTATCGCAACATACGTTTCGATAACAACATACATTTTCACAATATTAATACAGCGATATTTTCTTTTAATATATTTGTTGCTTCCCCAGTCAAAATAAATAAATGAAAGAAATTAATTTTCAAAAATTTTAATGATAAAATTAAAAGACATGGGATTTTTCAAAATGCTATTCAAAATTAAAAGTTTCTAGATTATTTCTATAATAAATAATGTTTAGTGATGATTTATTATAAAATGTACAATTCTAGTATTTTGCATTACACATAAAAAAAAAAAAAAAAAAAAGTAATATAGTTCACAGAAATAAGATTATTTTATGTTATAAGTTTTTTTTTTTTTTTAAGGGCAAACATTTTATTGACCAATTGTATTATTATTATTATTTTAACTCTAAAATTGCACTTAAAATACTATAGGAGTTTTAAAATAGTTTTCTCCCAGATTATAAATCTGGAAGAAATTAAAAAAAAATTTAATATAATTTTCAAAAGTCAATTACAATAAGGATGGATATTTGTATTGTGATGACTGTACAGTGTAAAACACATCGCAATATTTTCGTAATTATTATCCATTTCCCGCAGCAATACACTTTTGCTGTACAAACAGTATACATAAGAAAAGAGAATTGGAAGCTAAAAATACACAAGAGAAGTAAATAAATTTACAATAATTTATGTCTAATGAAAGTGCCATATCCTTTACACGTCAAATAAGCAAAGAATTTTTCTCGAATGTTACTAAGTATCTTGTACAACGGAAAGAGAGAGAGAGAGAGAGAGAAAGGAAAAATTAGCGGCGTTAAGAATAAATACCTATCCAACATTTTAAACTACCGTGGGACATAAATAGATCGCTTTACGCCAGAAATTAAACATCACCGTCAGCAGATTTGTTAATAAAAACAACTACCACCACCCGCTTTGTCGAACAAGAGTAAAACTGAAAACAGCGGAGTTCTCCAAACGCGTGCATCGGTTGTAGACCACACCCTTCGTGACGTCAGAGACACGCCCTACTGACCCTGAGTTCGCCAAATACCACTAAACAGAGAGACGTGCGTTCCCGCTAAGATCTCAGCATTCGAAATTTCGGACAGCTGACCGACGACAATCTAGCGTATCAGCATAAAAAAAAAACAAACCTTTGATGGAGGTAAGGATTTTTTTTTCTTCTCTTGTTTGTCATTTAGGGACTGCGACTGTGGCGCTCTATGAAAACGTGGCTTTGTCAGTGCGTTTATTTTGAAATTTCTGGTGATTCTCATTTAAATTTTTGGTTTAATAAACTTAAAATATTTTTAGGTATATATATATACATTTTTTTTTTTTTTTTTTTTTTTTTTCAAAAATATTGTGAAAGTTATTTTGTTCACACTTTATCAATATATAATTATATAAATTTAATTTAATGTAACAGATGTTTTTACTTCGTTCCTTCTTAATTTTTATCACTTCAGTTTAATTTTATTTATATCGTTATTTATATATTAGTATGAAATAAAAATTTCAACACTATTTCATTATGTGTGTGTAGTACATATATGTACACGTGCGTACATAATGTAACATAATTGTAGAATACAAAATAAACAAATGATCAAATGCCACATTTATATATATATATATTGATTTTATTTATTTCGACAGTTGCCTTTACTTGGCACTGAGATCCGGGAAGGTGTTTTTTTTACTTATTATAGTGATGGGCTTAATATAATAACATAACTTAGGGATAACACTTTTAAGAATTTAACGTGTTCACATTCCCAAAGAGTTAATACTTTTAAGGATTTAACGTGTTTATATGCCTAAAAGTACTCAGGGATTTTAGTTATGGGGTTAATGATTTAAATATTATCTCTGGTGATACATGTTTATTTACTGAAGGGCAGGCGGGGATGGTGGTCCTAAATTTTAAAAATGATCACTGCATGCAGCCAGACTATGATAAAAAAAATAATCATGATTTTGTGATGGGAATAATTTGTAGCCTTGAAAGAAAAACTTATTGAAACATTTTAGAAGGTACATAATGTAGAGTAAGTATCAAAGTTTTGAAAAATATGCATTAAAAAAAAAAAAAATCTTTTTAGCTAAATTTTAAGAGATGAAAATTAAAATTAAAAGCGTAAAATTTTCCTTTGAATGTTATAATAACAACTTGAGGAAAAGTGTTTTGAAAACAATAAACAGATTTTCTCAGTTAATAATTAATTATAATAAATAATAAGTAATTTAAAAAAAAAAAAAAAAAACTTTAATAAAAACTAGCGCTGTCAAGGAATGGGTTAATCGATAGATTTTTTCTTCTTCCTTAATTATATTATATTATATTCATTTATTATTTTTTTTATATAAAAATTCCTATTTTTGTAAATTAAAATATATATAATGAGCATGAATAATTTCGTGTTTTATGAAAAAATTAAAAATTTTCTAAAAGTAATCATTGCTTAAAATAATAATAATTAAACCTAATATCTGTTCCTTTAAAATTATTCATTATTTAATTTGTTTGTTTGTAACATAACGTTATAGACGTTCTGCTATGCGTTATCTCCAAAGAGAATTTTTAGAGCCATTCACGATATATAACAAGAAGTTTCTTCGTAAATTCTCTACTTCAAACCATATACAAATATCCTAATTTATCTTTATAACTCAAAGCAAAATAAATATTTACCACATACTAATATTTGTTATCAAACTCATAATTTCATGAATATTTAACTTATTTTATATTTATAAAAAAAAATACATTAATTTATTCAAAATATTAGTTAATAAGAAATTCAAACATTACAGCAGTATTTGTACGAATGAAAAAAAAAAAAAAAAAAAAACTGTTTCTCATTGGCGATTTTCGATTTTCTAACTATTGGGATTATATAAAGAAAATTTTCGATGCATAAATAATTTTTTTCGTTTATTTCTTACAATATTTGCAGTATATTACAGTTTACTTGAAATGTAAATTTTTACTCTATAAAATATATACAATAAAAGCTGTAGTTTACTTCCCCCCCCCCTCCAATATAATTTTTACTCTCACTGAAATGAAAAGCTGTTTTTATTTTTAATAAAATATTGTATTGGAAAGAAAAAGACATTTTTTGCGTGAAATTTATAAAATATTGTAAAAATAATAAAGATATCCTTAGTTGTATGATTAAATGTAAGATGGCGCCACAAATTCAGGCTTCAGATTTTTTGGATGTTTGGCAAATCTGTAACAAATTAAAATAAACATTAGAATAGGAGGCCTTTTGATTCTTTACATCATTGAATTGAATTAAAAATAAGTTTCTAAAATTCAGAAGAACTCTCTTGCCATTACTTTCTGCATTGCACATTGCAGTCTCTTACATAATAGTTATAATGAATATATTCTATAATTCTTTGAAAATGTAATCTTTTATAAACATCAAATTTTAATGAAACAATGTTAAAACTTTCCAAAAAGCGACGAATTCAGCTTTACTACGAAAATATTCGTAGAAATAATTTAATATCCTCGAATTAATAACCACTTTGATTTGAACATTTTTGTTCTAATTCAAAAACACGTTTGTTTATTCTAAGCTTTCTACACAACTAGGGTAAGTTTTTTTTTTTTTTTTTTTTTTTTTTTTAGGATGATTGACTAAGGGGAGGGTCTAGGCATGGATGGAAGTCCCTCCATGGGGAGAGGGTCTTTCTAAGGGATCCCAGCATGTATTTATGCAATTTTTGAAGAAAATCACTGACAAATATGACCTTAGTTCGAACCAGACACTTTCCATTTACCAGTTTCGAGATGAGCGCATGAGTATGAGCTCTGAGCGCATAAAAGATCGAAATATCCACAGAATTATACAGAGTCTCTGTAAGTCCGTGGAGATGAATTTTAAAGAACTGGGGAGGAGACGGTACTTGAATTTCTAAATTACTTTTAAACATAAAAATGTCCTTATTTCCTTTCGTACGCCCATAAGCAGAATTACTCATGGACTTTGCACTTTTTTTTCCCCTCTCATTTGAAACTTATTATTTAAAAATATACTTCTAATTAATAACAAAAATTATTAATTATAATCTTATAATTAAACTTACTCGATAATTTGTTAAAAATCTAAAATATGTGTTTCAATTAAATTGAGAAATGACTGATTTTCTTTTATCCTGAAAAGTTCTATAATTATTCAAATTCCCAGTTTATTTTTGTCGTTTATTTTTGTCCTTTATTTTTTATTTATTTGTTTATTTATTTATCTAGTTTCACTGCGAGATTTATTTATGAGCTTAGCTGCGAAACGCATAACACGATAAAAATGGCATTTCCTAGAATCAAAACTTTCTTTCTTTCTTTCTTTCTTTTTTTTTTTTTTTTTTTCTTAATAGCAGCCTCGTATATTAATCAAATCTTACGTATACGAAATAATAATAATAATAATAATAAAAACAGTTTTTTTTTTTTTTTTTTTTTTTTTTGCTTTGATTTGTAATAGGTTATTAAGAAGTGATATTATCAATAAATTTAAGTATCGTATCCTGTTTTAGGATATTAAATTTCCGCTGAAAATAATTTAAACTAGAAAAAATAATAATCTCATATTATCAAATAAATATATTTTAAGATATTGATGAAATTTAATTGCATATAATAAAATGGTGACTACGACAATATATATATAATAATTTGTATTTACAGTTTCTATAGTGATGTTTAAAAAAGTTTTGTAACAGTTCTTTGAGAAACTGGATTATTTTTTTTTCTCCCCATACATACATGAGAAACTACATTTATTATTATACATAGGAGGTGAATACTATGGAATATGACTTTTTTGGAATATGCATTTTCCGTATTTCTCCAATCAAATGTAAATGTAGTAGTCTCATTCATTCATTTATTTATTTGAATTTAAGTTAATAATTATGTAATTTATTTTACCAGTAAAAAAAAAAAAAAAAAAAAAACCTTTACATTATTAAAACCATACATTTCAAATCACTTTTTAATAATAGAAGAAGTACTTCCCTTAAAGCGCAAAAATCATAGTTTCCGATCCATTGGTTACACAGGTCTGAAAAAATAAAAAAAGAAAAAGAAGAAGAGAAAAGAAAAAATGCATAAGATGTTTCAATTGTCTGTTATAGATTTTTACTATTTTTACTCACTGAAACTAAAAAATACAGTAACAAAATTCATCATGTCAAATTATTATTATTATTTTTTTTTTTTTTAAATATATAAATAAGCTATATTTAAATATTATGTCTTATTTTTAAAAAGTATTTATTAAGGTAAATCGAAAAAGAAAAAATAAGAATAATACAAAATTTAAAGCAGGAGGGGTGTTGGGGGCAGTGGAAGGAGTGAAGGCGGGCCAAAATAAATAAATAAATAAAATAAAAATAAAATGAGTAAATAAAAATAACAACAAATAAATAAAATAAATGCAACAATAAATAAATAACTAAAATAAACTAATTAAGTAAAAAAAAAAAAAAAAAAGGAGAAGAAAAGGTTTCACAGGCAAAAATAGTTTATTATTTGTATTTATTTTTGCAAACCCCTATTATTTTAGAAAGAAATAAAAAAGAAGTTGCGTCATTTTTGTATTTAGAATCCTTGAAAGCATAAATCATATAAGGAAAAAAAGAAAGAAAGAAAAAAAAGAGAAAATTCATAAGATGTTTCAATTGTTTGTTATAGATTTTTACTATTTTTACTCACCGAAACCAAAAAATACAGTGACAAAATTCCATCACGTCAAGGTTTATAATATTATATATGTATGTGTATATGACCTATATTTAAATATATTTCGTACTTTAAAGCAATATTTATTAAGATAAATCGAAAAAGAAAAAATAGTACAAAATTTGAAACAGGAGGGGTGTGGGGGGCAGTGGAAGGAGTGAAAGCGGGCCAAAATAAATAAAAATAAATAAAAAATAAAAATAAATAAATAAATAAAAATAAATAAATAAATAAAAATAAATAAATAACAATAACAATAAATAAATAAATAAAAATAACAATAAATAAATAAATAAAATAAACTTATTAAGTAAATTAAAAAAAGGAGAAAAAAAGGTTTTACAGGCAAAAATAGTGAACACAGAATGTTAAATATATCACAAAGAAACTGTATGTAAATGTAATGTGAAAGAATATGTTTAGTTTAATGCATTTTAAATAAAGATTTTATTCTTGTTATTATAATAATAATAATTATTATTATTATTATGCAACCCCCATGTATTTTAGAAAGGGGGAAAAAAGTTTTTTTTTTTTTTTTTTTTTTTTTAATCCCTACAGACCTACATTATTTTTTGTGACATCTTAACGCAAGGAATATTTTAAATAATGCGAACGATGATAAACGATAATTAAGCTTATTGTTAATTAACGATAGTTATTATTATTAATGATAAAATATAATCCATGGAAAAAGTCAAAATCATTACAAAATGTTAAAAAAAAAAAAAAAAAAAAAAAAAAAACTATAAAATTATTGAATAGAGATTAAACGAGAAAAAAATTACCTCTTTTTTCTCTTTTGAATAATATTGCAATTTCAAAAAATTTTCAAAATTTTTCCACTGGATTGCATTTAAAAAAAAATAAAAAGTCCCTACTTTTTGCAGACGCACTTAACTCTTTGAAAAAATAAATAAATAAATAAATTGAAATAAATAAATAAAATAGGAAAAAGTAAAAAATCTCTTTTAAACTTAATTTAATTTAGTTTCAGAGTCCTACTTTTTGATAGATTTTTCCTCTTTATGTATTTGAAAACTCTGAGATTTTGTAATAAACTATTTATTACTCAAAGTTTAAGATTATCTACTATATATAACGCCTTTTTTTTTTTTTTTTTTTTTCCTTGTTTGAAAGAAATAAGACTTTGATCTTAAGAATTGTATACAAGTAGGTTTAAGAAGCAAAAATAATAAAATTCATATTAATTGGAAATATAGAAGTTATATGCCAGTATCATATACTTCAGAGAAAATTGTAAACAATTAAAATACAGTAGAACTTGGATTATTCGAAGTTGAAGGGACTAGAAAAAAATTCGAAATATCCAAAAATTCGAATTACATATACTATTTTGTCAAAAAAAATGATAAATTAAAAAATTAAAACTCTACGATCAGAGATTTAACACATAAACTTTATATTTAAGAATACCGCTACATTACCCATTTCACCCCCCCCCCCTCCATTAAATCAATATTTTTACGAGCTTAATTATTCAACACTTTTTAAAAAATAGTCAAATATTTTTTATTTCTTTTTTAAGTAGAATCTTTGTGTTATAGCATATGACCTGACACAAAAATAGAATCTTCTACATTACACATGACTTTCACTTCACAAAAACCTCGAAGTTCATACATATGCACCCTATCTTCTGGTGCACTAGCTAGGGGCTTCTATTGTATTCCCTTATCCTTCTTTTGAAAGACTATCAAAATTGATAATACACTTCAGATGAGTAAAATCTCGAGAACAAACTTTACTGTAATATTTTAAAGGTAATCGTATGAAATATTCGAATTATCCAAAATAGAATTCGAATTATCCACGATTTTTTAACATTATTTTAATACAAAATTCAAGGGACCGTGTAAAATATTCGAATTATCCAAAATTTCGAATTAAACAAGTTCGAATTATTCAAGTTTCACTGTAGTAAACAAATATAAATAAATAATTTGTAAAATATTGTTAGTACAAACAGGACAAATTTTCAATTTTAATTTATGTTTAGATATCCAGAAGAAGAAGAAGAAAAATGCATAAATTTATATAATTTCGTCCTCTCAGATCACATCTAAAAAAAGCATTTTTGGCACTGGAATAGTTGTAAACATTCATAAGCGATCGCAAATTCAGAATAATATTTTTTCGTAATAAAAATTTTAATTTTGTCTGAAAGAAATTGAACAATACAGCTGAGAAATTTATACAGCCTTATTTTATCTAACAATAAGAAACTTATGGGATTAACACTATATAGTTTCAATTACATGATTTAAAACAAAAATATTCTAAGTTTTATAGCAATTAATTATATATAGTTGGTTTACATATTATTATTAATATTTCACAGAAAATTAAACAATTGCATACTACACCAATAAAAATTATTGTAAACATAACTTTTATTAACATAGATAATGTTACAAAGTTGTAGAATGAATGAAAATAGATGATAAGATGCCCCCATAACACGCAAGAACCAAAATAATAATAAATACAATAAAATAATAATAACCATTAATAATTTTAACGTTTTGTATGTTATTAAATTAATACTAATGAATGTAAGTTTATAATTTACTATACATTAGCATTGCATAGTAACAAGAAGATATAGTTGCATAAAATGCACTATCATTAAACATTACTGCATATTAATAATGAATTAAATAGAAAATATATATTACTTTGAATTAATAAAATGAATTAAATTAAATAAACGGAATAATTGAAATAGAAATAATAATACAAATAGGAAAAAAAAAAAAAAAAATATATATATATATATATATATATTTCCATACATGTTTCCGGGTTTTGATTTATTTATTACTTATATTTTTTAATTTGTAGCCTGATTAAACGTGCTATTGCATTTAACATATATTTTCGTAATACTAATAATAATAAGATTATATAGAATTATTATTGGAATTTTTAACTTTCATTATCTTATCAAATGCCTATCAATTTGTTTTGTGATCACGTTTTATCGATCTTATGACCTAATGATTAATTTTTTTTTTTTTTATTATTATTATTAACCAAACCAGATAAACTCGCGGATGACTCTAGTTAAAATAGAAACTGGGCAGAGCTTGAATGATAATAAATTTTTCAATCTGTGTACTAGTGTATTTAATTAACTTCAATGTGTTTTAAAGAAAATTAGATTTTGGTCAACCTATTTAGAACAAGAACATATTTTGGCAGATTTACTGAAAATAAATATTTATGATGGGATTTATTTGTATTTTCAATTGCCATAGAAAGGTAAGTTCATTTTTAATAGCTTCTGTTTATTTATTTTACATTTGTCTTAATTTAATCTTGCTACTTATTTTCTATTTTCTTGGGGGAAAAAAGAATTAGTCATTTGTTTATATTTAATTACTGTTAACAGAATATTTTAAACATTTTTTAAGTATTTCTTAATAAAATAAAATAAATTTTGATGATAATTATTTTCTTTCATTATTGTATTTATTTATTTATTTTGGCTAAGTAAACACATCTGTAATTTTAAGTTCAACAAACTAATTTCAAATCCGAATTAAATGGATTGTGTATTACTTTTAAGACAGTTTTATGAAAAATTCAAATTTTTTTCATGTTTTGAAATATTATTTGAAACAAGATAAAAGAAAATATGGCTAACGAATGTAAAGCCATATTCATTAAAAAAAAAAAAAAAAAAAAAAAAAAAAAGAAATGAAAAAAGAAAAATATTGGGTGTTTTGAGTTTTATTAAATATTATTTTTCGATAAAATTATTTATTTTCATTTGGAAAAACACTAGCTCGAAAATTATAAAGACAGGGCTGGCTTTCAATTTTAGTAAATATTATCATTATTTATTTATTTAAATCGTCCTTTCGCGATTTTTTGACTGCGAATTCAAAATTATTTTTAGCTTTTTTTTTTTTTTTTTTTTTTTCAAAATCGGTTAAAAATTTGCGATTATTTAAAAAAAGTTTTTATATACTCTAATAAAAAAAAAGGGGGGGGGGTCAGTTATTATTTAGTATATGTTGGAAGTTAAATGTTTCACAGATCACAAATTTGAAAAAGATCAAAGAAAACACAAATTGGTCTGCAATCGGAATCGCTATAAATTCTCGAATTTTCAACCGAATTTTCATATTTTTGAAACGTAAAATTAAAATCACAGTTTCTAAACAATTTTCAATTTTTACCAAAATTGATTTGCCATTCGAGATTTAAAAAAAAAAAATTGCTCCAATTGGGGAATGGGGGGAGGGGTTATAATCTGGCATTACTTAAAATATGGAAGATTGCCAGCTCGTATATTTTAAAATATCAGTACATAGTGACCAGGAAAAAAAACAAAAAAAACTTAAAAATAATAATAATCTACCAAGCAGTTTTTCTACAAACATACAGCTAAGAACCCTCCCGATTAAATAAGCGTTCTAATAATAATAATAATATTTACATTGAAATCGACCTATTCGTTTGGAAGCTACAGTGTGACAGACACACAGAGAGATAAGTAATTATAAAATACAACTAACGGAAGTTTAGGGAGGAAAAAAAGAAAATGCTGGCTTTTTTAATAATGTCCATTAATGTAAAATGCTTCATGACTTTTATAATTGTAAGTTATTGTCATTTGAATATTATTTATAATTGTTGGTAGTTTAAGAAAAAATATATGTGAGAGAGAGAGAGAGATCTGACATACAACATTTATACACGTTGTTTTATTTTTTGAAATATGCGTTTGGTCTTTTAATTTTTTACTTTCTCTTACAATAGAGAAAGTATTGTACAAGTAGAGAAAGTATTGTTTTTGAGTCAAATTTTTGAAAGTGTGTTTTTGTTATATTTCTACGTTTTGAAGTCCCCTGAATCCGAAAATCATGTTTTTAGCGGTTGGTCTGTGTGTGTGCGTGTGCGCGCGCGCGTCTGTGTGTCTGTCTGTTATCAACATATATCTCAAAAACAAATAGCAGAAAGAAAGTCCAAACTTGATATTCTAAACGTGTATGATATAGGGATGCTACACTAAGCTTTTCGTTGAGATGAAGCAAATGGTTCGTGTACAGGGACGCCCAAGAGAATTCAAATACATTACGTCTATGAAGGAAATTGCAGGTTAAGCAGAGTTTAACATCTGTAGACTGCACTAGACCAAATGAAATAAACATATATTTTTTATATGCACAAAAATATGTCTCATGTAGGATATTGTAGAGAAATCATACACTGTTCATTTACAAGACTGCACAAAAAAAGTAGATTATAGTGCGATAATAGCTGAAAATTGATGGAAGTGTATTTCAGGTTTTGCTGTGTATTATTACTATAGTATTATATTTAGGTGCACCATGTGGTCTGCACATAATCTTCAAAAGATATATAGGGCTACCAATATTTATGCGATAACATTCTTTTTTATTGTTAGCTTTACTGTAATATTTTACCATGTCAAGCAAAGCTGCTCAGTAATTGAAATGAAGTCCTCATAGACATATGGTAAATAATATATATGTTTTTAAGCTGAATATTCATCGCTTGTTTTTTGTATATTTACACGTTTTGAGGCTTCCTGATTAACGAAGTCAAGTTTTTTAACGTTTGAGCTTTGTTTATGTTTCTTAGAGTAACTTAAAAACGAATAATTTCAGGGGATCCAAAATTGTATTTTCAAGTTAATGATGTAAGTTTGTTGTTGGAAAAGTTTGATCAAGACTGATAAATTTCAAGAAGTGTTGCGTGTGAAAGTTGTCTGAATAATTTTAAGTGAACTTTTAATTTTTATAACAGATTTAAATCATGTATAAATGTAGGTGCAGTACTCAAACGGGGGAGTTAAGGGGGGGGGGAGCCCCCCTCACACAAAATTAATTATTATATAAACGCTTCTAAAGCCTAATTTCAATTGTTTTAACATAAGTTTACATAACAGTACTCGTTATCTTACCTCTTAATCTCCAACCTGTATTTATATAAATTTCAGGGTAAGAGAAAGTCGTGTGAGTGACACACCAGATTATTTTCTTTTATGCCAACCTCCCTTATGGCAATATTTTAAGTAAATGTGATTCAACAAATCATCACTTTTTCTGTATA
>OZ005648.1:356446117-356484117 GCA_963930645.1 Salticus scenicus | reverse complement strand
TATAAAAAGAAAGTATTGGATCAGTGAAAATTTTCAGTTTCTAGTTTTCGATAGATTTACACGTTTTGAGATATCCTGCATACGATTTGGCCATTTTTATGTACTTTTACTTATTTATTTTTCTTTTTAAATAAAAATGCCTTTCAATCTGTATCTGTGTGTTAGCAAAGTTCTGTGAGCACTGTACTTCACGAAAGAATAGACGGCATTGCACAAAATTTCATATTTGGTTGTACCTCAGAATAAGATGGTGATAATTAGATTTTGGTTTATATCGCCTAGCAGGTGACACTGCTATGTTGGAATTTCTTTCATTTAAGGGAAAGCTTTATCTCAGCTTCTATAGTGTATAAATGCACGAAACTTGATATGTAAAATTGCTATTATAAAAATTATGCTGATTTATTTAGTGCAAACATTTGGAAGGTACCGCTGTTCAACCACACTTTTGGAGATCTGCTTGACATTATTACTGTTACTGGAAACGAATATGTAAAATGTTCCTTATGTTGGCTTTTTTTTTTTTTTCAAATTTAGGAACACATTCTAGCGTCCTTTTGTAAGTGAATCGTGAATTGTGTGGATTAAAGCCGATTGGCTGCATTAGGGTCCTAGGCCTGAGGGGGAGTGCTCTCCGTGGGAGTCTTTCTAAGGGATCCTAGCCCGTATTTACACAATTTTCGGAGAAAACCATGGAAAACTCCAAACGGCTACGACGACGAGCGCGAGCTGGGATCGAGGCTTGCACGTCACGTCTACCAGCTTTAAGGGCAGAATCGCTCGGCCGAATAATGACAGGCAATAAGTTTTTATATGAATTATGCTGTACATTTTCAGTTGTATTCTTATATGCCTATTTGACTCCAATGAATTACACTTTATCGTCATTTTTATCAAGATAAAGGAAAATTTAACATGTTTAATAAAGCAAGTAAAATCAGATATGAATTTAGAGAGCGTCTGGTATGGATATTCTCAGCCCCAATCCCCATAGTTGAAAATTAATTCCTCTACCGGTAAAATAAATCTGAATACAACACTGAATAAATAACCTTTATAAAATTTAGAAAAAAAAAAAAAACCTTCAAACCAAAAAAATTATAGAAAGGCTTTTTATATTCTTTAAAGTCCTTAAATAACACCTCCCTCCCGACCCCTCTCCCCCCCCAAACAAAAATAAATATATATATATATGTATATATATATATCCAATATATATATATATATATGTATCCAATCATAGACCTTACAATGTAGAGTTCTGTAATTTGAACACAGTTTCTAACCCTATTACTATATCACTATTCTTACTCCTCTGAAATAAAAGGCACATTTCACAAAGATGTCAACTTCAAATGTAGTTTACTTGACTCAGTGGTAAATACATGACGTAAGCAAACAGTGGCGTCATTACTATTGTAAGTGACCGAGAAAGACTTACCTGTAGCATTTAAAGTCTCTTTACACAGGTGTATTAAGTAACAAGTAAACACCGATTGAAATAAGAAAGAGATCTATATCTAATCCCACGCATTTAAGGCAGTGGGGTAGCTGAAAAAGCATTAAAATTGCATGAAATAGAACGAAATAAACAAATATAGAAATAAATTATTAGAATTCTTAATTATGAACTAGGGAAAACTTCGTTTTTTGAATTAAAATGAATTTTTCTTCTCTTAATCCCCACCTTCCTTTTCCCATATTTTATGTAATAAAATATGCTTGATCGGCACGCATTGTCAGCAGAAGAAAGTGCAAAGTTTGTGGAATACGAAAACGCATATCGTATTTCTGTCGCGAACTTTTACTTCTAAAAATAATTTGAAGGGGAAAATATAACAATGTTTGAAATTTCAAGATCCTTTTAGTAAAATATTATTTAAAGTTTTTTTTTTTTTTTAATTACTGAATATTCTAATTTAAAAAACTATACAATACAATACATACTGCAACCAGAATATAAAAATATTAAATATGTGATGAAGTATGAAAATTTTTACTAAATAATTTTTAACTGCGTATATTTATGCTAAAAAAAATTCACAAGCAATCATCACTAATATTAGGAAAGCTATCGCCCATAGAAGAGTTCAAAGACTTTGAAAAAGGCGCTAAAGGAATTTTCCCTATATTTCCATTTGAATCAACATATTGTCATTGGCATAAGTCAAAACACACTTTGCATTTTCTTTAAAAGAAAAAAAAAAAAGAAGAAGAAGAGAGAGAGAGAGAGAAAGAAAATATTTGAAAGCTATTATTTTTATAAAAAACATATTGTTTAAATAATCTTTAGAATATTATTAAAAAAAAAAAAAAAAAAAAAAAAAAAAAAAGAACTCCAAAAAATATTAAATTATATCCAAATCAAGAAACTTACAAGATTAAATATAGTTTTTCAACGCAAATGATCCATCAAGATATTCGACAGAACTTTAGATATTCGACAGAAAACTCTAGATTTGAAAATGTGCCTGTGCCTTCACTTATGTTTATGACCAGAGCCTGACTAAGGCAGGGGCATACGCGGCAGTTGCCCAGGGCCCCCACATCAGAGGGGTCCCCTAAATCAAATAGAAAGTTTTTTTTACGTTTCCTTCTTTAATGAACTTTTTTTAAACAAAATATTAGTGCAGTGTAAAATCTGGCTTAATTGAGCCATCATAATTGCGAAAATTTAGCTGAATTCCGCCCTAATGTCAGCAAGGATATGAATTTTTTGCAGCTAGATGACAAGGTTAACAATCAGAAATAAAATGGATTGAACGGTATTTCATCTGACCATTGGAGAGGGGGGGAGACTTTATAGCTATTTTAGGTTCTAGACAATTTTCATGTTATATATCTATGAGGTGAAAAATTTAAATACCTCCATAAAGTTCGGTTCTTCATTACTGAAGTAGTGAATCAGAGGGGGCCTCCAAAGAAGTTTTTGCCCAAGTAGTGAAGTAGAGGGGGGCCCCAAAGAAGTTTTTGCCCCAGGCCCCAATTAGGCTAAGTCGGGCTCTGTTTATGACTGTACATTGGTAAAGGTAAAAAATAAAAAGTGTGAGTGTGGAGTGGAGATGAATGACATACATAATAGTGCGACATGTTTAAACTTTGCTACATGCAACGTAAAAATAAATAAATAAATAAAAGATTTCTGTTATACTAACGTAAACATACTTTTCTAGAAATAAAATCTCAAACTTATTCTTTTAAAATGCAATCGCTCATCGTTTGAAAATAAGCAAAATAGTTAAACAAATTTAAAACTAAAATCAATAAATAAAGATAAGAATCGATAGTCAAACTATTCTGCATCATACCGCACCCCGGCAAGAAAAGTTACTACTCAAAAATGTAGTATTTGAGAAAAACCTACTTAAAGAATACTATAAACATTAACTAGTAATCAATAAACTGACACAGCTGCCTCTCAGGCAGATAAATTGCGAGATAAAGATGTGATGCTTTCCATGCACGTGGGCCTCTTAGTACACGTTTCCATAACCATCATATCATATTGACATAAACTCGCATTTTTATAAACATTTTTACATCATATTGATATAAACTCGAACTTGCCATTTGTATCACTTTTATTACCGGGGTGCAATATGTGACAAATTTCTTTTTACATTTTTAAAATGAAAACTTTAGCATAGAATTCTTTTTTTTTTTTTTTTTTTTTTTTTTTTCTCTCTCTCTTTTTACATGCTTCTTTTAAAAGTATGAAAGAATCTCGTGAGTCGTTCATATCGAGCATTCATCTAATGAGAGAAAAATGGTACAAAGTAATTGTTTATGATTGGCTCAAAGATTTCTGCGAAATGTACATATAATAATATACTATATATATATATATAATTCAATGGTATCTCTGAAATTTTATTGACTTGTTTCGAGAATATTCATCGAATAGCGTTCATTCATTCACTAGATCTTTCCTGTTTATTTACATATCACTTTCACGCAGTAAATGTTTTCGGATAATATGTATAGATAGAGGAAGAAAGAATTCATGTGTTACTCATATTAGATTTTATTATACCCAGGTTTTTGTTTTTTAACCGATTTTTTTCCCAAAGTGTTTAGACGGTTAGGGTGAGAACTTGTAATGCCGACCCTTATTACGCCATTCATAATCTTTATTAGGGTGATATTTTATTTAAGAAAATAAAATTAAAACTAACTAATATTGAGTTTTTTTTTTTTTTTTTTTTTTTTGTAACGTAGATTTTAAGTTTTTATCAAACTTTTGAATTAAGCGGTTGAGTTTTATCAAACTTCCGATCTCGCCTAATGTATTGGCCGGCCCTGATTTTTTTTTTTTTTTTTTTAATCAGCAGGTAGAGTCGTCAACTTTTAGGGGAAGTTAATTAACATACGTAAATAATAATGTTTAAAAACCAAATTGGCTGATAATAAGGATGATTAGGAAATATTTTGGATTTTTGTTGTCCAAATTTTAATTTTGGCTTCATTACGAATAATATGTAGGCTAAATTTATAAAGTAATTTTTATGTTACTGAATAGAAATGCTAGTCAGATTACAAGAAAACTAATTCTTTTTAAATTTTTTTGGGGAAAAAAATAATCGTTCAAAAACATGTTTCAACAAAAAATATGCTATTCAAATAATTATTAAATAAAGTACAATGATAAAGTAAATGTATTCAAATGAGTTTAAAAAGAAGATCACGGTGAAAAAATTATGAACGGATGCTATAAAATTTTGTCAATCGAATCATTGTAGGATTTTGAATATTATTATTTGTTTTTGATTTATTTAAATTCAATGCTTATTATAATATCAAAATAGTTAATCAAACGAGTCATATTCATTTATCAAAATATTACTTATATAAATGTGTTTTAATTTAAGCATTAACTGAATTCAAATACTGCAGATGAAAGCCGCCATTTTCTTCGGAATATTCCAAAAACAGTAACTCGTGAATTACACCTTTTTTCCTATACTGTTTTTGGAAGCCTTGGAAGAAATTTTAATTACCACCCATCTGCATGCAATTAGCACAAATGCACATAAATAACCTTAAAGAAAGCGAAATTACCGTTTGTGTACAAAGTGGAGCTGTTTGCGTGACCTGAAAATGCAGGAGGAAACTCCCACGTGTTTTCTCCGGAATAGGCTGCATCCATTCGGAAACCAAATGCTAATAAAGGAGAAGAATACACAAGCAAGCCGATTCTCTTTCTTCCACTCTTATAATGAGAAAAATATATATTCCTGTTTAATTCAGCTATTGGTGATTGTATTTGTTGCGACGTTAGTATACGGAGGGAGAGGGAAAAAAAATGTTTGAAAATCGATTATTTTTTATCATTTTAATTTGTAATAATCGTACAATTGACTTTACATCGTGCAAGAACAGAGTTAATTCAACTTGTATGCTTAGACGAGAAGTATTTAAAAAATCAATAAATAAGGGAAATAAAATTAATAAGTAAGAAAAATAAAATCAAAGTGCATTAAAATTTTATGTTACTCGATAGAGCGGTTAAATCAAACGAAAAGTTATATATACAGAGGCTGTTCGCACATTCTTTAGACGATTTTGATGGAGTATACTGAAGCAATTTCTCTCATATTTCGTGTTTTATTTGTTCAGTTTGATAGCCCTTGTTCTTAACTAAGATTCTACATCATAATTTCTATGATAGTAATGCTTTTTATAATATCGGAAGAGGTATATATTTCTACTCCTCTTGAACGGCTTTCCAGAGTTCACAAAGCGTTGTAGGTCGGTGTTTGGATAATGTTGATTTTAAGAGTCGAAAAACACAAAAATCCAACAGGGATACATCAGAAGATTTAGCAGGAATGTCAGTGAAGGGTATGGTTTTAATTCCCGTCTTTTGTTCCATTTTTTTTTCTAGAAAAGCACTTGCGGATTGCGATGTGTGGCTGCTTGTTTTGTCTTGATACAGTTCAACGGATTGATAGCATTGTGGATAAAGATCTGGATTTTCATTTTTAAAAATTGGAATTAAAATATGTTCTTAAGCGTATTTAGAGTTGGTTTTGACATTTTTGTCACATTATTTTGCTTTTATCTTGCGCTTGTATGAAAAAACCAGTGGCAATCATAAATCCTTTAGAAAAACTCTCTTTTGATGCTTTGAGCCATGTAGCAATTTTTTTTTTCTCCACTTTTGTGATAATAAATTGACCTTTTTTCATTGCAACCACTTAAATAGACCCCAAATTCATCTGTTGTTGCAACATTTTTCCATTTTTCTCCTGATAAATGCTTTTCATAACGATTTCACTAAAAACTATCTTTGGAAAGAGTGGAAACCTATCCTTCCATCCACTGCCATTTTAAAAGCGCATTTTTGCATCTAAACAAAAATTATAAATATCAGAAGATAAATAAAACTTCCAAAAATATAACCGTTGTGAAAATAAAATTCTCCATGCAAACGATTTTTTCTTACTGCGAAATAAAATCGTCTAAAAAATGTGCGAACAGCCTGTATATATATCTCAGAAAGGGAAATCTGGATATCAGAAATTTTATGTAACATTAAAAAAAAAAAAAAGTATCAGCGATTAGTTAAGTCTAAAATTAAGTAGTGATAAAAATTAGCGGTGTTAAATTTTCACTTTGCGAAAACCTTGGTCTGTGTCTGTATTTAAAGGAAGAGTCAGTTTAGGGTACAAACTCCATTCTTTGAGTCTTAGAAATACATCTCCTTTTATAGTGGGTCATTATGTTTTTAAGATTACATTATAACTGTATCTATGATACTGTAGTGGTTGATACATTTAAAGCGTCATTTTTTCAGTTAAAAAATAAATTTATACTTTAAGAATATTACAATTTATTATTATTATTATTTAACGCTGTTCTTTTATACAACATTATTTTACATAATAATAAATTTTAATCTACATTGCCATTCAATATAAAAGTAAAGTTGTGGAAACGAAGATTATATATACGGCATGTAGAGGTTACGCTACTCCCCTTCCAAGCAACATAGCTGCAATACAAGAGAAATATAATGGCTGATATAACTTGAATAATTACATCGCAATAAAATAGATAAATGCTATTCACAAAATATTTACAAACTACAAACATTAAATCAAAAGTAAATATGCAACACTAAAAGTTTAAAAAATCTTGATGACGTGATGGGAAGGGAAAGTAATTCTTCTTTCTCTTCGTACTGCTTTAAATTTTGCATCCTCCGTCTTCTCGCTTTTGACCAAAGCCAACAAATAAGCTTGTTTCAATCGATCTACGGAAACGCTGATACTCTTTCCTTTAATTCTTACTATAAAATACTTATCACTTCTGGCAATAACAAGAAAAGGTCCTTCATAAGGGGGTTCTAATGCTTTTTTGACACTATCCACTCTGACAAAAACATGTGAACATGTTTCTAAATCTTTATTCTGCTTTCGTTTGCATTGGCTTTTAATTGGTTTTAAATTTTCCATTTGTTTTCGCAGTTCACTTGTAAAGGTAAGGTTCTATTTTGGTTGTAGGTTCTTGAAAGAATTATCCTGGTAGCTTCAGTGATTTACTATAAACAATTTCTGCGATGGAATAGTTGACATCATGACGTAGAGCTGCTTGCATGCCAAGGAGTACAGTTGGTAATATTAAAACTCGAATAAACTACTACGTCAGAAACGCCAAAGAAAAATATTGAAAATGCATACAGCTGTTTCGGTAGCCTTTAGCGTACCGTCTTCAGTGCAAAAAGGATTCTGAATCTGGAGAAGTGCTCGTATATATAGGTGAGGGGCCGAATTTTGTTCAACCAATAATCTCCGTTGCCATTCAATATAAAAATAAAGTTGTGAAAACAAAGATTATATGTATGGCATATAGAGGTGCAATACTATTACTGCTAATAATAATAATAGTAATAATAACAAAACATGATATATTCGGGAAATTAGGTTGTATGCACGCTAGGTTTGTGTGATTGTTCAAGTGGAAAGAAAGTTTTCAGATCTTCTTCTTCTTATTATTATTATTATTTCCGAAAATCATAGAGTTCTAACAAAAGCAATACAAAGGTTAGGGAAGTAGGAGGGGGGCACCACCGAGTAGAAGTTTGTTACGTTCAGAATTTTGAGAAATCTCGTACCAACTGGTCAACGTAGACAGCTAGTATTTAATAAAATGTTTCTTGTTTTGGTATGACCATTATTTTATTTTACTTACTAAGAAAAATTCTACCTTAAAATATGTTTCGAAACTTGAATTAAGAGAAAAAAAAAAAAAAAAAGAAAGAAAGAAAGAAAGAAAGCTGAAAAAATGACAGCATTGAATATGTATTGACCTTTCTCCTACATTTTTCAAAAGAAAGTAAATATTCATAACGGTAACTAATAAAATAGTTTAATGTTTTTTCATTCCTTTCTAAACTTATTATAAATACAATAAATTCCAATTGATTTATGACTTGAGTACACCAAGATGAAATTTATTTTGCACAGGAGCATATTTACATCGTTTACTGATTGCGTGTTACAAAGGCGATAAAAAGACACACCCACATCTTTCATAAATATTCATTACCGAAGGAAGACAAAAAAGAAAGGCGTCACAGAGCGTTCTTGTTTTCATAAATCAAACAATAGAAACAATCGTTATTTGACTTTGCATTAGATATTGACATGCAAATATTAAGATGAATATCAGAACTTGTCATATAATAAAAATTAAGCAATAATCGATTTCCCGTTACCCCCCCCCCCCCCTCCATTAAAAAAAAAATAGATATAAGAATGTTTACTTGACTTATAACAGTTTAACAGTAATGTTATAAATAAAACTTATTAAGCTAACATTTTAATGTACAAATACTTGCCGTAATTGTATCAGAATAAAATATTTGAGCGTTGCTGCTTTCATGCGGCATTCGTGCCTACTTTTTTTCGAGTCTGATGGCTGATGAAGGATTGTGTTCAGTTTTGTCGACCCGAAAATCACAATTTTTTTCAATTTTTTGTATTTGTTTATAAAGTTTTTATACATTTCCCTTTAATACCATTATTTTTGTGCATATTACTGCTAATCAGTAATTTGTCTGCCCCTCCATCTCCCTCTCCCCATTGGGAAAAAGCTCGCATGAAAATTTTCATTCCACCTAATCTATGATGAAATAATTAAAATTTCAAAAACAATAAGAGTTTTAGATTACTACAGTAGTTGCTAAGCAACATTATTTACAACAGATATTCTCTTTTCAAAAGGCAAATACTTGACAGCATTTCTAATTTATTCCATAGCAGTATTAGTACCCACCTTCTTGTCACATTACTTTTTATGTAGAGTATTTTCTGCAAAATACACAAAAAGAAAATTATTCTTCCAAAAAAGTGTAGGGGGAAAAATAATAATGAAATAAAGGATTTCAGTTATAACAATGCCACGTAATAAATTAGAAATGTTGGCTGGTATAATTCCGCCAGTGGCTGAGAGGTTCTGTTCTCTAGCTAATAGACAGGAAGTGCCGGGCTCGAACCCCCCAAATCTTACATCATTAAGGAGACTTTTTAAATTAGGAATTTAAATCTTATTTAAAATCAAAATTATAGTTTTTTTTTAAATAAGTGCTTTGATATACCAATTCAGTATTTTCCCTCTTTTAAGTAAATACATAAAATAATAATAAACTATTAAAGCTGGTAGACAGAATATATCGAATCTATCTCGCGTTTGTTGGTCTAGCCGTTTGGAGTTATCCTTGTTTTTCTCCAAAACTTGCGTGAATACGGGCTAGAACCTCTTAGAAAGACCCCTACGGAGGCATCCCACCCAGGCCTAGGACTTTAACAAAGTCAGTCAATCTTAACACCTTCAGTTACGCTACACTTTTCCATAAATTTTACATTTTTAAAAAGTATTGATTTTTATTTTTTTAACGAAAAATTTAAGAAAAGAAAAAGGTGCAAAATTAAAAATCTGTTCTAAACAGAATTTGATTTTGGACGGGAGGCGCATTTTTTAATTACTTTTTTTTCTGGATTTAAATTATTCTGTAGGGGGGTAAATGACGATTTTTTTCCCCTTTGTTCTCTAAAATATATGTAGTCTGCTCATCCTAAAAAGTAGGATAGATAACGTGGAAAATTTTCCATTTGAATAAAACTATATTAACATAGTTCGTTTGAAACTAATTAAATTATGCTTTAATACCGAGATAATATTTTTAACAATAAATTGGTACACAAATTAATAATAAAAACAATAATCTTTCTACGCACTACTATAGCAGCAAAAGTACTTTCACAGGCGTTGTAAAATAATGAGTGCCGATATAAAGTATACTGTTAAAAATGGTTTCTCAAAAATGAGCAAAATTGTCTCAAAATAGCTCCGAAACAATATATATACTTAAATCTGAAAATCCCATGCACTCATTTTTGAGTATACTGACATGCTCAAAAATGAGGTTGACCACTAAGAATCCCAATATCCCCATGTTTGAGCATGTCAGTATATTCAAAAATGAGTGCATGGGTTTTTCAGATTTAAGTATATATTGTTTCGGAGCTATTTTGAGACAATTTTGCTCCTTTTTGAGAAACCCATTTTTAACAGTGTAGAATTCTTGAGCTAAAGCATTTCATTAAAATAATAATAATAAAACGCAATAATTATTTTAAATCGAAACAGTTAAGCACAAGCCTATTGACGATACAGTTGTTGAGTGTTTTTTAAAATGACGGAGTTTTCTTAGAGTTATTCTTCATCATTTAATATCAGTTATTCGGTGCTTTATACTGGGACATTTTGCCTTGAAAAAATAATAATAAACAACAACAACAACAATAATAATAATAATAATAATAATAATAATAAATGACTGGCATTGAAAAGTAATGCGATTTTTTTTTTTTTTTTTTTTTTGAATAAACACCATGAAATGCAAGCTGCTTTGTTTGCAGCACTCGTGCCTACTCTGTTCACTTGAAAAAGCGTTCTTATTTTCTTCTAACCTGAAACAATCGTTGCGAGTTTTTTGCATTTTATGATGTTTACTCAATGTTTTTTACGTATTAGCTATATTTTTAATAACCTAAAGAAGATTTGCACCCTGACAAAACAGTTTCAATCTTACTGTAAATGTTAATCAAGTCCATTAAAAAAAAAAAAAAAAATGTTAACACACAACTGGGCCAAAATCAGAGAAGAAACAATGTAAGTGCCACATTTAAATGCAATAGGGTAGAATTCTTAGAATCATATAGGTCTGTGATTATGTAGTAATGTCACGTAACGTGGCGAAGGTTGAATGTTGTAGTGATATGACTATTTAGTGATAGTTTTCGATATGACTTCGTAATATGAACCAAAAGTAATGTTCATGAGATATAATTGTTAATTCCTGTAAGTGTATTTATATAGAAAGCACGTAATAAGTATCACGCAATTTTGTTTTGCTTCCAGGGCGTGATTAACGCACAGGCCGACTGGGCTAAGGCCCAGGAGCTCTTGATTAGGGGGCCAAAAATTTCGTTTTCTAGAAGGGAAAGAAAGGGTAAAAAATGTTCAGAAGTATTTTTATGTAATGAAAAATACATAAAAATATTTCTGAAAACAACGCTTCAGGAAAATTTCATTTCTAAACCGAAATGAAAAATTTTATGAAGGAAATATTCTCAAAAATGTATTGTTGAATGAAGTAGAGAAAGAATTTAAGATTCTTTTTTTCAAAAATTAGTAAAACCTGTGAAAAAAAAAATTTGCTATGCTAAAAAGCGTTCTAACAATACTGACTTACATGCTCATAAATGGATTTTAATGAGTCAAAAACTTTTACTTTTTCTGTTTATATGATAAAACATGGGTAGGAGCCCAAAATGCATATTGAGTTCTAGGCCCACTCTTGGCTTGATCGGACTTTGTTTGTAATTTTTCTTAAGTACAGAGGTTGGTCTTTAATTATATTAGCACGGAATTGTAGTTCATAATAACACTTTTTTAACAAACATTTTAAATTTATCATATGCACTTCTGTAACTGATTTTATAAAACTGTATTGGAAGACATGTAAGTTTTTAAATAAAAACGAATAATCGTTTCTTACCAGTTAACTAATTTTTCTAGCAAAATGTTTTATATTGTAAAGAAAAGTTGTTAATGAAAATAAAATAAAAACATTTTTTTTTTAATATTTAAAATATATTTATGTATCAGATATTTTTAATTTCACTTTTCAGTTTCATAAAACTTCAGATGCATAAATTTTCAAATATTTACTACGATTTAATTCTAAAAATGTTGTTCGACTGTCTTATGGGACCAATGAAAAAAAATATTGCTCCACCTTAATCCTATATTATAATGATCCTTTTCTAGCTTAAAACGTAACAATATTTGTAAAGAAATATTCCTTATAAGTGGAAAGAGCTGGCTGACATGATTATAAAGATTAAGATGACAAAGAATTAAAAGAACAAAGAATTAAAGCTATGATTACAAAGAATTAATTAAATCTGAAATATTTCGGATAGAAATGGAAAATAATAAAACTTTTTTTCATATCAAAATCGATTTGGCTGTAATTAAAAATAGCAAAATAGTATACAATGGAATAGAAAAATAATTTTAATTATAATTAAAACCGCGATAAGGATGAAATATTGATATTTTGAGTAATACTAATAGAGTGATTTAGTTGAAATTAACTTGCTTATAGAACTTTTTTTCTTCAAAAGTTTCTGCACTGGTCCAAAGTTATCGTTTGTCCAAATTCTATATCCCTATGAGACAGAACCTACATATCCCAAAATGTATATAAATAATAATAATAATAATAACAATAAAACAATGCAATTAATAATTCGATAAAAAAAAATATATATATTTATATATATTTAGCATATGAAATTCATTAAAAAATGAATTTTATAAAACCTCTAAGTTGCAGACTTAAAGTTTGTTTCATTCCATTCAGGTACAGGTAAAGACAAGACTTTAATGAATGCTGGGCATGAAAACGAGTAGAGGATAAATCCAAACAAAAGTTGTTCAAATAAAACATTTTTGCTTGGTCATAACTAAAGTTAATGATTTGCATTTTTTTTTTTTTTTTCTTTTGTCTTTTGCAGCCAAATAAATAGATCATTTTTCCAATACTTTACATGACGTGTTTTTTATCTTTTTATCATTTAGTTTTCTTCCAACTTTCGCATTATTAAGCAGGTATATTAAAAAATAAAAAAAAATTCCGTTGCCAGCAAAATTTCATCATGTTTTAGAAACTCTGAGCATATTCTGGGATATCAGGAAAAATATGTTTAATTTTGAATTAAATATTATAAGTTTTATGAGATCATATTATAAAATATTTTATAGAAAATCTATTTCTATCGATAGTCAATAATACAGTAAGAAAAGTTGCAAGATCTCATTACTTAGACATTTGTCTTTTAGTAGTATTGGTCATTTTCTCCCCCATTTGGATTAGAATAAAAAGGAAAAGGAAAAACCATTCATAAAAAATATAGAAAAAAATCGCTGAAGACTATACAATCGATAAAACAAATTAATTAATATTAATTAAAAATTTAGAAATATGAAAAACAAATATGTTGTGGCCATCACATGACTTTCTTCTATATTTTTCTATACAAATTCACTCAGTACAAATAATTTATTAAAACTATTATTCATTAAAATTATCTACTATGATGAATGCAGACGATTTTCATTCTAGAGATGTATAACACTAATCCAAACAAAGCAAATTTTATTCTCTATAACAGGGGTGGCCAACCCGCGGCCCACCGCGTAGTTTCTTGCGGCCCGCGAGGAGACTAATGATATTTAAAGTTTGACAACTTTGGTTTACCGATCAAAAATGAATAAATACGTTCTGACTTTTCGAAGTGAAAATACCTTTCAACGATTATGGTAGCCAAAGAACTGTTGTAATGAAATATGTTTAGATCCATTATTCATTCTTTTTATTATAGTTTTAATATATAGTCATACATTTTTCACGATCCTATTGTTAATTTATGAATAAAAATAATTTAAATTAACGTATTCTGCCCCGAATTTTCACGATCCTATTGTTAATTTATGAATAAAAATAATTTAAATTAACGTATTCTGCCCCGAATTTTCACTCTGCCCTTCCTCGAATAAAGCATATACATATATGAATCATATACTCGCAAACATATAATACACAAACAGTCATATACTCACAAACACATCTGCATATGTACAGCCATAAAATTATAATAATAATAATAATTTCCTTCCCCGACTAATTTCGCCGTAAATTATCGTAGAAACTAGCAACTGATGCCTAACGATTGGTAATGACATCTAGTTTTTAATGCAATTGCTACTTTTAAGGGTGACATCTACATATTAAAACTTACAAAAACTTCTTTTTTTTTTTTTTTTTTTCCCGGAATAGTAACACCGATTTTTGACTACGTATTCGAATTTCTAAAGTCAAGGCGATTCGGAAAAATGTATAGTTTATATCCTTTATATCAAGTCTTCATAGAGTTACAAGCAAAAATTGGTCGGGGGTAAATCTCTATACTTAAAAAAAAATAATAATAATAAAAAATAAATTAAGACATCACACAGAAAAGTATTATATTCATTCAGATAATAATCGGAAAAGAAATAACAATTTTAAATATAAAATAATGTAATACTAATTAATAATTGATGTGCACGCCTAAACTTTCTTGAATAACTATTTTAAATCATGCGCATGCAAAGTAATATATGACACAAATGATAACAATTGACAGCCACCTAAGAACAATAAAAATTTAAATATCACTATAATTCGAAAAATAGTCATAGGAACGATCTGTAAATTTAGAAACCCATATTTTTGATGATGCCCATTTTATTCGTGCAAAAATAAATGTAGGTCATAATCCTTAACTTTTTGAAATAAGAATTTACTAATAATTTTCCTAATTCAAAAAATGTTTTTCAATCCAAAATATGCAGGGAATATGTATGGGTTACTTCATTCTAACGTGAAAAGGAAATGAAATTTTAATACATTAATTTTTTGGGAAGACACGAATTAATATTTATTACATTTATTTAACATTAGCATCTCCATATTTTAACAAATTATAACGCTGTGAAAAATTATGAGAAATATATAAACTATACCATTTTTCTGGGCTAATTTGATTCAAATAATCCAAAAAGCTTGTCGGAATTGGGGACTGTTTTTGAAAAAAAAATGAAGTTGATGCCAGTTTTAATACGTATACACCCCTTAAGCAAATTTTAACTAAACCGTCTAAATTAGGCCTTATTACTAATCGATCGGCACCAACCGCACATCTCTAC
The DNA here is from genome assembly GCA_963930645.1 of Salticus scenicus. Lineage (NCBI taxonomy): Eukaryota > Metazoa > Arthropoda > Arachnida > Araneae > Salticidae > Salticus > Salticus scenicus. The sequence goes on along the minus strand of OZ005648.1, from coordinate 356,468,793 downwards.
ACTAATTTACGGCGAAATTAGTTGGAAGAGGAGGGGGGGGGGGGGGGGGGCTTTTTTCTATGACTGTACATACGGTGCGGCCCAAATGAATAAAATATATTTCCAATGCGGCCCGCCAAATGTTTTGGGTTGGACAGGCCTGCTCTATAACATCTTAATTTTTTTTCCCTCTTAAAAAAAAAAAAAAAAAAAAAAAGATAACTTTATTTTAAATTGTAGCATATCTATGGTTCAATTATTCATTTTAAAAGGTATTAACGAGCTCTTTTGAAAGATATCCATAATGAAAATTTGTCTCCCGCTGAGAGAGGGGGGGGGGGAGGACTTTTTCCCAGGGGTTAGGAAGCGATGCTCTTACATATACAAAATTTTTCTCCCATTTGACTCCCCATCACTATAATAAATAATTCTTTTTAATTTTTTAATGATTATTATAAAATAATTCTCTTTATGAACATTTATAAGCAACTTTGTACTATACCGCCATGTTATAAATTTCGAAAAACCGCGATGGCAACGCCACTTGTTGGACGGTTTTTACCAAAAGTTGATAAGCAATAATTTATATCAAAGAGACACTACATACTAATTTGTATAAAATTCTGTGAAGTAGTTCCCGTGGTACAGTTGCCACAAAATCTCGTCACACACATAGACAGACATTTTCTAAAAATGGTTAAATCTTGTTCTAGATCTCTCAAAATGTGTAAATACATCAAAAACTCGTGGTCGAAAATTTTTGCGAAACAAGTACTTTCTTTTATTGAATTTAGAAGAAAGCAAAAAACTTATAATACTGATTAAGGATATTTCAAACGAATTTATTAATGATAGCGGTACAAATTGTAAGTACAGAGAATGTATTAAATAATTAGCTTAATTAAATAAATAATTAATTTGCTTTTCAATAATAGCAGAAAAGATATGTACAAATAATCTATAAATTCTTGTAATAAAAAGAGAGAATGAAATAAGCAGAAAATAATAAATGTTATCGAAGAAAAATTTAAATTGAAAGCCGTTTTGCTTAAATTTAAAGACAATTTTGTTCAAATTTTACGAAAAAACAAGATACATAAAGAAAGGGAATAAATTCTTGAAGATTTTTTTGGGTAGAAAACATTCAAAATATTTAATCATTTTTTGTTGTTGTTGTTGTTGTTGTTTAGCTGATTTTATCCGTGTCATCCATGTCATTTTATCCGTGTTCATAAGTAGAGAAAACTTATACGAACATATTTGTAATGAAAATATCATGAAAAAAAGAGATTTTTTTTTTTTTTCTGTTGTCATTTATTATTATTCCGTAGAACTGTAATATGAAACGAATATTGCATAAAATTCAAATGAAATCATTAAGTGTCTACCTTTATTATTTAACTTTTTTACATCGTGCAACAATTAAAAATAGCTCCTTATCCTTGCCTCAAAAGTTTTCACATAAAAGTTCTGTTTCCATACAGTTTCTGTTATGGACCTTTCTAATTTTACAGCATAGTAAAATGTTTATTGAAGTCTTTGAATGATTATTATATTCTTCCATTAAAAAAATAGGAGGATGTTCGTGCACGAAGTACAAAGCCTATAGTTGTAGAATCTTTTCAATGTGCAGGTGTTTCTAGATAATGTTATCTTATAATATTTTCAGCAGTTTTATACTTAACACGGAAACAGAAATTGAGCGTTAAAGACTAACTTAAAAATTAATTCTTGTACGAAGAACATGATCTCGAATATTTGGCCTTTAAAACGAAAGCGTTTTTAAACTAGTATGTTGTGGCCACCACAAGACTTTCTTCTATATTTTCCTATACAAATTCACTCAATAACATAAAAAAAAAACGATTTTTTTCCAAGTTTTTTTTTCGTTAAAAGTACACAAAAAAAAAAAAAAAAAAAAAAAAAAAAAAAATCGATAACTTTGTTTTGAATGATCACATATTTATAGCTGAACCATTCATTTTAAAGGTATTGACGAGACCTTTCGAAAGATACCCATCTTGAAAATTTACCCCCCCCCCGTGGGGTACTTCCCCTTAGGGGGGGAAGCGATGCCCCCACATGCACAAAATATTTTTACTACATAACTATTACTATTATCAATAATTCATATTAATTTTACAATCACAGGTTAAGAATAACTCTCATTATGTACATTTATACGGAATTTTGTCTTATACTGCCATGTTAAAAATTTAGACAAAATACGATCACAGCGCCACCTGTTAAGCGATTGATCCCCAAATCTAATCAGCACCAATTTATGTCAGGGGCCAACTAAATACCAAGTTTGGTTAAATTTCGATTTTAAAGAAAATTATATATATATATATATATATATATATATATATATATATATATATATATATATATATTTTAAGTAAAAAAAATTGATAACTTTGTTTTAAATTATCACAGATTTATAGTTCAACCATTGGTTTTAAAGGCATTGACGAGACCTTTCGAAAGATACCCATCTTGAAAATTTACTCCCCTCGAGGGGGAGGGGGGTGGCGAGGCTCCTACACATACAAAATTTTTTTCCCAGTTGACTATCTCTATTATAAATAATTTTTGTAAATTTCATAATGATTACTAAAAAATAATTCTCTTTATGCACATTTACACAAAATTTTGTCCTATATCACCATGTTAAAAATTTAGAAAGAGCGGGATGGCAACGCAACCTGTAAGACAATTTTTACCAAAAGTTGATAGGCACTAATTTATGTCAAGGTGCAACTACATACCAACTTGTATGACATTCTGTGCAGTAGTTCCTGAGATACAGTTGCCACAAAATTCTGTCACACACACACACACACACAGACAGACAGACATTTTCTAAAAATGGTCAAATCGTGTTCTACAGCTTTCAAAACGTGTAAATCCATATAAAACCCGAGGTCGAAAATTTTAACGAATCCAATACTTTCTTCTATTGAATATAGAAGAAAGTAAAAAATATAATTCACATGCATAAATCCACGTGTCTATAATTAATAGTTTTATGACACATGCGTAGAAGAAAAGCTTCTTCTCGACAGCTTTTAATAAGATAAAAGAGCTGAGTTTGTAATCACTTATGGAAAACATTTTTAATTAGGATTTATTTCAAATTGTTAGCTGAAATCATTAAAAACAAACCTCATGTACTAATTTTATCGACGAACTAAAGTGCAAATGTAGCTTAAAATAGTAATTTTAATTTTAATACAATGGGTCAGATTAAAAAAGAATGTTAAATATTTGATTATTCATTTTTATTAATTTTTGTTACCCATAGGGTCGAGAAAGTATTGTTTTAGGGTCAAATTTTCGAACGTGAGTTTTTGTTACATTTACATGTTCTAAGGTCCCCTGAATACGAAAATCATGTTTTTAGCGAATGGTCTGTGTGTCTGTCTGTTATCTGAATACCTCAAGAACAAATAGTAGCAGAAATTCCAAACTCTGTATTCTAAATGTGTATCATATACAGATGCTACTGTAAGATTTTCGTTGAGATGAAGCAAATGGTTCGTGTACAGGGACACTTAAAAGTATTGAAATACATTACGTCTATGGGGGAAATTACAGGTAAGTAGAGTTTAACATCTATATTTAACAGGGAGCAGCCCCCGCTCATCACTCTTGGAGCGATGTAGAGCGCTTCTAAGGGGACTACTCGCAGTTTATTGAAAAACTAAAAAAAAAAAAAAAAAAAAAAAAAAAATTTTTTTAAACATCTATAAGCTGCACTAAACCAAATGAAACGAATATATATTTTTTGTAATAGAGATAGTCAACTGGGAATTTTTTTTTTATGTAGGAGCCTCGCCTCCCTCACTGGGAGGGGGGGGGGAGTAAATTTTCATGATGGGTATATTTCAAAAGAACTCGCCAACGAATGGTTGAACCATCGATCTGCGATAATTTAAAATAAAGTTATCGATTTTTTTCATATTTAACTTTTTTTTTTTTTTTTTTTAATGTAATAATGAGAATAAATTCAACTTTTTTTTTGGATATTTAGTGTTATACTACTTATCTAATATGGAAATCGTCTGTATTATCATAAAAGATAATTTTTTTAAATAATAATTTTACTAAATTATTTTTTAAAAACGAATTACTTTTTAATAACCGAATTAAATTCTATATAAATGTAGGTGAATTGTTGAGGGGCGCAGTAGCCCCCCTCACACAGAACTAATTACATATAAAACTCTTCCGAAGCCTAATTTGAATTGTTTAACAAAGGTTTACCTCTTAATCTCGAACCTGTATTTATAGTATTAAATTTCAGGGTAAGAGAAAGTCGTCTGAGTGACACACCAGATTATTTTACGAATGAAGTATTAAAAATGACATTTGAGTCTATTCCAAATTTTATTTTTGCTCACAAATGCTGACACATAAATTTAATTTAGTTTTTATTTATTATTTTAATTTATTAATTCAATCCTAACCTTCCTAACACCTAAACTAGACATGTCAATCATACAACACTTTAATTTTTCTCTATTTTGTTAAAGATTTATGCTTTTAATCAAGTCGCTCTTTGAATCAATTTCCTTTGCATATGAGTTTGTTTTAGGAATATTAGAAGATACATTGAAAAATATTCGCATGCGAATTGTGAAAGAAAGAATCTTTGCAATAATGTATCAACAGAGTGGCTTCTGTAAAAATTCAGAAATAACACTTATAAATTTCTTTTATTTTTTTTATTTGCAAGACTGTGCCAATTTCTTTGCACATTTTCATTGAAAAATTTGTTTTAGAACGCTAAAAGTTTTATTTCATAAAACAATGTCATAAATGACGAGTTCTTTTTTTTCATATTATTATCATCATTATTATTAATATTATTTTAAGAATATTTTAAAAAGTCTCAAAAATTGTGAAAGGATTTTGAATATTTTTCAGTTTTTTGGAAATAATATTTTATTTTGGTTAAATATATATCTAAAAATCGTTCACATTTGTTAACACTTTCCTTCTCATTCCAATCAAAAATAACTGGGTAAGATGCCCCTTTCTTTGTTTCGTGCTCGTGATATTTCCGAGCTGGATAATTCAAAAATGCAGTATTAAAATTATTAAATACAATGCATATTCCATATCCGGAATGAATTTGTGTCAATTAATTTTCGGGATGGGAGGAGTAAAAAGTGCATGTCTATGTAAAGGTATGAATAAATAAATAAAGTATGGTTCTTCTTATATTTTTTATTTTTTATTTTTAATATTTTTCTTTTAAAAATATTGAAAAATCCATCCCTACCTCTTTTAAATGGGTTCTATTAAACCTCCAAATATATATATATATTAAGTCTTTTCTTAAATATCTGTAGAAATTTTATTATTTTGAAGATCATGAATGAATGAAAAAGTGCAAACTGAGAAAACACAATTTCAAGAATTCACATCTGTAAAAAATATATATAAAAAAAAACATAATAATTGTTGCTTGAATATTATATTCTGCTTAACCAACATAATATAGTTCAGTTTCTAAATAATAAATGAAAATATAAGCTTTCGTATGAAATCTTCAATCATACCAAGTCAACCATTCCCCGTAAAGATGCTATGTATTGTTTATGTCTTTTGTTTACAATCCCCTAATTTCAATTCTAATATCGAAAATTTTGTACAACTTATATCTTCAACTTAAGAAGAATTTTGTTGTTGTTGTTGTCATTTAAAAACAGATACTTTATTGACACCTATTATTTAAAAATATATAGCATCGAACAAAATTAGTAACAGTATTTTAAGGTTTAAATATCAATGTCACTATTGAAATATTGCAATAAAATAAAAATTCTTTTTAATAACCTTCCGTTTAAATGCAGATTTCCTTTTCAACGTTTGATTATAATATTTATACACATGATGATGGTGATTATATATATATATATATCATACAATATTAAACTGAAAAGAAAAGAAAAATCAATCATTCTTCTAAATTAAAGGATAAATATTGTTAAACTAAAACAATTATTATTATTATTATTTGTAAAACTTGTGTAATGAAATTTGAAAAATACGATAAGGATTATCCCTTTTGATAAGCCATATCTTAAATGCAAAAATGTATAAACGGTAAAACAAAATATTTGCGCATAAAGTAAGGTCTCCAGGCTTCGGATTGTACCACAGAACAAATATATTAGTAAAATATTTACTAAATAATTATAAAAATCAATAAAAAAAAAATAAAAATAATCATGCAGGACATTTTAACAGAGGAAAATAATGTTATTGTAGCAATGACGACGATAATAATATGTATATATAATATATAATGTCGTCTGGATAAAAATTCAAATTAATATATTTCACAAATTCATTTTTCCGAATTATATCTATTCTACATTTCCCCTTTTACTGAATTAATAATTTCTTATTTAAGAGTTTCAATTTCTTTCATCAAAATAAATGTATTCAATTTATTTATTGAATAGTCTTCATAAGTACCCTTTGTCTGTAATTATATTATAAATAAATCAGTAATTCCTTTGCGGATGTTCTCACGGCTCGCTGAAAGGCTGAAAGAAGTACGTTATTAAAGTGTTCTTTTTTACATTCTCTTACACATATACATGATAGAAAAAGTATTGTTTTGGGATCAAATTTTCGAATTTGAGTTTTTCTTATAATTTCATATAGAATAATATAATTACGTTACTTATAATTACGTTTAGAAAGCGATATAAACGAAAATGCAATTTCAGTAAATTTCCAAAAATACCCATTAATGTAATTGAATATTTTTTGTGTGGTCCTGTAAATCTAATGCTAATCATACTGTATTCTGTGGAAAACATTATTTTATACATATGAATAATATTTTTAATTTTATTAAGACTTGTGCAAAGTAAAGTTCTTAAAGTTTGGTTTATAGAAATACCTCTCATAGAACGCAATGCATAGAAATACTTTCGGTGCCCCTGCATACAAATCAATGATGGTGTTTACTCCATTTTCAAAGGGGAACATCCTATATTGGATATGAATAAAATATTTCAATCTCATTAAGATTTATGTAAAGTAACGGTATTAAAATATGATTTATAGAAATACCTCTCATAGGAAACAATGCTTTGGAATACTTTCGGGTATCCCTTTACACAAACCAGTAAAGGTGTTCATTCCATTTTCAATAGGAATCATCCGATAGTGAACTTGAATAACACATATCAGTTTCAAGAAATTCCATAAATATTTACGGGAGTTAGAGCGCGGACAGACAGACAGACAAACCGAAGTCATTAACACGTTTCAACCTTGTTGGAAAGTGTTAAAAACAAAACTCGTCTTATCAAAAACGGGTACCTGTTAATGGTTGTAGCTTAACCCTATGAACAGCAAAATACAATTTTTTGGGACATCATCTTTAGCCAGCGCAGAAGGCCTGAATTTTAACATTAAACAAATTTTGCTATACTCCTGTATTTTGTTTTCTACACTTTATGTTAACAAAAAAAAGTACTTTTTTATTTATTTTATTTTATTTTTGTCCCTTTTTTAATATATTATAGTAATAATCAGCCTGCGCATGCAGCTTAAATTCTGAGACTTTTTATCAATTTCATATTATTTTCTAGTGTTTTAATTCTCACGTTATTTTCGCGAAAAAAATTACAATATTTTTTAAATAAATTTATAACATATTAAAATTATCTAAAATTTATTTATTTATTTATTTTTAAACATAAATTGGGGGGGGGGAGGGAAAAATTGCAGCTATTTCAAAATTTAGGCCTCATGATCATATACAAAAAATATATTTTTTGTAAAAATTTTCCTAGGGCCAAGAAGCCAGAACTTTTGATAGGTACCCGTTTTCGATAAGACGAGCTTCGTAATTTTTGATCCACCCTATTGTCGCACGGTTATCTCAGTGACAAACGCTCTGCTCAATGTTCAGTGAAATTCACTCGTGAGAAGAGCCCATTTGGTAGCCGAATGATTAGCACTCTAGTCCTCATTTGCCAGATTCCGGGTTCGAATCCGATTTCAGGCGTGAATATTTGAGTTCCGTTGAATACCTAAAAACGGAATTTCATATCACGAACAAAGATTTTGAACTTTTGTAGATATCTCTGAGACCGAGGTCATATAAATCCGAGGTCATAAAAAATCTCAAAATGTTTGGCCTTTATAGGCCAAACATTTTGAGATTTTTTAGATATCTATAAGACGAAAAGTCATTTAAAAACCAAAAAGAGAGGAACTATAAATATAACATAGAGATATCTTTATACATTAGCTATCTTTATATACATTAGATACCTTTATATATCTTTATATACTTTATATACATTAGATATTACATGAAGATATCTATACATTATAACAGCGGTTGCCAATCTTTTTGACTTCCCGAACCACTAAATTCACATGTGAATTTAGTGGTCCGTGAGATTTAATTCACAAATTAAATCTCACGGACCATTAAATTCCTAATTTAAAATCCCAAGGATCACTAATAGGATTGATTAGAAAGGTTAATAAATTTCTCGAATAATAAATGTAAATACTTATTTAATGATAAAAATGATGCGTAAAGGTATAACAATAATTTTATACGGAAAGAATATAAACTCTTTTTATTGCTCCTTATTATAAGAATCTCAGACGAAAGATTTATTCACACTGATAATTTGCTGTTTCTATATATATATTTAGTAAAACTATATTTACTAAATCTAGAAATATATATATTATATTGTTAGATTACTCCTACATCTAAAACTTTGATTTGATTATTTTAGCTGATCTTTATGTTTTTTGGTTTGCTGAAACCGAAATTGAAACCAGTTTTTTTTCTTCACGTATAGATTTTTGTCAATACAAGGCATCTACTGATAAAATGTCTTCGTGACTTTTCCACCAATATACATTATATGATAATTTTTATAGTATGTTTCCTGGATTATTTATGATTAATCACGGAAACATACTAGAAACTACCGAAATGAAGAAACTGTGTCGGTGGATAGTATTGACAAAAATCTGTACATGATAGAGAAAGACTGATTTCATTTTCGATTTCAGCACACCAAAAACACAAGAATCAGCCAAAATTACGAAATCAAATTTTGAAGACCTGTGTTCTTAAAATCTAATAGAAAACTACATTTTTGAAGTAAACATTTGAAGAATTCGAATAATATGATAGAGTTAGAACACTTCCTATCCTACTTAAATATCAAATTCGTATCAGAAATCCAAAGAGATTAACTGTGCCTGTTGCTTACAATTAAAATGATTGTGATAAATCATTATCCATTTACTCTTTCTCTCATCTAGAAAACTCTGTGAGTTGTCTAATGTTGTGAGTACGAGAGATTATGAAAATCCTGAATTTAAAATTAACATCAGCATAATTTCTAATAAAACATTAAATATTCAAATGTCAAGATTTGTGGATCACCAAACTTTTGTGGTGGACCATCAGTTGGCGACCACTGCATTGAAACAACTCAAAATACAAATTTTGAGCTTCCTAAAGTTCTAATTCAACCATTTTTTAGTTATACCAGATACACAAACATATATTCACATACAAACATCACGAAAAAACTTATAAAATTGTGGTTACCAATAAAATTGATAGATTATATCAAGATAGAAATTGGAGATTTTACAACTACATGTTAAACAGTTTCGAACACACACACATATGTATATCTGAACAGCCGCTTTGGAGATACAACATTCGTTTCAAAAATCTTTTTCTCAATTTTAATTCTAAAAATACTCAAGATTTTAAGTGAAATAAGACAAAGTACAAAATTTGTTGCAAAATTTAAAATGAAATATGATAAACCCAAAGATCAAATTTAACGGAATGAAAATTCAGCAAAGTTTTTTCACTTTTAATCACAAAAAAAGCAAATATCTCTTTTCATGCTTAAAAAAATATCAGAAGTACAATATGATTTATCACAAATGGTAGAAAAAGTTAACTTGAATTTACTGCAAAATTCTTTCTACTTTGAGCTTTGAAAGTCTTTGATGTCAGAAAAAGGGGCATAAATTCAATTGTTAGCACTTTTAAGGATTTATCGTCTATCTCCGAAAAGAGGAAGCTGTTTTCAACATCTTTTAGAAAAGTTTTGATAGCTATAAGAAATATTATTATTCACATATTTTATAGATTTTTGCGCAAGTAATGTATCGTAAATGCATAACGTAAGTTTTGTGATCAGTAAAATAATTCATTTAAATGTAAAATATTCTTTTGTCAATTTACGGAAAGGAACTTTTTTACCTAAAGAAAAAAAAAAAAAAAGAAAAAAAAGATCTTTTTAAATTTAAAAAATATTTCCTTGGTACACTGTGTTGGTTCTCAGTTGCTTTGATGTTTTCTATTTTCCCAAAAACCACTCAGAAAAAACGAAAATATATAGTTTTTGCCCACTGATACTCTCATTACAAGGAAGCGACGTTTACACTGAGAAAAAAAAATGTATACCACTTTCATCTAGAACGAATAAGTAGTCCTTTCCCAAATCCCTATACAAGAAATATAGATTTCTGATTTATACATATAAGGTAAACAAATAACCCGGATAGACGAAATGATCGATAATTTCTAGTCTATACTTTTTTAGATGGGGAAACAATATTATGACTTTTATGAATATTGTCAATCCCTTGTATCACGAGAAATTCTCACTTGACTTCCTGTAATTGGGTTATGAACCAAAATTATAGTTATTAAGACATGTCTCTTGTGTTCGCATTTTTAGGGACAGACAGATTTTAAGAGATTGACCACAATAATGTAGTGAAACAGTCTAGAATTCTAATAGGAGCTTTCAGAACTCACTAGCAAAAGGAACTAGAATTTGTGAGGATGACATGGAACTGTTTTTACTAGAGCCACAATTTAGTTTCTGGATGTCAGTCACAGATTTTTTTTTTTTTTTCAGTGTACAAGTACAACGTTGAAAATTGTTCATAACCTATCACGACACAGACTTTGCAACGAACTTATTAAAACTCTAAATGGCTTGTCGAGAAATTTCTATGTCTAGAATTTTTCGTTGGCGATTATGGCTGAATCATAAATCTAAAAATCATAAATCATATAGCATAAATGATAAAATCGTAAGCAAAATTATAAATCATAAATCATAAAATCATAAATCCAAAATAAATAGCATGTAGGCTGCCATATTATATCGCAAACAATCCAGAACGACATCGTTATCGTTCAAATCGGCGCCAAAGAAAAATCGCCAAATTCAGCTGAGGGGAAATACTATAGTTGTACCAACAGAAGATACATGGCAGTGCATTTACAAAGTGGCAAATAATATTACATTAGTAGAAGTGACTTAGCAAGAAAAAATGCAACAATTAGTGATAATAAAACATAAAGCAACAATATAATAAAGCACAATGTCAAAGCAACAGTGGAACGGATATATTACATTATGAAAATAAAAATTGAATAACAATGAAGAAAGTATACCATTCAACAATAACAACAATAAAATTAAATCAACAATAGGATGAATTAAAACCGAGGAAACTACCTGACATCACAGTTACAAAGGAGCGAATAAACATATTGCAGTAATCAGGGCTGAGCTGACTATGGTTTTTAAAGACCCGGAGCACTGAACCTATTTGTAAGCCCTCCCACCTGCTCTTCAGAGCTCGCCAAACAAAGCCCATACAGGGGGAAAATGAAAATACCTACCATTTAAGTTTTTTCAGCCATTTAAAAGAATTTATGCTGTGAATTGCATTTTTTTTTTTTTTTTTTTTTTTTTTTTTTTTTTTAATTTTTCCATCAATTATATCTTCTATTTCCTCAGTTTTGACCAAACTATAACAAAATCATTAGCTTTATGCTGAAGAAAACCGGAAAACTAAAGCACATTGATCAGCCAAATCAAATAACTGTTATCTTGCTTTAAGAGATTAGCGACAAAATTTAAAATTTGTGTAAGCTCTTTAATGTAGTATAGAAATATATTTCAAATCGGTGTTTGTTTTTCTACACATATCACTTGAAAAATTGTATTACTACTTTGCATCTTTTGGAGGTGAGGTCCCCTAAATTTAGAGGAACTGGATCAGTGCTCCGCATGCCCGTACCATAATCTGGCTCTGGCAGTAATGGATCTGACTTAGGAATTGAATGCAACAATCAACGGCAATAAAAGTAAAAGCAATGGCGGAATTAATTGCAATAATGAAAGCCGCATGGCATCACAGCAACAATATAACGAAAAAATATATAACAATGAAAAATAACGCAATTAGGAAAACCTAAGCCTAACAATCAACGATACAAATTATAAAACAAAAAACAAAAAACAACAAAAACCACTTAATGGCATAACTACTATAACATACTATTACTGAGGAAGTGACACTAATGAAGAAAGTCTACTAATCAACGATAAGAACAATACAAGCAAAAACGAAAATAGAAAGAGTAACAATGAGAACCATGCGACTTTATAACAACAGGGAATCAAATAATCATACTTCAATAATGGAAGTGATTTAATAAAATGAAAAAGATTATAACAATCAACGACAATAATGCAGAAAATAACAATAAAATGAATTATAATGATAGCCATGTCATAGTTTCATTAAAGTGACATATTGATAAAAATACAACAGTGACGTAAAAATAATAAAAAAAGCAATGATAAACGGTGGAAACTATGAAACAGGAAGCAACAATAGAAACTCTGAAAAGGGCACTGCAACAATAAAGCAAAACCTTTACTACAATATAAGTGACATAACACTGAAAAAAAGCCCACCAATCAACCGTAAGGACACTGCAGTTAAAAGCAAAAATAGAACGAATTACAACAGAAGCTAGATGATATTATAGCAAGAAGGAAATGAACAACCAAACTGCAATAAAGAAAAGGAATTAATTAAAATACGAAACAATTAATGCCAATAAAACAGAAGGCAATAATAAAATTAATTACAATGAAAGCCACTTTACGTCACAGCATCAATGAAACAAAGGAAAATGTTGCAAAAACGGAAATAACATGAGTAAAAAAATGCTACTATATGAATTATGAAACCAAAAGTGACAATGAGACAAAAATATTATTGTGATAAGTGATGTGACAATAAAAATAAATACATTAATCCACAATAATGCATGACATAAAACTTTAATTTTACAACGCCAATCGCTGTGTAGGAGCAATCAGTTACTATTTTCAGATAGACAGCAAAAAGGAGGTTATTGTAACTAGAGGATATAAGACAAATTACATAGTACGAATATTGTATTTACAAATAAATTATTTTGTTACACAAGAATACGTAAAGCAAGGAAGACAAAGACATATGTTTTAGTATATACAAATTAAACATGTTAATTTTTTCAAAACTAAATATTTTTCTAATGCCTGATAATAGTGATATACTCGATAAATATCGTATTAGGATTTTCATTTTTGATAATTTAAAAAAAAAATCTTCTTCTATTAAGGAATTTCCTCAATGCTGAGGTTTCCTTTCAACCAAACACACAGCCTTTAGTTTATGTCTCCATCTTTCTCTGTTCTGAGCATCTTCCTCATCCATTCCATTCTCTGCCATGTGCCTCATAAGCTTGTTTTTCCACCTTTTCCGCGGTCTTCCCCTCCTGTTTTTCCCTTCAGGTTTCCAGTTCAATACAAGCTGTGGTATTCCATTCACATTCATCCGTTGTACATGTCCGTACCATTGCAGCCTGTTCTTGTATATTGTTCCTATCCTGTATATCCTATCTTCCTATCCTGCAGATATTGTTCTCTGCTGTGTCCATGGCCATACATATTTCGCCTTCAACAAGAAGTGGTCGGATCCACATTCTGTACCTCTGCATACTCTAATATCCTTCACCTTTATTGTGCAATTTTGACGAATAATCATATAATCGATGATAGACTTCAGTTGCCTTCAGTATTTTTAAAAAATACTTTTATTATTAATAATAATAATAATAATAATATAATAATAAATAAATAAATTTGGGTAACTCTAGGATAGATAGCCAGTCTAAATGTTTCCTAAACTTGATCACAGATGGCAGCATAATTTTTTTTTTTTTTCTTAGGAAATAGTTCAATGAGTTCATTCATTGCAACGTGAAACTGTGTTTTTTCATTATAAAAAGTAAATGAAACTTTAATGTTTATTTAATTTAGTGGTTGAATATTTTTGTTCGGTTAGGCATCTGAATGTTTTATCATACATAGATTATTTATTTTATTTTTTTCTATACGGACTTTTAAGGCAAGTATATTATCCAATCTTTGCTTCTAAGCCTAACGAAAACGTACAATGGCGAAGTAGCGCTTTAAATTGGGTGGATATCTGTCCTTCAATTTCAGGCTAGATATGGCTACATCAAATCGAGGAGAGATAACCACCTCTAAAATATCAAAAACTCATTATGTACCATTTTTTATTAAAATCACACAATCAACTGTGGAAGAAAATCATATTTATTGAAATTTTATTTTTCCGACTGAGTGAAAATAATGCCTGGACCGGGAGTCGAACCCCGGATCTTTGACTTACAAGGTCAAGGCTCTACCAATTGAGCTATCCAGGCCGACACCCCGGTCAGCATTACTCACTCAGACAACCTTTAGGCAGAAACATATCTGGTCTATCATGTAGATAGCTCGACAGAAATAAGCCGCAGGAAATGGAAAAAAACATTAGATAATGGGAGAAAGAAATACAATTTTTATTAAAATCACACAATCAACTGTGGAAGAAAATCATATTTATTGAAATTTTATTTTTCCTTTACTTTTTTATAGTTCCTTCCTTTGTTACTTTTTTCTTTTACATTCTTCTCGTTCTTTTTTTATATTTCCCATAGCAATTTTCTTATCAATTTTTCCATTATAGTATACTTGCCACTCTTCCAAAATAGTGATTCATGGAATAACAGCGTCTGACGCTCTCGTTTTTTTATATTTTGAAAAGGTTCCAGTCACCTTAGACTTTTCTTAAACATGCTAGAAGATCCTAGGACTGAATTGTCTGATCATTAAGTGTTTGGGTATGGGATGTCGCTCTGTGATCATTTTTTAAACATTAAATCTTTTTAGACTTTGACCAACGGTTTTAACTGGATTCTGAATCACTACGAATATCACATCTTGAACCGAGATTCGAACATAGCACTTAACCCTTTGCGGCGCAAGACAATTCGAATCATTTAAATTATACTGCCGCCGGAATTCATGAACTAAATTAAACTAAAAGAAATTTTAAATTTTAAGGGTAAAAAAAAACGGCCTTTTCTGCTATGTTATAAACGTAAATGTTTGCTAAAAAATTTCCGGGATGAATTTTTGCAGCTGGATCTTAAATTTTGCGTCCTCGCAGCGAGGACAGCGCGCGTTAAGGGCTTAACAACTGAAGTCTAATCTCTTGAGACATGAGTGTAACAATATTTTTTTCTGCTTGTCGGTCATCCTTTAATAAATTATATCCATTTTAAGAATGCTTCGAGTTTTCATTTGGTAGTTCTTGTACTATTTGTACAGCAATATTGTCTTCAATCAAGGCATTTTGAGTGTTTTCGGGCGTTTCTATAATTTATTCAGCAATTTAGATTCAACATTTTGGTTAAATCGCAGTCTTTATTTTAAAATAAGTTTCAAAAGGGTAGGACCGCAGTACCCCGACTGATAGAGCGCCCAGCACGTAATCGGAGAATTTCTGTATAAAATCGAGTGCACAGATTGCATAAAAGAATCCCAAACAAAATAATTTGGATATGTTATATATTGTACGGGGCAACTTCTGGATATGTGTTTCCGCCAGAGCTATATAAATATTGAATAAAGAAAGCTAATATTATGTGTGTGGGGGGGGGGGGGGGGAATTAGTCCTCTTCATACAAAAGTATATCTTCATGCAAAAGTGCATCTTAACACAAAAGTATATCTCCTTGTCAAAGAAGTTAATTAATTATATATATATATATATATATATATATATAAAATATGGAATAAATGAGGGTTGACTTCTCAATAATGAATACTATAAAAGAAACCTTGAAGCTCCTGACCTGTTGATATATTAGTTATTATCAAAATACTTTAATAATATAATATATCTCGCACTTAATTTTCTACTTTCACATCTATGTTTAAAATTTTAAACTAACTTAAAATCTAACTAGATTCGACAAGGAATTTTTATTTAAAAATACGGAAATACCCTTTTTCTTTACCTTGAATAGTCCGATATAAATTGTTTAGATTTTTATTTATTTATTTCGAGTTTGTTTATTTACCTGTTGATTTCTACTTCAACATTTGTAACAAGCCGCCACGAAACTTTAAATATGTTAAGCTAACTTTCAGTCTCTTAAGAATTTTTTCTATTTATTTATTTTATTTTGTTCTTTGACGAAGATACAATGAAAAATTTGAAGAATGTTATTAACTTAGTTGATTCTCGTTTAAGTTTAAACTAATACATTTATTACGTAGAAATCAAACCCTCCTCATTTTGACATATTTAAACTAGTATGATGTGGCCACCACATGGCTTTCTTCTATATAATTTTACACAAAATTTATTCAATACAAATTATTTATTAAATTATCAAATTATTTTCCATTATAAATGCAGAAGATTTTTATCTGACAGTATTATATTATCACTAAATGCCAAAAGATGTCAATTTTTGGCAAATCAGAAAAAATAAAAAAAATTCCGTTTTTTTTTTTTTTTTTTTTTTTTTTTTTAGTTGAAAGATAAATAAATTGATAACTTTGTTTTAAATTATCACAGATCCATAGTTCAACCATTTGTTTTAAAAGTATTGACGAAATTATTCGAATGATACCCATATTGAAAAATTACTCCCCCCCCCCCCCCAGTGTGTGTGGCGGGAAGCGATGTTCCCACATGCACAAAATTTTTTCCTAGTTAACTACTACTATTATCAATATTTCATATTAATTTTACAAGCACACCATTAAAATAACTCTCATTATGTACATTTATACGAAATTTTGTCCTATACTGCCATGTTAAAAATTTTGCAAAAATGCGATCACAGCGTCACCTGTTGAGTAATTGTTCCACAAATCTAATCAGCACCAGTTTATGTCAAGGTCTAACTAAATACCAATTTTGGTTAAATTTCATTCATTGGTTCGTGAGATACAGCGTCCACAAAATTTGTGATACACACAGACAGGCAGACATATTTTCTAAAAGCAGTCAAATTGTATTCAGGATATCCCAAAAAGTGTAAATCCATCGAAAACTAGAGTTTAAAAATTTTCACGAATTCAATACTTTCTCCATATATATGTTACCGTTAAAACGCGAAATCCGTTAATCTGCAGATTACCTAGTTAATCTGCAGATTAACTAAAATGACCCGTTAAAGTGCGGAATAAAAAGTTTTCCGCATTTTAACTAGGTAATCTGCAGATTAACGGTTTCAGTATCGTTAAAGTTCAAATGTTTGTTTCGAGCCTTAGTTTTTTTTACATTCACTATGACGTCAAACAGCCATGTGATACAGATACGCGAATGACCTTCAAGCATAACTAAAACTTTTACCCCTTCACTTCCGCTACGCTATGATGATAAACCTATAAACGGCAAAAGCAAAATGTGGAGGATATGACTAACACAAAATTTAAAGTAACAAGTAAGTTATAATTGTTTTAATTTTGATTTTATTTCTATCTTTTTTAATTCTGTCAATATAAGTTTGATAAGGGTCTGTATTTTAATAATGAAATTTAATCTTAATTAAAAGCTGTCTCTCGTGAAACTCCATTGTGAATTATGAATATTAGATTTACATTACAGTAATTATTTCCTTCCGAACTAAAACTATTAAACCATAACTTTTTAAAACTAATTTATTTTAAAATTGATTTAAATTACTGTTACTTACTGAAAAAAAAAAAAAAATATATTAATTATTAACTTTGAAAAATATTATGGCATTTAATAAATACTTAATATGAAATTTCTGTACATTTTTTAGCATTTCATTACATTTTTTTTTTCTCTTTCATTTTCAAGTTTCCTGTACATATTTTACATCATGATTATATTTATTTATTTATTTAATTTTTAATTTTGTTCGCTTTTTCAGATAATTTCGTTGTAGTTTATCACATAAAAAGTTTTTTTTTTTTTTTTTTTTTTTGTAAAATTAATATACTTGCTAAACTTCTGCAGATATAGTTATGCTGCAAATATAGTTTAATAAAGCATTGAAAACTGTCATTTTAATTTTCATGCATTCTAAAAATGCTAAAGCAGTTTTTATTATTTGAATTACTTCTTAAATAATGCTTCTGATTTGTCTAATTTAATATTTCTAGTATTTAAATAGTAATAGCAATATAAGTTGTTAATATATATATATATATATATATATATATATATATATATTTTAAATTGTTAAATATTTTTATTTTGAAAAGAAATCGTTACTGTATTACAATTCTAACATTCATTTATAAAATAGAATTTATTGAAAGCTATTAAAGCTATTATATTTCATATTAAAAATGAATAACGTTTTCAAACTTATATTGACAGAATAAAAAAGATGAAATAAATAAAAAATAAAACAAATATAACTTTAAAAGATATAAAAATTAAAACCCATACAGATTAATATAAGTAAAGAAAGAAAAAAAAAAGAAAAGAAAACTATTTTTTTTCCGAATAAAAAAACAAATACAACACAGCGTGCTTTAAAATTACACACCAGCTATCTTATTTTCACTTTAACTAGTGCCTAGTAGGTAATCTGCAGATTATCTAGGTAATTCGCAGATTACCTAGGTAATTTGAGAAATAAAACAATTTTCCTCACTTTAACGGATCACCCTAGTTAATGTGCAGATTACCTAGATAATCTGCAGATTAACTGATTTCTGCACTTTAGCGGTAACATATACATATAGAAGGAAGTAAAAATGATTTAGCGACTAATATTTTGATCAAAGACAAACATTTATTGGTAGTTTAATAAAATATTTTATTTTATATTTTAAATATTTTATATCTAATTATAGTTTAACTTATTTTAATGGTAACTAACAGGCCTTCCCCATTTCGTTAATCACTATATTTAAATGAATTTTCAAAATAATAATAATAATAAATAATAAATAATAATAAATAAATAAATAAATAAAAGGAATCACTCGTGTGAATCAAAACTTTTTTAAAAGTAAAATCTTAACAGGGGCAGTTTTATTAGTAGTAGTAGTATCAGTGGTAGTACGACAGAATTATTGTTTTCCATAAGAAATTTTAGTGTTGTAGAAATTTGCTGTAGCCCACCTTGAATGAAGCATATGTACGTCAGGTTTTTAATTAGCTATACAAAGTACACTGTTCAAACGATTGCTACAAAAATTGGTACACTCATTAATCAGGACAAAATCAAGTGAACGCTATATTTTTCAGTTCAATCAGATAATTAGTTCAAAAGATATTAATTAAAAACTCCATTTTATTTTAATTTTTTAAAAAGGAAAACAAGTTGATGGCAAAAAATAAAATAAAAATATGCCTTTTTTTTTACGCTTTTTACATATTTAGACCAATTAAAAAACGTTTTTATTTTTCCCCTCTCGCATCAAATTAAAATAATGATTAAAATAAAATTGAGAAAAATCGTGCTAAAGAAATGGAACAGCTTTAGTAATAGATCCCTTGGCGAAATCTGAAACTTCGCACCGAAGAGTTTGGACGTTTTTCACCAACTTCTTTACTTATGAACTGATCTCAAAGCTACTAGACGTGAGGTGCCGAGTTCGATCCCAGGTCATTCCGTAGTATTCTCAGAAACTTGCATGAAACTTGCATTCCCCCCAGGCCCAGGACTCTAGTGTAGTCATTTAGCCTTAACCCCTTCAACACAAACACCTTTATTTACGCAATTGCGATAGCCATTTTAATTTATCGCTGAAATGACAACAAAATTTTTAAATCAGCTATGGTTGTTTAAAACTAAAACTGTACCAAACAAATTTTAAGAGATGAATATAGTAACCATTGCTAAGAAACGAAATATTCTTACCGCATGTCTTTATATGGAAGAATAAATTTTAAAAAGTCCTACCGTACTAAATTAAATTCTGTTTTGTACAGAATTTTACACCTGTTACTAGAAAACAAAAATAGGCGCCGGGTTAAGTTTTACTAAATAATTTTAAATCCGTAAAACATACATTTAAACTTTGAAAACATTATAAAATTCAAAATGTTTTATTTTATAAGAAATTCATATCAGTAGTGTAAAAAGGAGAGTTCACCGACACGGTGGTGGGACGGTGGGACGATGTGGGTCAGGGTGGAGGGCGCCTCCACCCTAGACCCACCGTCCCACCACCGTGTCGGTCAACGTCTCCTTTTTACACTACTTAGTCATCATCTTGGACGTGGGGGTGTTGCCACCGGAAGAATAGAAACTTTTAGAGCGTTGCCACCGGAAAAATAAAAAACTGTATGTTGCCACCGGAAGAATAGAAACTTTGACTATCATCTTGGATGAGGTTTGGTGGTGCCATCTATCGGGAATTT
This sequence comes from Salticus scenicus, assembly GCA_963930645.1. Classification (NCBI taxonomy): domain Eukaryota; kingdom Metazoa; phylum Arthropoda; class Arachnida; order Araneae; family Salticidae; genus Salticus; species Salticus scenicus. Next base: position 356,448,204 of record OZ005648.1, on the reverse strand, counting down.
TGAGGAGTTAGATTTATTTTCCTAAATTTCGGGACTTAGTATTTTTTTTCACAATTTCGAGGACTTCAAAATTTTTTCGAATTTTTGCAGGGGGTTAGATTCGAACCGAAGGTAAAATAGTTTCACGGCTTGATAAGTGGATAAGGGTTTTATTTATCAAACCATGAAGCTATGCTTGTGAGTGCACTTATAAGGTATATAAAGAGAGGCGTTGCGCTAGTGAGTCATTCTGAAAAGTATCTTCGTACGAGGAAGGTATGATGCGCTTTCGTGTGAATGTGAGTCATAATAAAATTTTGTGTTGTAACGATGGAGGTGTATCAGAATCCAAGTCACGAGGGAAGTTTTGGTGGTGTAAATGCCTTATTTCGTGCTGCCAAAGGCAAAATCTCGAAGAAGAAGATTCAGGACTGGCTGAGCGGAGTCGATGCATACACGTTGCACAAACCTGTTCGAAGAAAGTTCCCGACCAATCGAGTGATAGTGTATTCAATCGATCAACAGTGGCAGACCGACTTAGTGGATCTCGGCAGTTTGCAAAAGTTCAATCAAGGGTACCGCTACATCCTGACTTGTATAGACATTCTGTCTAAATTTGCGTGGGCGGTCCCTTTGAAGCAAAAACGGGGTGAAGATATTGTAAAGGCGTTCCGGTCTATTTTTGCAACGAGGAAACCCAAGTCCCTGCAATCGGATGACGGAAAAGAGTATCAAAACAGACTTTTTCAAAAATTTTTGAAAGAAGAAGGCGTGCGGTTTTTTACGACGAATAACAATACGAAAGCATCTGTCGTGGAGCGATTTAACCGAACTTTGAAAACGAAAATGTGGAAATATTTTACCCATAATCATACCTACCGCTATTTAGACGTGTTGGATCAGTTGTTACACAGTTATAATCATACTTACCATTCAAGTATCAAGAGAGCTCCAGTTGAAGTAACCGCTGAAAATGAAAGCGATGTATGGGATACTTTATACGGTGACATGCAAAATGCGAAAAGAAAACCCTGCATGTTTCAACCGGGAGATGTTGTACGAGTTTCCAAGCAGAAATTAACCTTCGAAAAAGGATATGAAACGAACTGGACGGAAGAAGTGTTTGTGGTGACTGAATGTGTGAGAAGAGACCCTCCCGTCTACCGAATCAAGGATCTGTTAGAAGAACCCATTAAAGGAACCTTTTACCCTCAAGAACTTCAGAAAGTGAAACCAAAAGAGAATTATACGATTGAAAAGATTTTAGATAAGCGGATACGGAAAAAGCGTGTGGAATACAAAGTGAAATTTAAAGGTTATCCTAGCAAATTTGACCAATGGATTCCATCCTCTGATTTATTCGCCTTATAAAACAAGTGTTTGGATTGTTGAAAGATCATTTGAAAGAATGTCGTTCTACGTGACGTTACCTTCGGACAGTTCCCGGAATTATTTTCCTGAGAATAAAATTTCTCATTTTATTACGCGATTACCCGCCCCTGTTGAATTGAAAGGGGAATGGGAAGTAGGCCTTGTCGAATTTATTTACCCTCACACCTGGTATAATGTGAATCAAAATAATAATTTATTTGGTTTCGATTTGAATGACCAGAAATCCCCATTTGGTAGAAGAATTCCCCCTGGCTTTTACGAATCGGTTGATGACATTTTAAAAGCAATGTCTATTGAAGAGATTAAAAATAAAATTTCTTTCACTTATGATCCGCACACGAAAAAGGTGTGTATTAACGTGAAAGATAAAACAAAACTGATATTGCATGAGGGGATAGCGCAGATGTTGGGATTCGAACCAGGTGAAATCGCCTCGCCGGATATAAATATCGAGCAAACTATTTTTAGTACCTATGTCGCAGATCCCTGTGCGCATTATAGAGTATTGCTGGTTTATTCGGATATTGTCGAACCCCAAATTATTGGAGATGTGTTAGCACCCCTTTTACGAATTGTCAATGTGAGGGGAAAAGATGGAGAAATGATTTGTGAGACATTTGACCGACCACACTATTTACCTGTCAGCCGAAAATCGTTCGACTCTTTGGAAATCGTTATAAGGAACCACCTCGGCGAACTCACGCCATTTGAACGTG
>OZ005648.1:356126223-356445917 GCA_963930645.1 Salticus scenicus | reverse complement strand
AATTCATATCATTACATAATATAAAACCTTTCTTCCTGCCATAAATTGTTTCCCTATTCTGAAAATCTAAGTTTTGACAGATGTCTACTATTTTCTGTACCTTTAGTATCTATCTACATACCTAAACAATAAACTCCCAGCTTGGGTCAAAACACATCAATCTTCAATCAAACTAAATCTGGTGAAAATCAAGTTAAAGCATACAGCAAACTTTTCAGGCAGAAATATTTGCTTGGTTGAATTCCAATTTTGAAAAATCTTAGACTGATTAACATACGAACGTCAGATTCAAACAGAATATTATTTCTTTTTTCTTTTTTTAATATGAAATTCAATTTTAACCGTGCTGAAAAAAATTGCATGATATTTAAACAAAATTGTTGTCTCTTTAAAATGCTTTTCGTTAGTTTGACATATGATAGATGTGATTGCCTTTGTTTAAATTAAGGATTTGTATACATATATATATACACACATACATTTTCACTTATCTATATATAAAGTTGAGAAAGAATTAATTTAGCGTCAAATTTTCAGAACTGGGTTTTTGCCGTTATTGTATGTTTTGACATTACCTGGTTTTAAACCACTTTTTTAGCGACTGATCTGTGTGTATTTTCAGCATAATTCAAAAATAGATATTACTGAGCAGTTCAAATTGGATATTTTAAATCTGTTTCCTATAGCGATATTACTTGAAACTTCTTTATGTGATCGGGTGGATGGTCCGTTCATAAAAATATACAAAATAATTAAAATGTATTACAGTCTATGGGCGAAATTTTTCGTTGATATATTTTAATACCTTTAGACTGCACTAAACAAAACGAAATTTATATTTTTTATATGCACAAAAACGTGTTTCCTATAGAAGGCGATATTGAAAAGCACTCCTCGTTCGTTTACAAAGCTATACAAAATAATTAGGATATAATCAAAGATAAAAACTATCGCTAAAAGTTACTTGAAGTGCATTTAAAATTTATATATATATATATATTAATTACTTATTAATTAAAGTGTATTTGTATAATAAAGGCGCCAAAGGCAGCACTAAAAATTATACAAAAATATTTAATTTTGAAAATATGTAGAGACTTGAAGACAAATGGGCATGGTCAACAAGAAGAAAGAACGTTAATAAAAACAAAGAAATAACTAATTAAAGTAATGAAGAACAATTGTAAAAACAACACTACATGTGAAAAACACTCTTCCGCTTCCTCTTCAGTGGGTGAGAGCAGCAGAACAGACAATAAAGTAAATTGAAAAAGGCCTAACAGGTTTCGGAAACATGGCGAAACTAGCATACTCCCAACAAAAATCAATGAGATTCTAAAACAGGATTAAATTACTGGTAAATTATATATAACAACAGTAATGTAAATTAGCGGTAAATTAGACCCTCCGCTTGCGTCACTCAAAAAACTGCCGTTTTTCATGATATAACAATATCAATGCTTCATAAAAGCAACATAACTAAATTAATTTAATAGTCCAAAAAATACAGAGTCGATATTTGTGATAAGAATAATTTAATAAAAGGACATGCTAGATCGTCATGTTCCCACCCAGACCTGAAAGGCAAAAAGATATTGTAATAAATTGAAATATATTGAACTTACTGCATTGTAGAAATAGGTCTTTAAAGCAAAAGAAGCAGATTCACGTGTAGTGGTTCAATACTGAGCGCCAGTATTGAGCCCTGGTACCATTCCTGCTGATTCTTATGTAAAATGACCTTCTGAATTCGAATATGACCCCCATTTTGCCCAATCACCCATCATTTTCTCGGGACGCCAACCCCTCCCCCAATTTTTATCACTGTTTAGTAATTTTATGGCCATGAATTTGATTTGGAGAATGAAAAATAATTATTTTAACAATTTAAACAAAAAGATATAATGTATAATAAATAATAATAATAATTTATTAATAAAATATAATAAATGTGATTCATAATTTCAGTGGCAAATTCCCCCTCCCCTAAATTTTCCCCTTGCTGCAAATGTTGATGTTTTAGAATTTTTCACTTCTGTAGCCCTCAGAAGATATTTAACAGTTAAATTGATCCTTTCCCCCTCTACAAATAAAATTTATAGCCATAAAATTACCGAAAAGTGATAAAAATAGGGAGGCATCCTTAAACAATGGTGGGTGATACTGCAAAATGCGTGTCATATTCGGATTCAGAAATTCATTTTTCATATTAATTTAAAAAAATGGTGTTGAGGCCGATTTTCATGCAGAACAGTGTAGTTGAGGGATATCTTCTTGTAGTCAGTGCGAAATTTTTGTCTGAATTCCTTGGCGAGACAAGTCTACCTTAGTAACATTATTTTTTTCCTACGCAGTTAAATGTAATCTTGAATGTTCATTTACATCCAATAACTTTCTTTCTGGGTGGACATTTTGCTAATTTCCAAGTTTTATTTTCATTGAGAAAATTTATTTCTTCATCTGTGGTAGACAACCAGCGTGTAAATTCATCAAAAACTGCAAATCAAAACTTTTCATGAATATATATATATATATATATAGTTTTTTTTTTTTTTTTTTTTTTTTTTTTCCTAGTTACAACTACGAGCAACATAACACAGGGTGTAAAGCAAAGTGGCGTGGGGGCGTTTATCTCCGCAACCATTGGTCGCAGACATATACTTCCAATTTTCAAGAACATTTTATAGAGTTCCCAGGTTCCTATAGTCATATGGAGTAAAAGTGGACACTCATCATTTAAATATAATACAGAAAGTTTCACTTTGGGTGCTCCAAAATTGTCCAAGATATTTAGTTTCAAAGCTTGGGATATTTTCGCATTATCTCGGGTTTTATAAAGAATTTTTTAATCTACCATTTAATAAAGGCCGAAAAAATGTGGAAAAATCCCAAATTCTGGAAAATAAATATCTCGGTCAATTTTAAGCGCGCAGAAGTGAAACTTTTTGTGTTATATTTCTTAGGATGAGTGTCAACTTTTACTAAATATGGCTATAGAGACTTAGAGACTGTATAAAAATTAATCTTTGTAATTTTCAAAAAGTTGATTTTTTAAAGTTAAATATGCCATATCGTAAATGTTTATATTTTTAAAAACATTTTGTAATTGGAAGTAGATGGTCTGTGCTTTAAATTTTTTTTGCTTAAAATGAATTTCGGTATTTCGAATTTTAACATTTAAATTAAGAAGGAGAAAAAAAAATAATCGATATGGTTAAAAATGGTCATTAAAAAAAAAAAAAAAAAAAAAAAAAAAAAAAAAGCTCTACACTCACATATATATTTTCTTTATTTAAATATTATTTTTTTTTGTAGATATTTATTTCCAGTTTTTTTTTTTTTCCCTTTCTTTCTTCAAAACTGCCAAACTATCTCAAAGTTATTTGTTATGTCTAAAAAAGCTTTGATTTTTCTTTGATAAATTACTCTTTACTATACAGGGTGCAAAGCAATGTGATGAGGAGGCCTTTATCTCTGCCACTCTTAACCCTCAATTAAGTATTATATATATATAACAAAACATTTGTTTAAAAATATTTTTTGAAAAAAAAAAAAAAAAAAAAAAAAGAGGTTATCACATTTCTCTCTAAACAAACTTATCAGCACCCTGGTAAGGGCTCCTGTACATATTTCCGGCATCGTCTGACTGTTTACGCAACATTGTCGGACAACACGAAAAAATACGACTTCAAAAACCCGCGTTGACAATGCTGGTTATTCTTTTTCTTCTTAACTCAACAGAACGTAAGGAAGAGGCTAAACAAAAAAGAACGTGAGAAATGGAAAGTTTATACGACAATTCAATCCAAAAATAAAAAAAAGCCGTCATTATCTTCCCGAAACGACTACCGCAGAGCCCAGTGAGAGTCGGGTGGAATTAGAGAGAGCGGGTGCGTAAGCGAGTGAGCATCATTCGAACTTCATACAATAGGACCATTGAAGAGCATTAATTTCTCAGTCGTGGAGTGTTCGGTCTGCCGCGTGAGAATACGGGATTTCGGCGGGGCCCAGGACAGTCGGCATTGAGAAAATATTTTCGGATATTCCTAGATGGCGCAAATATCGGCGGAGGTGAGTATCTTTAGATTTCTTTAAGAATTTAATTCAAAGTATTTGAACAACACTATAAAGGTCAATTTTGGCATAATAGGACTTTAAGAGTGAGAATAATAATTCGATAAAGATTTATTCCGCTTTATGAAACGTGTCAATCTTTAAGGATTTATTTAATTCACTCTAAGGTTAAGTTAATTTATCTTGGACTAATATCTTTTGCATATTAGTAAAAAGCAGATAAATATAAGTGGATCATTTTCTTTTTTATTTCGCTTTGTGCAATAGATTTGTTTTTAAGTAAGGATTAACCTAATAAATTGCAGCATTAATTTATTTTAAGTTAATTAAGTTAATCTTTACTTTTTAAGTTAAAATAAATGTATAATTAGTTTATCCACTTTTAGGAAAGATGTTCGTTTTAAATAAAGATTAGCTTAATTGACTAAAATATTGAAAACTAATTACATGTGCATTTATTTTACTTTACTAGAAAAGTTTTTCTTTAAATGAGAATGTTTCATTTCGTTAGTCGTCAACCTAATATAAATATAATGTGCAGTTAACCTAATCTATTATATTTTAAGATGTAAAATTGTCAATTTTTACTCTTAAAAAAAAAAAAATAATAAATAAATAAATAATAATAAATAAAAAAACAGTTGTAAATTAAATACTGTATTAATATTTTAATATATGAAATAGGTATAGTTAAAGCAGAATCAATACAATCGAAAATAACTTAATCACAAAATAGCTTAACCATTATTTGGATTTAAAAATAGCGGATTAAAGAGACCGCATCTGGCTTTATTTATTTAAATTTGGTTTTACAAAACAGGTCTGTTTCTAAATAAAAATTACTTAATTTGAACACAAACCCAATCTGAAATTATCCTAATATATGCATATTAACTAAGGAAATTATATATTTAATTTAAAAAAATTGTTTTTCTTTAAAGACAAGCTTTTTGTCTTATATTTGACTCCACCCCCCCCCCCTGCACACACACACAAAGAAAAAAAAAAGGAATTTATAATTTTGAAGCCTTTGGCTATTTTTGTGTGTTATGGTATTTTGAGTCTATGGGGCACCGTAGCTTCCAAACCAGTGGTCTTGTTTCAATGCTTTTATTTTACTATTATTACACCGGGGATTTAATCGAGGTGGTGGTTAGGGGAAAATTTGTTTGGTACTTTCTTAAAATTAATTAAAATGAGTTTTTTTTTTTTCTTCTTAGGTCATTCTGCATTTACATTTTAAAATTTCCGAGCTGTCAATCTGCCAACTTTCATCTCCTGTTCGATCGATGATAAGTCACATATTTTTTAGATTGGATTATAAAATTTAAAAAAAGAAAAAGGCAAAATTTCAATGAGTTTTGACACACACACACACACAAAAAAAAGGTGAGGGGGGCGATGTGAATATTAATTCACAAATAAAAATTTAAAATATTGGATGTTTTATAGAAAAATAATATACTAAAATTTTATGTTTGATAGATTTCTTATATATACCGTATTTTGGTGAGAGAAATATAAAGAGATATATTTATTATTTGACATTTGACTTTTTTTTTTTCTCTTTTTTCTTTTAAGTTTGCTATAATTAAACCAAACCCAAAAATTTCAAAATTTTTAATAAAATTTTATATTTAAATATACGCTAAGATCATATACCTAGGTAAAATTTATTACTATTATAATATAAAATTGCACATAAAAAGTTTTAAATTATGTATACAGATGGAAATAAAGAGCTATGCAAAAAGTAAGGCAAAAGAAGGGAGAGTAGTTGTCAATAAAAATAAATTAAAGCAATTAAAAATGTCGCAAAGAGAATTACAGTTATTTATCTCAAGCCTGATTACTGTTGATTAGTAATGGCTTTTAAAAAGGCACCTCTTTCACTCGTATTTAATAAAATTTAAGGCAAGCTCTGCGTCGACATTTTATAATTTGCGAGTTAGCGTTCTTCCAACTGCAAATTAGCAGATTTTCTAGGAGGAAAAAAAAAAGTATATAATTAATTAAACTGAATGCTGGGAAGTTTTATAAAGCTATCTTCACACTTGTTTACTTTAAAATAATACTTTTAATATCAATTTCATCTTCTTGAACAAAAACCAAAAAATTAATAAATTTGCGCATTAAAAATTAATTGGATAGATAATTTAAATTATTTTATTTTACATAATTAAGTGAATTAGGTTAATTCCTATAAAAATAAAAATAAAAAAAATATGTGCATGTTAATTGAGAAAAGTATTTTTTTTTTTTTTTTTTTTTTTAATTCGACAAGTTGTAATATTACTTTCAGGCAGCGATTTCAGCATCATTACTATTTTTTATCTATCACCTTAAATAAACTGCAAGCACTTCTTTTATTTCAAATAATTAAAATAAAATTGAGAAAAATCGGCCAAAAGAAATGGAAAAATATAGAACCCCTTCGCAAAATTTGAAATTTTGGCACTGAAGTAACCGGACGTTTCTCGCCAAGGTCTTTACTCAAACAAAATTGCCAAAAATTTAAAAGCCGCCAAGAGGTTCCTATGCTAAAGCTATACCACAGAAATTTTAAGAAATGAATATAGTAATCGATGCTAGGGAATGAAACACAGTTACTGCATGTCTTTATATGAATAGATTAAAATAAGTACGAGAAAAAAATCTAGTATTATTAAAAGCTAATAATATTTTAATCTTGTAATAGATTAAAATAAATCTGCATAGTAAATTAAGTTCTATTCTGTGCAGAATTTTATATCTGTTGCTTAAAAAAAAAAAAAAAAAAAAAGACTTACTTTTCTTTCTTTCTTTTTTTTTTTTTTTTTTTTTCCTTTTTAAACATTTAATTAGTCATTACGATTATTACACAACACATGACAAATAACCATGTCTACTTTATCCAAAAAATTATATTGACTTTTTTACGTACCGAATATACATTACGTAAGAAAAGTATTGTAATTATGAAGAAATTCGACTATGAGATTTTGGTGTACCTATATTGTTTAACGTCCCCTAAGCTCATTTTTGTTATTTTTAAGGTAATGTATATTTGAATGTCGTTGAGTGGACACGATAGCATCTAAACGCTTTGTTCGACTGAACTGAAAGTTAGTATGTGTATTATGGAATAAATAATAAATTAATAATTTATGAGAAAATAATTTTATTTTACAATTCCATAAAATTTCATTAATGATTTGTGCTAGTGTTTTATGTAAATTTTAAATAGTATTTTTTCTATCGATGCCACTAACAGCAAATGTTGATCATCTGCGCTGTCAACTGTGTAATAATTCATGCAAGTTTTTGCATGAAAGATCTTGAATGGACAGCAGCTGTTGCTCAATCATTCGACGTCGCATTTAATTTCTATTTTAAATATTTCACTAAGCAATTGTCAAATTTCGTGTTCTTGGAGGAAATGACAATAAAATTGAGCAGAAGGGAAAATTTTCTCAAAATGATTTCACTAATTTACAACCACAGTTTACATCTCAAAAATTTCAAATTCTGGACAAAATTCTAGGGTAATATTTTGATGTTTGAGGGAGGGGGGGGGGGAATTGCTGCGCAAAATTTTTAGCTTATCCTATGGTTTTGAATTTAAGCTTGGTTTGATTTCAAATCTAGTCATCTCCACGAAAAGTCAAATATTTTCCAAAATGTTCGTGAAGAACAATATTGTTATGAAATTTATTGTGATCATTTATATATATATATATATATATATATATATGTGTATATATATATATATTGTTCTCATTGTGAAAAATGCTAATGCTTTAATCACTTTTCTACTTTAAACTACAGTCTTTATAAATTAGAAATAAAATTTGTAACTTTAAATAGGGTTTTCTTTTTATAAATATAGATATGTATACAATAATTCCTTATTAATATTTTGGTAATTGGCACATTCATTAAAAGAAAAATACTTTCTCAATATAATAAATGTTTCCTTTTAAGTTAATAATTTAATTTAATTAAAAAAAAAAAAAATGTTGAAATAATAATAAAAAAGAAAAAGAAAAAACTTTGCGTGATTCGAACACAGCACTTTCCAGACACAAGTCAAACCCTTCACTTCTGTCTCACGCTTTCTTGTGAGCCGCTCTTTTTTTGTTGGATTTGAAGAAACGGCTAAAAATTCTTGGGTCATGTTTTGACCTTTGATTGTGTGTGTGTGTGTGGGGGGGGGGGTGCCTATCCTATGCTTTTGACCATGCTTTTTAATTTGAGCGTGGTTTGATTGTAATAGGTATTTTATTGATTCATACTTCCCTTGTAAAAGTTGTTTTGCAATGATAGTGATTATATATGATCTCATATATCACTGTCACAGGAAAAACTCAGTTTATTTTACCCTGCTGCAACAATTGTCCATAATAAAGATAGATTAGTTTTTTTAGGAAATATTATTAATAGTTATTATTATTATTTATTAATCTGTTCAATATTTCATACTTTTTTATAATGCTTTGTTTCGATTTAACATTTTATAGATACTTTGCAAATTAAAGTTTTATTTTCTTTTCTTTCTTTTTTTTTTAATCATTCTTTCTACCGACGGTACTTTAAAGTACCATCAATTTAAGAAACGTATAAAATCCAATTTATGGAAGAAATGTCAAAGATATTTATAAGAAAAGAACCTATATATCTCATTTTAATCTTAATGCAAAGCACTAGACGATGCATGTAGCCGTTTTCATATCAGAAAGGATCCTATTTTTGCTTGGTATTTTTCACGATCTTCACGTGTATTACTCGCATGATTAATTCCAATATTATTTCAAGAATCTCCCACTACTCTTAATATATATATATATATATATATATATATATATATATATATATAATATAGAAAGTAAATATTTCTTTACACTTTTTTCATATCGAAATACCTTTTTTGACCGTTATATACCAGTGGTACACTAAAATACCACATCACAAAATTCGTACTACTATAATGAGGTGATATGCATAATATTTGTATATGTATATATATATAAATAATTTTTAAAATGTAGTAAAAGCCGAGCAACAGATTTAAGACCACTTAAATCACATACACCAATAAGAATAAAATTTCATCAAATTAAAATTACATGGGAAGGCATTTATTTTTATTTATTATTGAAACAATTTAACTTTTTGATTTTTGAAACAATAAATTTTGCTCATTTATTTTTTTATAGAATTTAATTTAACTTCAAACTTACCTTAATATTATCCCTAGATAGTTGCTATTTAAATAATGTTCCCTATTTATACACACTAAAACACACACACACACACACAAAAAAAAAAAAGCCGTACTTGGATATTTTTCTTTTGTCTTTCTGCAACCGCCAATGTTATCATTTCAAAAGCAAATTTTTGAACAGATTTTATTACGTCGTCTTTCACGTAAAATTTAGGATTATTCCAAATATTAAAAACAAAAACAGTTGTTAGGAAAGTGGTAATTTTGAAAATTGGCAAGGATGGGACAATTGACGATACAACAAAAAGTAGTAATTTTAGAAGGAAATACAAAAAAATATTTTAATTTGCGACATTGCAAAATAATTAAATGTTAATGAATCATTGGCGAAAGGATTTTTAGTAAGATATAATTTTTTTTGGCTGTTTAAACTAGAAATTTGACTCTTGGCGGCCACGTTACTTATTGAAGCTAGATGACCGATATTTAAAAAGACAATGTTTAAAAAAAATCGATTTGTTTTGCATTCAGAACTTAGAAGAAATTCAGAAAAATTGTTTAGAAACATAATTTCTTTAAAAAATAGTGCAACGATGATTAAACAAAGCAAGTTCTACAGGCTGTTCGCACATTTTTTAGACGATTTTATTTCGCAGTAAGAAAAAATCGTTTGCATGGAGAATTTTATTTTCACAATAGTTATATTTTTGGAAGTTTTATTTATCTTCTGATATTTATAATTTTTGTTTAGATGCAAAAATGCGCTTTTAAAATGGCAGTGGATGGAAGGATAGGTTTCCACTCTTTCCAAAGATAGTTTTTAGTGAAATCTTTATGAAAAGCATTTATCAGGAGAAAAATGGAAAAATGTTGCAACAACAGATGAATCTTGGGTAATTTAAGTGGTTGCAATAAAAAAGGATCAATTTATTATCACAAAAGTGGAGAAAAAAAAATTTTTGCTACATGGCTCAAAGCATCAAAAGAGAGTTTTTCTAAAGGATTTGTGATTGCCACTGGTTTTTTCATACAAGCGCAAGATAAAAGCAAAAAAATGTGACAAAAATGTCAAAATCAACTCTAAATACTCTCAAGAACATATTTTAATTCCAATTAAAAAAAATGAAAATCCAGATCTTTATCCACAATGCTATCAACCCGTTGAACTGCATCAAGACAAAACAAGCAGCCACACATCGCAATTCGCAATTGCTTTTCTAGAAAAAAATGGAACAAAAAACGGGAATTAAAACCATACCCTTCACTGACATTCCTGCTAAATCTTCTGATGTATCACTGTTGGATTTTTGTGTTTTTCGACTCTTAAAATCAACATTATGCAAACACCGACCTACAACGCTTTGTGGACTCTGGAAAGCCGTTCAAGAGGAGTAGAAAAATATACCTCTTCCGATATTATAAAAAGCATTATTATCATAGAAATTATGATGTAGAATGTTAGTTAAGAACAAGGGCTATCAAACTGAACAAATAAAACACGAAATATGAGGGAAATTGCTTCAGTACACTCCATCAAAATCGTCTAAAAAATGTGCGAACAGCCTCTGTAAAGCCAGAAGATCTGCAAAACCATCTTTAACGGAAAAAAATTAAGAAAGCAAGACTTCCGAAAAAATTGAAAAATGGTCAGCTTATTATTAGGCTCTAATAGTTTCCTCTGATGAGTCAAGTTTAACTTTTTTTACATATGAAAGAAACAAGCTAGTCGGATTACAAAAAAGTGATCGAATTAACAAAAATTGCAGTCTTAAAATTGTGAAATATTCTCTGTACTTTATGGTATGGGATGCATAAATTTTTAAGGAGTTGGGCAAATTTTAATGCTCAAGGTATCAATTAACTTCAAATAAAACACGACCATTATAAAAATGAGTGCCTAATTTTGGAGGTATCTCAGAATTTTTCACAATCAATATTTCAAGATGATAACGCACCTTGCCACTTGGTGTCTGCGGTACATCTATTTGATTTAAATTGTTAAAATTACGTATGTATCCTCCTGAGCACCTATAATTCTATAAGTAAGCATTAATTTTTTTTTTTTTTTCACTTTAGGGCAAATCCTACAAAAAATGTCAGAGAACATTTTCTTTACCAGAACTGGAAATAATCCTGATCTCAATCAGAAAGAAAATGTTTAGCTTATAATAGGAGGGGTGAGAGGGGGGGGGGATCGAAATCGGTAGCCGAAAACTTTTCAAGAGCTAAAAAAGAGATATTTACAATGTTTAGCATAAGAAAATTTTTCAGGTTCATGTTAGAAAACTGATTAATACTATGCTATGTCGTTACGCATTAAAGCAGTCGTTCCATATAAAAATGGAATTCCCCAGTACTAAATACTTTTTTTATTCACCAGATGTTTAGACCTTACAAATGCATAGTTTTATTTCCTATATTAAAATATAACGTGTTTATTTCATGTAATAAAACATAATAAAATACAGTTTATTATATTATGTTTTAAAAAAAAAGTTTTATGTAGTTTTTTTTAGTACTTCATTGAGTGTAATAAAGCGAATTACTAATTCAAAAATGTATATAGGTATCATTTTATTGCTTTGGTATTACGCAAAAATGACAGTTTTATTTGTTTCAATCATCACTTTTGAAGTTACAAGTAAAAAATCTGGAGTGACTCCACTCGACTTTCCGAACAGTGAGTAATTAACAGTTTTGTAGATAAAGTAAAGAAAGAGGAGTTGTTAAACAAACAAAAGAGAGAAAACCATAATAGAGTGTTTGAGTATTTTTCTCCATCTATTACACGATGTTTTATTTAACGCTACTAAACTTTGAGCCCATAGATCATAATGATAAAGAATTTTTCGTTGTGTCCCTGTAAAAACCTATAAATGCTAGATTCACCAAAATGCTTATAGTTAGTGCAACAGTGATTTATAATACTCATATAAATTTTCAGCTCAATTGAATAAGGCGTTTAGATGCTATCGTACTTTTAAAAATTTAGTCCCATAGGCCATAATGATAAAGAATTTTTCTTTGTGTCCCTGTAAAAAAACTGTAAGTGCTAGATTCACCAAAATCTATACAGTTAGTTCAACTGTGATCTATAACATGTGTACAAATTTTTTGCTCAGATTAATAAGGCGTTTAGACGCTATCACACTTTTAAAAATTTGGCCCCATAGGCATAATGATAAAGAATTTTTCTTTGTGTCCCTGTAAAAAAAACTATAGGTGCTAGATTCTCCAAAATCTATACAGATTGAGTATTTGTGACCTATAATATGTGTATAAATTTTTTGCTCAATTGAATAAGGCGTTTAGATGCTATCGCACTTTTAAGATTTTGCTCCCATAGGCCATAATGATAAAGAATTTTTCTTTGTGTCCCTGTAAAAAAACTATAAGTGCTAGATTCACCAAAATCTATAGGGATCGTACTATGGTGACTTACAATATGCATACCAACTTTCAGGTTTGGTAACAATCGAACAAAGCGTTTAGACGCTAGCGTGTTCACTCACAGACATACACACATACATACACACATACACACATACACACACACATACATACATCATCGTAAAAATAGTGAAAACGGACTCAGGGGACCTCAAAACGTATAGAAACATCAACATCTCGAATTCGGATTTTTGACATGATTACAATACTTTCCTCACTATAGTGTTCGGAAAGTAAAAATGTGTAAGTCAGTCATTTTTTCTACAGTGCGGCTTTTTTTTTTCTTTCTTTTGATCTCTTAGTGTGCATTGTGGATATGATGGATTTTCATTATCTGTCTTCTTGCATTCTACAGTCATTGTAACAATATATATATATACTAGCAGACCCGGCCACGCGTTGCTGTGACTAAGTTATACGTTGAATTATACGGCTGTAAACTATTTAGTACAGTTAAATTATTATTTACGAACAAAGACGAAAACGTTGTAGCCGATGTAAAAACCCACAGGGTTGAGATTTGAAACTTAGGTCAAAATTTGGAAGCGATTGATAAAAATTTTCGTAGTGTTGATATTAAGCACAAATTAATTTTATTGTAGGGTCCTATAAATTTTAATGGAGAAGTGATATATATTATTTCTAATGCTACTTTGGATAAAATTGCTAAAATGACTAATATATAAATTAAATTCTATTAAAATTCTATTAAAATAAAAGTATAAAAGAAACAGACGATTTTAAAATCAATTTTTATGGAGGAGTGAAATATAATATATGCTATAATGGATAATTTTACTATTAAATGACCTCATCATTTTAAATATTTTAAAGAGGGCAACAGCTGTAGTTATAAAAGGGAAAACAATAAGGCTAAACCAGAAAAATAAGTAAATTTGATAAATATTTTAAAACTTTAAAATTGGAAATCTTATGAAATATTGGACATTTAAAGTAAATACATGTATCATTTTAAATACAAAAAGATTTTGGAAAAGTTTAGTGTATTTTAACGAAGTGATGAGAAGTTTTTGAGTATGTTAAAATTTTAATAGTAAATTCAAGTCAATAAAGATGGGAAACATTGAGGATTAAGATAAGAATAATTATAAGATTTAAAAAAAAAAAAAAAAAAAAAAAAAAAAAAAAACTTTTTATATACCATGCTTTTAAATTTTAATATACTAATAATATACAAATTAAAAGGAAAATGATAAATATTCTATCATAGTTTGAAGTCAAATTTGTTTTCAAATGTCTAAATAAAATATCTGATGTAAGATACTAATATTTTGCAGCGGAATAGATTTCATTTCTGTCATCCTTGGCGAAAAAAAAAGAATATCGCCAAATTATCTGGCGAAAATATTTAATTCCTTTCAAAAATCATGGTTATTTTAACAACTTATATTAAAAGAGTAATGAATAATATGAAACAATATTTCGTACAATACATATTACATGTCATACATACGTACAATGAATAATACATATTACATTTCGTACAATGCATACATCTGGCATGTATATTTTCGTGTTACGCTTTTGATCGCCAAATAATAATAATAATAATAAAAAAAGCCAAGGGCGACAGAGTTTAAAAATTTAAAATTAAAATTTTGTCAATTTGACAGCAAAATAATTCAATCTAACACCCGCGATAACTAATACATATCTATACCCAAATATAAGGATTAAAATCGGGAAATAAATTTCCTCGATTTTTAATAATTTCTTTCAAAAAATCCAGTGGGCAATTAACATAGGAAATCTTTTTCTTGGCTGCACAGACGGTCAGTGAGTCACACTTCGCTTGCGTATAGAACTCATAGATATAGTATAGCATATATAGAATAGAGTGATAATTGGGGAGAAAAAAGTTATTCCTTTTCATTTGGGAAAAGACGACGTTTTTACCAAAATATGGCCGTCTTTCCCCGAGTGAATACACACGGGAATACATACTAATATTTTAGCAAATAAAATTTATGAATAATTTATTTGCTAAAGGGGAATGGAAGACTCCAGATACAGTTTCAAATTCATATTTCTTTCTTTCTTTTCTTTTTCTTTTTTTTTTTTTTTTTTCAATACCACTTAATGGCTGTTTCCAAAGCTTTTATTTTTTATCTTTTTTCGGCATCAAAAATCTTTCTACGATAACATGGGGATGAGAGATCTATATATATTACTATATCTATGATAGAACTACATTAGCACTTTATCAATGTGTATAAAATCTTTAAATTGATTATGACGTCAATTTTCGTGAGATGCATAATTTAACTTTTTATAATTTTTTAACGTTCACGTTTGATTAAATGTATTTATTTTTATGTCGAAAGAAAATGAACTCGTATTTTTTTTTTTTTTTTTTTTTTTTTTGGCAACAATTAAATTAATGGAACTCACAGATATTTTGGAGCAACTTTAATAAAGGTCTATAATTAACAAATAATTGCAATAAAACAATATTGTGACAATAAATTGAGATAAAAACTATCCTATCTCTCAAGTTGGATCAAACTGCACACAGTGTGCAAAATTTCATCAAAATCAGTTCCTTAGTTTAGGAGTTTACCCCGGACAAACATCGTGACACGTAATTTATATATATATACAGATTAAATTATAAAGTTTTGATCAATGAAGCACAAATAAGTAAAAAACAGGATTAATTTCACTGTATTATCTTCATTATAATATGAATTCAATTTACACTTCAGTCTAAGTAACACGTGGCCGGCTATGCTAACACCAAAAATTTAAAAAGTGGAAATAATTGAATTATACGAAATTTATTAATAGGTTAAAAAGTTGAAGATTCTTTGTGTAGATGGCAGCACCAAATATATTTCAGCTTTCATTTCAACCCAGTCGAAAGGTATCGACATCTGTTAGAATCATTTGGAGTTAACAGATAATTGTGACTGTCAAATAATAACAGACAAATAATTAGCAATAAATTAAAATTGCGACTATAATTTGAGATTTAAACTATCCTATCTCTCAAGTTGGATCGAACTGCACATGGTGTGCGAATTTTATTATAATCGGTTAAGTGGTTTAGGAGTCCATTGAGGACAAACATTGTGACACGAGATTTATATATATTAAGATATACAGTAACTGCCGCTTAATAAATTCACTGGTTAATAAAATCAGCCGCTTAATCTGATCAAAGTGCCAGGACCTGAATCAAATCAATACAAACTACTTTTAAAGCCGCCACTTAATAAAATCAGCATCGCCGATAAATAAAGTCAAAATATTCATTCAGTCCTCAGCAGCCAAAAATATCATTTATGCGCATTAAAAAAAAAAAAAAAAAAAAACTATTTACATTGCGATTTTTTTTTTTTTTTTTTTTTTTTTTTTTTTAAGAAATGGAAAAAGAAAGCACAACAAACCCTCCGTTATTCCTCATTGTCGATTTCACACTTGCAGCACAGTTACAAATTAAACACGTTATTTCAAGGAATAGTCGGTAACAAAAGTGTCCGAACACTAGCAAAAATTCCTATGTAAAAAAGGTACACTTCATACGGTTTTGTTAAATAAATCCTTATCGAATTATGTTCTTACACTGACTAAGAGCAGGATTTAACAAGGATTTATTTAACAAAACCGTATGAAGTGTACTTTTTTTACATAGGAATTTTTGCTAGTGTTTGGATACTTTTGTTACCGTAAACTTTTGGTAAAGTAACGATGATTTTCCTCAAACAAAAGTGCATGGGAACTTGGAATGCGTTTAATTTACTTATATCAAAAAAACAATTAATTAACTGTAAAAAAATAATTAATATTGTTTACTAATTCCATTATTCGTTACCTTTTGAAGTTTCTTTCCAAATTCAGGGAAGTAATACCTTTTCCTTAAGAGCAGGAGCGTTCGCCGGATATAAAAATCAGCCGCTTAATAAAATCACTTTGGTTCAGAACGAATGAGAATTTAATAAGCGGTGGGAACTGTATATATATATTCTAGTTTCTTTTTACTTTCCATTTAATTTCTGTATTAAATTTATCTTGCTTTCATGTTTCATCGGTTTGGTTTCGATCAATTGGTCAGTGAATCTGTAACTTTATTGGCTATAGGCTTACAGATGTACAGAAATTCACCTATTATTTGCTTACATTATTGAATTACTGCCGATGAAGAAAAATTGTTTTAATGTATGTTTTCATTCTTAGACATTGAATATCGTTTTTAATTAAATTCTCCGTTCCTTCATGTGAAATTGAATTTTCCTTCCTGTGAAATGTTTGAAAAGGTTTTTTCTTTCTCTCACACACACAAACATTATGAAAACCTTTTCAAATATTATACATGATGAAACAATGTATCACATGAAGAGTGTGAATGTATCACACACAAACATAAATTAAATATTTCTGGAAAGAAAGAAAATAAAAAAACTTTAAGAATCTTTTAAGGAAGGCATGCAACATATAATACTTCTTTAAGGGCTCTGATTGTATGTTGCAAGCAATTAGGTGCTATTTCTGTCATATTTTATGCATATGCATATATACTACGCATAATTAATAATATATATATATATATATATATATAGGGTAGGTGCTCCAGTGATTGACATGCTCCAGCAATTGACATCTATCCCGAAATAATTAATAGATAAGAAAAATAATAAAAGCATATGTTTTACGTATAAGAATTTTAACATTTTATGTCAAACACTGTAGCCTAAGGTGCTAATAACAGGTAAAATGAATAACTAGCCGTGTCAAACACTGGAACATAGGGTACCAATTACTGATAAAATGAAAAACTGGCAGTGTCAATTACTGGAACATTGAGTGAGTGTAAGATAAAAATTTATAAAAAAAAATAATTATTATCAAATATATATACTTTAACATATATGTGGTTCTGAATGTCTTTCATGCCATACGTATTAACTTAAGGTTTCTAAAAACATTTTTTGATGACTAGAACATTAAAAACATCAGAGATTGCTTTAAAAGTGTTAGTCACTGGTGCACTTACCCTATATCTCTTTCGTAAACCTACATCAAACCGTGCAATCGGTCGATATATTGAGTATACATTTTTGAAAAAGTAATATAATATTTGTTTTTATTTAAATAAAAAATATTATCATTCTAAAAAATATATATCTTTATATATATATTTCTTTTGTGCGTGTGTATGTCACTGAACTGCTCCTAAACGGCTGGACTGAGCTTAATGAAATTTTTTGTGTGTCTTCAGGTGGATTCGAGAATGGTTTAGATTTACAAATGAAAGTTGTAACTTAATTAGTTCTTTCTTAATTAATTTTTAACCAACTCTTTCAACAACTTTTTCTCCTAGATGGCGTGAGTTGTCATAAACACGATGTCAGAATTTATTTAATGTTGAAATGAAAAATGAATTTTTAACCGTATCTTACGAAGTGTTTAAAATATTTTTTCAAAATTAATATTTTTAGAATCGTAACCGTATCTTACGAAGTGTTTAAAATATTTTTTCAAAGTTAATATTTTAGAATCGTAAACACGATGTCAGAATTTATTTAATGTTGAAATGAAAAATGAATTTTTAACCGTAAGTGTTTAAAATATTTTTTAAACGTTAATATTGTTAAAATGTTAAAATTAGTTAAAATGGTATATTCTTTTAAAAAATTCGTCAATATCCGACGGAGTTATTTTATGTTAAAATGAAAAATGAATTTTTGACATTGATAACCGTTGGGTGGTCCCATATTCGCCTCTGCTGAGCAAAACATTCAATGCTCATATTAATGTTCAGTTCTGCAGTTCAGTGAAGAGCATCAAATACATTTGCAAGTATGTTAATAAAGGCAGTGAGTGAAATGGCTGTATTTCGAGTTGAAAATACAAATGTGAATGCTCCTCCGGTGAATAACAACGATGAAATAACACTTTACCAAATTGGCCGGTACGTCAGCTCCAATGAAGCTGTTTGGCGTATCTTTGGTTTCTCAATTCATGAACGGGATCCAGCAGTTCTTCATTTAGCCGTCCATCTTGAAAATGGCCAGCGCGTATATTTCACGAGCGAGACAGCGATTGATCGTGCAATAAATCCACCAAAAACTACACTCACCGAATTTTTTGAATTGTGAAATCGTGCGGATGCTTTTGGTGCTTTTACACGGACATTACTCTATTCAGAAGTACCATGCTATTTCACATGGGCTCCAACAAAAAAATGGATGCCCCGCAAGCAAGGCACGCCGATTGATGCATGTCCCGGTTTATTCAAATCAAACACCTTGGGACGAGTATTTAAAGTCAATCCAAGGCAAACTTAATGCTTTTATCTTCGACTGTTATTGGTTAATGTCATCGACCCTTTGTCATTTCAAGATTTACGTAAAGTGAATGGACAACAGTATCCAACGTATAAAGATGCATGCCTTACACTCGGCTTGCTGGAAGACGACAACCAGTGGGAGTGTATGCTTGCTGAAGTAGGACTGAACTGTACAGCAAAACAAATTCGTCTACTATTCGCTATAGTATTGACTACATGTTTCCCGCCCCGAGCAGAGACATTATGGGATAATCACAAAGATTCAATGACTGATGATATATTGCATCAACATCGTTCACGGTGCAACGATCTAACGATAGTATTCAGTGACGCTATGTACAATGAAGCATTGTTTGCTATTGAAGATCTTTGCATTATCATTGCCAACTTACCACTCAGTCATTTCGGTATGCTTTCAACAAATTGAAATGCATCTGATTTAATAAGCACTGAATTGAATTGTGAACTACAATACAATACTGTAGAAATGGCAGCGATTGTTGCTCGCAATATCCCACTAATGAATGAAGAACAAAGAACCATTTACGACCGCATCATGCTCGCAGTTTTGGCAGGACAAGGTGGATTCTTTTTTTTTTTTTTTTTTTTTTTTGGTGCACCAGGTAGAACTGGCAAAACATTCCTTATTTCGCTAATTTTCGCCGAAATACGATCAAATAATGGCATCACATTGGCTGTTGCATCATCTGGCATTGCGGCAACTTTATTGGATGGAGACAGAACAGCTCATTCATTATTTAAACTGCCACTAAATATTCAAAATAACCCAGACGCAGTGTGCAACATAAAAAAAACAATCGTCCATGGCCACAGTGCTGAAATAGTGTAAAATTCTTATCTGGGATGAATGTACTATGGTACACAAACATTCGACTGAGGCGTCGAACAGGACATTGAAAGATATAAAAAACGACAAACTATTTGGCGGCACTCTGTTACTCTTTTCATGTGATTTCAGATAAGCACTTCCCGTTATTCTGCGTTCAACATACGCTGATGAGATCAACGCGTGCTTAAAATCATCGTCATTGTGGCTTAATGTTGAAAAAGTACAACTGAAAGTAAATTTGTGCGTTGAAAAGCTTCAAGATCCATCCGCTGAAACATTCTCAAAACAATTGTTAGATATCGGCGATGGAAAAGTTACTACAGATGAAACTAGATGCATAAAATTACCGACCGATTTCTGCACAATCATTGATTCTCAAGATGCTCTTATTGACCAGATATTTCCCGATGTACACAGACGATGCACAAATCATGAGTGGCTAGCAGAAAGCGCAATTTTAGCAGCAAAAAATGTGGACGTCAACGAATTGAATCCCAAGATACAATATTTGTTACCAGGAGACTTGGTGTCATACAAATCTAATGATACAGTTTGCGATGCCACCGAAGCTGTAAATTAACCAACAAAGTTTTTAAACTCATTGGATTTACCAGGCATGCCACCGCATATTTTAACACGCTTTTATTAGCTTCACCTGTATGTATGCATGTATGTATGTTTGTTTGTAACTTCTCTGGGAGCAAACAAAAAATTTATATTGTAAAAAAAATACTTTCCCTACGTGAGCGATGTGGCGTAGAGGTAAGGCGCCGCGCTACGAACCTAAAGGTCCAGAGTTCTATCCCCGTCAGGGGACATTTTTTTAAAATATTTTTTGTTAATTCTAAGTTATTTTAATTAAAGATTTAAGTGTATGTAAATATTACGGTGTGTCACTCACACGATTTTCTCTTACCCTGAATTTTTATACTAAGATAGATATTTTGTGCTTTTTAGTTCACATTTCTATAAAAGCGTGTTCTTTAATTTTTTTAAAACTATAATATTATTACAACTGAAGGTTGGATCTCCGGTTATTTTGCTTCGTAATTTGAACCCACCACGGTTGTGCAACGGCACGCGATTAGTCATAAAAAAATTAATGAAGAATGTTATCGAAGCCATCATTTTAAATGACAAATTCCGAGGTGAAAATATATTACTACTGCGAATACCTATTATACCCACAGATGTGCCCATTCAATTTAAACACCCTCAATTTTCAATTAGATTGGCATTTGCAATGACTATCAATAACTCTCAGGGCCAAACGATGTCTGTCTGTGGCTTAGATTTGAGCACATCATGTTTTTCACACGGACAATTATACGTGGCTCTCGAGTGGGCAAACCATCCAGTTTGTTTGTATTGGCAAAAGATGGGATAACAAAAAATATTGTACACTCTGTTGCATTAAGGGATTGATATTGTTTTTTAGTAATATTGTTATAAGTAGCGATATGTATATAATTTTAAAGAATCAATTTTAATAAATTAAAAAAATAAATGATTGGTGTTTTGTTATTTTTATATTCTTTCACCGTTCACAGCGCTCCATACATCTTCCACTTATATACCACATCCTTACACACTTACAATAAGTTAGTTATTTTTTTCTAGCAAAATATTCTCTAGAAATAATTTATATGACAAAACAACGTTTGTCGGGTCAGCTAGTATATATATAATTATCAACACTCACTTTCTCTTTTATATTTTTTATTATTGATTTATTTATTTATTTTGTTTATTTTATTTATTTATTTATTTATTTATTTTTGTTGTTGTCGTTCACCTCTGAAATGGCGTAAAAGGGGACTCCAAAATTAAAACTTGGAAATATAAAAGTACGTTTCAAAATAAGCTTCCTGCATTGAATATTTTATAAAGCTTACGATATATTTTGAATTTTTCATATATCATATGCAATTCGAAAAGCAAACACTATATGCGAAACGGAGTAAACAGATGAAATCCCCGTCCAGGCTGCTGTTTATTAAAAAAAGAAAAAAGAAAGAAAGAAAAAAAGAAAAGAAAAAATGTTTCGAATATAATTGAATTATTAGAATATCTCCTAAGAAAACTTTGTAAACATTAGAATAATAAGTTATGATGGACTTGTATATTGTTTTTTCCTTCTAAGTAGGTTACGAAAAATACATTTATTCATAACTCATCGATATTGATTTTTTTTTTTTTTAATCTTTTATACTAAATAACGATGATAGTTTACATTTTTATTACAATTCTAGTTTATATGTAATATGCTTTCTAAGCAGAATTGGTAATTTCTGTTGTATAACAGTAAGTCATTAGTTTATTCTTCTGAATAAGTGTTCGTGTAACACGCGAATAATTTTAGACGTTTTTAAAAATGCACAGAATTTTTTTCAAGTTTTGTTTGTGTTGTGGTTGTGTAGATTAAGGAATATTAACTACACTAGGGTCCTAGTCCTAGGTAGGGGAAGGCCCTCCGAAGGGAGGTTTTCTAACATATCCTAACCCGTATTTATATATTTATTTTATTTTATTTTATTTTATTTTATTTTATTTATTTATTTATTTATTATTATTTTTTTTTTCAGAAAAATATTGCTACAAATACAGAAAAACATACTATACATAGAAGAAACTCATACAAGAGTCAAAAATCATTACACAATACATAAACAGTGTCTGTAATATTTGCAAAAATTTAAAGGAATAATTTTACAAATATAGGAGTTAAAACAACTCGGATAATAAAGGATCTAAGATTGTGGTAATCGGCTTTAAACAGAAATAAAAACTACCACAACTGTTTACAGAAATAAAAACTTCTTCCGTTTTGTTTTATACAGAAATTTTGGTAACAGGGTCTTAAAGTCAACGTTATTGACTACACATAAAATACTAACGAATATATAAATAATATGTTTTAGTAAAAATAATGCTTTTTAAATATCTTCCCCATTTTTGAGAAAAAGCAGAGTGTGTGTGACTGTACGTTGATTCGAATCGAAATTTTCGGTAAAAACCCCTTATCGTTTTACAACTTTTTGAAAGTTCTCGAAATTCAATTCTTCTATTGACAATAACTCTCTGAATTTTAACGACATTTGCTTGGGGATTATTTTAGAGTATGTTTATGCATTTGGATAATAAATTGTAGGAAAAAAAAATGTACATGCACAATTAAAGATTATTTAGTATAAATGCTCATATTTCATCAGGTATTTGATATTTTTATATTCTAATTGCAATACATCGTATTTAATATAAAATGTCTAGTTTTCTGAATATGAAATTACTTTGATTTTAAAACCCTGCATATTATAAATAAGAAACGTACAAAAAATTATCAACTTTCTTCATGAAACTTTTATATCTCCGTTAATATACGTGCAATTCTCATTTAATTTTATATCTAATTAAACAAAAGCTCATAATCATACGCTGCAGCTACAACACATTTCAAGCATTATATTTTACAGGATGATTCCAAATATTATATTTTTTGATTAATTTGCAACTGATCCCCTCTTTGCCTTCGGAACAAAACATTCACTGAAACGTGTGTTACATTACTTGTTCTTTTTACCCTTAAAGTTTTGAGAGAATCCATAAAATAGTTTTTAGATATTTAGACAAAAAAATGTCTAGGTTCGAATGTGTGCCTTCACTTATATCGATGACTATATATATATATATATATATATATATAACTTTTTTTTTTTTAACAGAAATGAATCATTTATTTTAGCTTATAATATTTCAGTTATACTCTTGAAGAAGTATATTGTAATGATTTGTTTTTACTTTCAGTATCTGTTGGTTTTTTTAATTTCTTAGTATTTAGGTTTTTAATTTTAGCATTTTAGCAACTTAGCAATTTACTATTTGGATTTATATTATAGTATATTTACTATTCGGAATATTTTATAATTTACTATTTATATTGCTCTTCATTCACAGAAAATTAATACTATACTCCACTGTTATACTGTTGAATTCTGTTATTGTCAGTGGAAAATGAGTCATTTCTTTTTTTACCTTCACTTTTTAATCATTTTACTTCCATTACCCTACTACCGTAGGTAATGGAAGTATTGTATTTGGTCCTAAAATTCGATATCGAGATTTCACCTGATTTACACGTTTTAAGGTTCCCTGTGTCGAAAAAAGGGGTTTTTGGCAATTGGTCAGTATGTGTGCGTATGTATGTGTGGAATCTTCTGGCTATCATATCTCCGAAAATAATAAAGATAGAACTACAAAACTTCAGAATTAAGACAGGTCTAGTGTACAGATGAATTTTCAAAATTTTAGTGAAAAATTGAAAAACCGGAAGTGGGACCGTAAGTCCGTATCTCAAAAACGGCTCTATCGATTTTCTTCAAATTTGCTATATAAACACTCTATTAGATGTACTTTCGAATGATATAGTTGGTTAGTTCAGGAAAATTGATAGGCGCCCTGTATAAATAGCTCAATTTCAGGTCTTGCAAGCGCGTTCCTTTAAAAACGGCTGTACGGATTTTTTTCAAACCATATTAACTCACTTTTATGTATACTTTTGTATGTAATAATTGTTTTCCGATCAATAACTGATTTTTTGTAAAAGTTGGTATATCAAAAACGGCTCTAACGATTTTCTTGAAATTTGTTATATAAATCCATTTCTTTCTCGTGTATTACGTGGTTATTAGAGGAAAATTAACAGTCTTCCTGCTTAGGTAGATTATCTTCAAATCTCGGAAATTTGTGTTTCAAAAAATAACTCTACCATTTTTTTTCTCTTATTTTTTACCTTGCTATATGTAAGCTTCGTTTTGTGTGTCTTTATAAGTTTCTCTTACCGGAAAAATGTTAGGTTTCTACTTCTTTAGGTCACTTTTATGTTTTCTGATCACATTATCTCTCAAAAATGCATATAATACGTGTGATAGCGGGTAATGGAAGTCGTGTGGTTGTTTCACACCAGATTTTTATTTTTGTTTGGATTAAGTCGAGGGTTCCTTGCAGGTTTATGGTATAATAAAGCACAACCAGTTTCAAATTATTAATATTCAATGAATAAAATTTTATGTAGTAATAAAAAGCTGCTAATATGTTAATATTACATTAAAATATTTGAAAACTCATTTTAGCATAATAAGAAATCCCACCAAAAGCTACTTATATTGTGAAGGAGAAGAAAAATTTAGAAGCAGTGAAACCTTTTAGGTTTCGCAGTACATGAAAATGTTTGCTTAGTCCAAGTATACGCAAAATCCAACTACGAAAAGCAACAAAGTAAATTTAAATGATACATGGGAAAAAAAGTTTTACCTACTGGGGAAAAAAAAAAAAAAGAAAGAAAGAAAAAAAAGAAAGAAAGAAAGAAAGAAAATAAAAGAAAGAAAGAAACTTTTTTTTAAAAATTAGGCGATAGTTTCCAGGATATTTTCAAGTCATATTGTATGTAAAGTGGTGTAATTTTCATGTTTGACAAAAAGCGTTTTTTCACAATGTATTACAGTCTTAATATATTGATAGTTATATATCAATATTTACACAACGTAAAAGACGCCAATCAGTTTCGGTAGCGTAAAGCGTACCGTCATCAGTGCAGAATCACGAAGTCTATTATTGCTCATGTATACGGGTAAGGAAATGGATTATAGTCAGAGTAGCAACCAATACGAATTTACGTCATACTAGCTACCAATAGGAATTTGCTACTCTGACTATAAAATCCGCTTCCATGAAGCCTTCTTCTAGCTTCATGTCCGCTTCCCTACTTATATATATGAGCAATAATCCACTTCGTCATTCTGGACTGAAGACAGTACTTTTTACGCTACCGAAACTGCAATCTGCAGTTAACATTTTTAACATTGGTGTCTATAACGTTGTGTAGAGGAGACCCGTGTACCTAGGGCCACCCTACTTTATTTGAATAATATTTAATTTTAAGTTTTAATACTCAATTGGGCGAGTAACAACACCAATTGCTACTTTTACAACTACTTTAAAACTTTTGAGGTGAAAGTTTTGACAAGTTACATGTAGAAAACGAATTTACATGGTCTGAAGTAAATTTTTGCAGCTCATCTCTTTTGCTATTTTACAAAGGCAAGTCAAATATTTTTCTTTCATTTCTAGTGTATAATTTTGCTTGTTATATTGAGTGATAAATGAAATATTTAATTAGTCCTCTTTGCATGTGGATTTTTTAATGGAAGGCATTTTGAATGAAGTTACCAAAACTTGTACCTAGGGACACATGACTGCCTTGTACCTAGGGCCAGTATGTTTGGACCTTTTAACACTTTCGCAACCGCATGTTTTTGTCTTTTTGACAGTAAGGTCAGCCTGTGGGCGTTTTTCTCATAAATTACAATTTTTCAAAACAAAATTTTCCGTATTCACATTTATATTACAAATGGATAAGTATATTATAATCATACTCTCTCTAATCAAAGTATTTGCATCCGTAGTACACTGATTGTACAAATATGAATATTGTGTATATTTTTTAGAAACAAATAACATACAAATTGCAAAATAAATGTCCACTGGTGGAGTTTCATATTTTCAAGTGACGTGTATCTACGTCAGCGGTCGCGAAAGGGTTAAGAAACACAATACATCCTATAGTAATTGGATGCTGGCAAACCCTGGTAAACGAATCACTAATATATGACGTTTTTGAAAATGTTGGCAAGTCCTATCCGTCGGCATTTACTCCTGTAAACATTCTATCAGGTTTTCGTGTATCCGGCATATGGCCAGTGAATCAAAACACATTCACCTAGGATGAATATTTAAGTTCAAATGTGACTGAAAAACAAGATCCCTCCATAAATTGAAAAAAAAAAAAAAAAAAAAAAGATTTTCCAGGAAGAAAGTGAACCAACAATGATAGAACTGAATATCTCTATTCCGTATCCTGTTGAAATTTCGAAACCTTCAACATCTAACATCTTATCGTGTGTCATGCTTAAACAGGTACGAACCTAAGCAAAACCTCCCACATCAAAGAAAAGATGTGACCAAAAACCAGAGAGATCTAGAAATCCAAGCTAGACTCTAGAAAAAAAAGAAATTGAAAAAAAAAAACTTTCTGTTAGAATATCCCGAAGAAAAAAAAATAAAATAAAAAGGAAGAAGAAGAAAAAGTGAAAAATTTCGTGTTTCAAATTAAGGCAACAACGTGATAATTATTATATGATAAATAAATATATTGCTTGGCATTGTTTCTTTTATAAAATACACGTTTATATGCTTATTTTCTATTCATTACAAAGTAAAATCTAAATATTAGAGAATGGCCCTAGGTACAATGAGGTCTGGCCCCAGGTACAATGAGGGTGTTGTACCTAGGGCCACGAGTGAAGTTTTTATAAAAACCTTCTATTTGTCGGAATTTATTATTTTAGGTATTTATATTAATCCCAATTGGAAGTAATTAGTCCTAAAGATATGTGCATATCAGTTTGATAATTTTAAACAGGTCAAGGGCTCTGTTTTGGGGTATTGAAAAAAAGCGGCCCTAGGTACACGGGTCTCCCCTAAATATTGATATTTCTGTTCTACGTCAAGTCTAGTAATTTATTTTATATCGATAGTTACTTTTCATATTTATTTTCACTAATTCGATGGTTTCGTCGAATAATCGAATTTCGGATAAAATCCAACAATAAATAGTTTTTGTTAGTTAAAAGAAAAAAAAAAAATCCATTTTATAAAAAATGGAATATTACCCTGACCTAATTTACAATTTGACCTTTATCAATACCGTTTATATTCGCTTCTTCGCATCATTACATAAAATTCCAAAATAGATCTTGTTTAATCCTTTTGTCTTAACAAAACAAAGGAAGAATATATTTAAAAACTCCTAAGGAAACGTTGACATTTAATTCATTGAAATATGTTTAAACTATCATTTGACATTGATTTTACTGATATTTAGTAATCACGTTACTTTTATATCATATTACATTGGAAATTGGATTAGCGTTTAACAAAAACATGTATTGCAGTATGTCTTTCTCTTTGCTAAATGTTTTTAACTATACAGAATAATCGGATTAGATTTTGAAATATTTCTTTTTTTTCAAAAGGTCAATATATATATATATATACATATGTGTGTGTATGTGTAAAACTTTTAGAGAGAAAATATTTTATTGAAACTTTTCAATCTCTAATATATATAGTGTAAGATAGAGGGGCGAAGTGACTAGATGAAGGACTGTGTACAAATTAATTTTAGTTATGGAGCCTTGGAAAAAAGTGTTTGAAGTACAAAATATGATTAATTTATTAATCTGTAGATAATGAGACATTTGTGCATACTTTGAATTAGAATGACAAATTAAAATGCTTAAGACAATGTTACTCGAAAACTACAACTTTTTAATTAAAAGAAATATCTTTTTGATTTTAGGTGTATTAGGATTAACTAATTTTGGTTTATCTTAAACCAACATTACATTACCTGAACAAAATAGGAATCGGCCCCTACTGTCATTCAATTTTTTTTTTTTTTTTTGACTTTTAACCCACTTTGTGTCATCCATTTCAGCTGAAGTTTTTCATACATGCATATAATCTACATAAAGTACATTTTCAAATAAAAACGTCTTTTTAAATTTTTGTTAGAACCCCTACTAGCACTCAGAGCTGATAGGTGGAAAGTGCCTGGTACATCGACCTAGATTGCATTGACCTAGCCGTTCAGAATTTTGCATGGTTTTCTCCGAAACGTGTAAATACTGGACTCACTTAGAAAGACCCCACGGAGGGCATCCCACCTAGAATGTTCTAGAGTAATCAATCGGCCTTAAACCACACAAACAACAACTTATTTTTAAAAAGTTTATTCAAAATAAAAATTTAATGAAACCCC
Organism: Salticus scenicus; assembly: GCA_963930645.1. Lineage (NCBI taxonomy): Eukaryota > Metazoa > Arthropoda > Arachnida > Araneae > Salticidae > Salticus > Salticus scenicus. The sequence continues at coordinate 356,417,152 of OZ005648.1, read as the reverse complement.
TTGTCGATTTGTTTGTTTTTTAGAGTGCTTGAAATTCAACTCACTTTACTCACGCTATCTTTATTTTATTTTTTCCGATATTTGTCTTATTTATTTACTTTATAAGAGTAACTCTAAACATCTGGCTAATAAATTATGCAAACGGAATTACATCACCATTTCCATTTGCATGCGCCGTTAATTTTTTAGTAAAAATGTTTGTAATTTATTAGATATTTAATAATTTTATATTTGGTTGTAGTGTGTTATCCCTACTATAATGCAGTTGCCTGAAAAAACAACATCACCTTGGTATCTGAAAACCCTGCAGTTAAAAAAAAAAAAATGTTGTTTAAGAAACGTTTATATCCCCATGAATATACTTGCTATTCTCATACAAATAAATCTGTACCCCGGAGGTAAAGGACAACGTGCAGTGTTGCCAGACTGGAGCACTTTTTTATTCAACTACCACTAGTAACTCTGAGAAGTATTATTTAATATACATAATAGACGATTAATCTTCGAAGTGATTAGGCAACCGTTAAAATTAAAATTTAATGAGTGTGATGTCATCAGTGACGTCACGCCGCCAAGTGTGAAAAGCACACTGCGATGTGCTTGTTTTTTTTGTTTTTTTTTTCTCTCTCAGAAGAGAATAGAGAGGCAGCTGGAAAGGCTGCGAACGGAGGTGGAATGTGAACCTTGTTTAGTTTACATATGTGAAATAATCTCTTGTGTTAATTAATTTTTATTTTCATTATTATTTTTTTTCTTGAGGTACCGTGGACATATATATTCGTTTTGTGTATATTAATAAACTGATTTATGTTGAAATCAAATGTGATTCTTCAAAGAGTCAAGTCTGCAACTTTACTAAACAGGAACAAATAAATCGAAAGTAGAAGTAAATTAGCGGCGTCAACTATTGGGTGTGGGGAACGAAGCATCACACGCTCTCTTACGAGAACCAGAGAGGTAGGAGATTTTATTTGTTTTTGTTTCTGTTTAGTTTAATAAATCTGAGGAGATTTTTTTTTTTTTTTTTGGCTTTTTTATTTCTGTTTGAGAAATAATGATAAAGTATTTCTTGATATTTTAATGTTTTAGTTATTGTTGGGCAGATTAATGTGTAGATGTATGGAAATTTTCAGTTAGATAAAAATTGATAAACTTATGTTAGATTTAGAATAGAGTAATTTGAATTAAAGATTATAAGAATATATTTTTTAAATAGAAGTCATAATGTTTAACGTAAAAGGGTTACGGAAAGAAGATTTAATAATTGTAGCTAAAGACAAAGAGTTAGGGCAGAGTGTAAATGAAGATCACAAGATAGTTGATCTTAAAAATCTTATAGAAAAAAGTGAGGCATATAAAACAGATTTAGAATTTGTAAAGCAAGTCTTAAATTCTACAGTTAATGAACGATTAGAGAGGAAAAAAAAAGAGCTAGAAATATTAAGAGCAGAAAGGGATAAGTTAAAAGAAGAACAAAACGTAGTATTAGAGATAGAAAAAACAAAACTAGAGTTAGCGAAAGCTCAATTAGAGATTGCAAGGATTCAAGCGGTTGATAAAAATTCAGAATCAGGAGGGGATGGACGACATGTAAACGTAAATAACAATTCATTAGAGACGCTAATAAAAAGTGTTCGAACATTGACTTTGGCGGTTCCAACGAAACCGGAAAATTGGAATTTGTTCTTTGTATCGCTAGAAAAAGCATTCGAAATGAAAAATGTTTCAGATGATTTAAAAGTTGAAATATTAATTAATTTATTAGGTGAACGGGCTGCACACTTGTTAACTTATATAAACGCAGACGACATGAAACATTATAATAGGGTGAAAGAGATTGTTCTTAAAGAATTTCAGCCAACCCCAGAAGCATGTTTAGACAATTTTCTTACGGCTAAAAGGATGAAACATGAAAACCATATGCAGTTTAGTAGTCGTCTCAGGGCAAATTGGGATTTTTATTGCGAATTACGTAAGGTAACAGATTTTGAAACATTGAATGATTTAATCGTTAGCGATAGAATGTTGAGTGCATTAGATTCAGAAACGAAGAGTTATATCAGGGTGCAGCAGTTAGATAAATGGTTGCGACCTAGACAGATTGCTGAGCTCTGTGATAACTGGTTTGTCTCAAAAAATTGATCTTTCGCTGAGACATATGATAAACCATCAAAATTTCGCGATCAAAATGAAATGGGGTTCGGAAATCAGACTAACGTTAAATATGTACCACCTCCCATGAGAAATAAATATCATAAATACAATAGTCAGAAAGAGTGTAAACTATGTAAAAGCACGGTTCATTTACGATATTGTCCGCTTAATAAAGGGAAAAATAAAACGGGAGCTTCACAAACCCAAAGAAAGGATTCAACGCCAGTAAATTCTAATCAAGAAGATAGGTTAATCGCAAAAGTCAAAACCACGTATCTTGATAGTAACATAGTTGACACACAACCCTTAGAATATGTATACATTTGGTTGGGGGGGAAACAAATACGAGCATTGGTCGATAGCGCTGCAGAAATGCCTATTATTAACTCAGATCAAATACCACAATTTTTTGAAAAGGGGGATTCTTCGAAAATACAACTAATTTCTGCTTTTGGAGATAAAGTAGTAGCTGATTTAAAGACATTTCCTATATCTTTAAAACCAAACTCTCCATATTTTACATCCGGTAACGTAGACATTTTGTTCTCAGTTACAAACAAACTGGTAGTTCCATGTATAATAACACCTGTTATCTATGAGATGCTAAAATCAGCCATAGGAAAAGATGAGGAAGTATTACAAAATAAGTATATAAATTCAAACGTACTTGGGAATGATGGGGAAAATTTTATTGGTACGGACGCATTTAAACGGGATAGTACTGGTGTGGAAAGGAAAAAGGAGAGCTCCGAAGATCCAATTATAGAAAATAGTGAGCAAAACGATAACGGAGAATTGATCATTAATTGTGTTAAAAATGAATATGAATCTAAGTCAGAGGAAAATATAGGTCAGTTGTCAGATGTCAGTATTTTTAGAAAACAACAGAAAACTTGCGAAACGTTACGCGAAGCTTTTGAAGATGCTAGAAAAAATAAAAATGGGTTTTATGTGATGGATTATTTACTATATCATAAGGATAAGGTCTCAGGGGATAATGTACATCAGTTGGTTGTACCAAAAATTAGAAGAGAGCAAATTTTGAAATTGGCGCATGAGCCTATTTTTGCAAATCACTTAGGCATGCGAAAAACTAAAGAAAGAATTCGTTATTCTTTTTATTGGCCGCAGATGTCGCGAGATATTGAAGAATACTGTAGGTCGTGTAGGGATTGTCAATTACGTAGTAGGGAAAAAGTGAGCGACCAGATACCGATTACGCCCATTCAGAGACCACAATTTCCATTTGAACAGGTAACGATTGATATAATCGGTCCAATCGAAACACCATCAGCGCGAAAACACAAATACGTGTTATGTTTGGTCGATCAACAATCTAGGTGGCCGGAGGCAGTTCCGTTGAGAACAATTACAGCCAAGGCGACATGTGACGCGTTATTAGAGATATTTATGAGAACAGGAATACCTCGGGTTATCGCTAGCGACCAGGGCAGAAATTTTGTATCAAAACTGACGCAAGAATTTCATGCTAGACTAGGCGCGACACCTAGGTTCGCAACACCGGGTCATCCGGAAAGCTCAGGTTAAGTCAAAAGGTACAATCAAGTTTTGGAGCGCATGTTGCACCACGTTATACGAAGTGATCCTAAAAACTGGGACAAACATATACAGGGTTCGTACGGGCCTTATTTTTTCCCTGAGTCTTATACCGGTAATTTTGTACAACGATTTACGTTACAAAATAAGTCTATTCGATTATGTTGAATTTTATGGTTTCAGAATACTGGTGTGAGACTCAGGGAAAAAATAAAGCCCGTACGAACCCTGATATACCATATATGTTGTTTGCTTACAGGGGGATCCTAATTCCACTACTGGAGTATCATCGTTTAAGTTAATGTATGGTAGAGAAGCTAGAGGACCTCTTGCGGTATTAAAGTCATCGTGGGCGGGCGAAATAGAAATTCCACTTCCTATAAATATGGGTAAGAGCGCAGTTGATTATCTACAAGAGTTAAAAATAAACTTAGAAAAGGCCGCGGAGGAAGCAGCAGTGACTGCTGAAGTAAAACAAGGAGCGTACGCGAGATATGCCAACCGACGGGCAATATATAAGGAATTCCAATCTGGGGACCAGGTTTATCTTTTAATTCCCGATTCTAATAACAAATTATATGCTAGATGGACCGGACCCGCTGAAATAGTGTCTCGTTGTAGTACCGACTCTAATAAAGTAAAATTAGCTAATGGGAATATTAGAACCGTTCATGTAAACAAAATTAGGAAATTTATACCTAGAGTACAAGCGGTGGGGGTAATATTCGAAAATGAATCAGAATTAGGGGAAGTCCATCCCACTCCTAGCAGAAACGATTATTCAAATTCATTTAATCTTAATGAAGTTAATTTAAGTCATTTAAGCGATTCGCAAAAGAAAGAGATAAAAAATATATTGAGTAAATATGAAAACTTATTTCAAAATAAAGTACAAATAGCTAAGGTAGGGGAGCATAAAATACGATTAAATGATACAGAAAGGAAAAAGCCATATGTTTATCGAATTCCGGAGGCGTTAAAACCAGAAGTAGATAGGCAAATTGAGGAACTTTTAGCATTAGGGTTAATAGAGGTGTGTGATGCAGAAATCTCACATCCAGTAGTTTGCGTAATGAAGAAAGATGGCTCTCTAAGGTTATGCGTGGATTTTAGGTCTCTCAACTCCGTCACTAAGCCAGATGATTTCCCAATGGAAAATCAGACAGACTTGCTATTTTGCATCGGTAGAGCCAATGTAATATCCACCATTGATTTGCTCAAAGGATATTGGGCAATTCCCATGGAAAAACGCAGTCAAGATTTGACATGTTTTAAAACTCACCGAGCCCAGTACAAATTTAAAGTCATGCCATTTGGGCTTCGAAATGCTGCAGCGACATTCCAGCGAGTAATGAATCAAGCTTTGTCAGAATTTCGAGCATTTTCTCGAGCGTATATAGATGATATTGCCATCTATTCAAGAGACTTTAGTGAGCATTTGTTACACCTTGACAAAATATTTGGAAAGTTAACGGAATTAAACTTTTCCGTTAATCTAAAGAAGTGTTCATTTGCAAAAAATTACATCAAGTATCTAGGACATGTCATTGGTTCCGGTAGTCATCAGGCTGATCCAGAGAAAGTGGATGCCATTCAGAAGTTGGCCCAGCCTCAGACTAAGAAACAATTGAAGAGTTTTCTTGGTTTATGTAATTATTACCGTGACTATGTTCCACACTACGCAGAGGTGGCATATCCGTTAACCGAGTTAACGAAGAAGAAGAGTCCGGAAGAGCTTACTTGGATGCAAGAATATGAGGAAGCGTTCCAGCAACTGAAGAGATGTCTTGTAGAGGCACCCAGTCTTAACACCCCAGTCCTAGGACAAGTGTTTGTCATACAGTGTGATGCATCATCGACTGGCATCGGTGCATGTCTATCCCAAAGGAAGGATGATGTCTTGTTCCCGATCAGCTATGCAAGCCAGAAACTGACCAAAACCCAGCAAGCCTGGCCAACTATAGAAAGGGAGGCCTACGCGGTAGTCTGGAGCTTAAAGAAATTTGAAACATGGATTTTCGGCTCACCAATAGATTTAATTACTGACCATAATCCATTAACATTTATTACAAAGAACGCCCCGCAATCTTCTAAGCTGCAACGATGGGCCCTTGCACTGCAAAAGTACAATATATCTACAACTCATTGTCCTGGATCGAAATTAAGTAATGCAGACGCTTTATCCAGGTTAGGTACTGTGAACAATTCATTAAAAAAATTCTTTAGTACTTTTGGACATTTTTTAAAATTTTTTTCAGCTATTTTATTCAGACCTCATATTTGGTAATCTTTTGATGTTGTGCTGTGTATAATCTATATATTATTCTTTTTATATGTTTTAGTTCAGAGACAGAAGCCTGAAATTATGGAAAATTGTTTCAAGACATAAGTATGTGTTTTTTTTTTGTTTATTATTACTATGTTGAAGTATTTGTGACGTCACTTGACGTAATTTCAGATTTGCATTTGCTGAAACAAATTTCAATCTTGGGTGGGGGGTGTGATGTCATCAGTGACGTCACGCCACCAGGTGTGAAAAGCACACTGCGATGTGCTTGTTTTTTTTTTTTTTTTTTTTTTCTCTCAGAAGAGAATAGAGAGGCAGCAGGAAAGGCTGCGAACGGAGGTGGAATGTGAACCTCGTTTAGTTTACATATGTGAAATAATCTCTTGTGTTAATTAATTTTTATTTTCATTATTATTTTTTTTCTTGAGGTACCGTGTACATATATATTCGTTTTGTGTATATTAATAAACTGATTTATGTTGAAATCAAATGTGATTCTTCAAAGAGTCAAGTCTGCAACTTTACTAAACAGGAACAAATAAATCGAAAGTAGAAGTAAATTAGCGGCGTCAACTATTGGGTGTGGGGAACGAAGCATCACAATGAGGAATATTGAATAAAAAAGTTCCCAAATCTGGCAACACTGACACCATGTCCATTTAGTGAAAGGAGTTACCACCATGTCTTTGATGTGATGCAATGAGATACATTTGTCATGAATAAAGAAAGTGGACAGGATTTTATCTTAACTGTCTTATCTCCTTTATAGTAAATTGATATTAGTGCTTCATGCTTCTATATAAATCTAATAATCTGGTGTGTCACTCACACGACTTTCTCTTACCCTGAAATTTAATACTATAAATACAGGTTGGAGATTAAGAGGTAATATAACGATGTTATGTAAACCTATGTTAAACAATTCAAATTAGGCTTCGGAAGAGTTTTATATGATAATTAATTCCTTGTGAGGGGGGCTATAGCCCCCTCAACCCCCCGTTTCATCAATGCACCTATATTTAAATAGAATTTAATTCGGTTATTAAAAAATAATTTATTAAAATTATTATTTAAAAAAAATATTTTTTATGATAATGCAGACGATTTCCATATTAGAGAAGTAGTATAACACTAAATATCCAAAAAAATCCATTTTATTCTCAATATAAAAAAAAAAAAAAAATCTAAGTTTTTTTTTCGTTAAAAGTAAAAAAAAAAAATCGATAACTTTGTTTTAAATCATCGCAGATCGATGGTTCAACCATTAGTTTTAAAGGCATTGGCGAGCTCTTTTGAAAGATACCCATCCTGAATATTTACTCCCCTCGTGGGGGACTTCCCCCCAGGGGGGAGGGGAGGCGAGGTTCCTACATACACAAAAAAAAATTCCCAGTTGACCATCTCTATTACAAAAAATATATATTCGTTTCATTTTGTTTAGGGTAGTTTATAGACGTTAAACTCTACTTACCTGCAAATTCCCCCATAGACGTAATGTATTAGAATTCTCTTGATTGTCCCTGTACACGAACCATTTGCTTGATCTTAACGAAAAGCTTACTGTAGTATCCACGGAAGAAGAGTCTATCCGTGGTAGTATCCCTATATGATACACATTTAGAATACCAAGTTTGCAATGTCTGCTACTATTTGTTCTTGAGATATGCTGATAACAGACAGACATACACCCAGACCAGCCGCTAAAAACATGATTTTCGTATTCAAGAGACCTCAAAACGTGTAAATATAACAAAATCTCACTTTCGAAAATTTGACCCAAAAACAATACTTTCCCTACCTTATGGGTAAAAGAAAGTAAAAAAAAAAAAAAAAAAAAAAAACATAAAAGACAAGCTGCTAACTCTTTTCACAAAATGGACATGGTGCCCTTTACCTCCGGAATACGGAAATATAGATAATTAAGAGAATCATCATTAATCATATGCCAGAGTTAAAGCACATTTCAAGCATATATTTACAAAGTGCCTCCAAACATTTTTTTTTTTTTTCTTAAATTTGTTACTAGTCTTCTATTTGCCTTCGGAACAAAACCTAATCAATCTTCTCTAACCTAGTCAATCTTCGTCCGCCTAATGGCCGATATTTTCAAATGAATCTATTTTTAAATTTGACATATTCGCCAAATCAAAAACAGTGGCCGAATGTCATGATAAATAGCCAATAATGACAAAAATGATTATTTAAAATTTAACTTTTTTTTTTTTTTTTCGTAATAATGGAATTTGAGTCATGAAATTTAATTTAAGTTTAATTATTTATGAAAATTAACTTCAACGTAAATTCATCAAGATCGTCGCTACTTCACTTGTCGAAGAGTTAATACTTAAACACCCCAATTTTATCTTTTTTTTTTAATCTGTCTGAATCCGATTCCTATCACAGAAATGTATCATACCATAACTTTTTCGATTTGATTTTATCATTTGTATATACATATATCTTTACTTTCTTCTATATGTATATATAGAGAAAGTATTGGATTCGTGAAAATTTTCAAACTCCAGTTTTCGATAGATTTACAAGTTTTGGGATTTCTTTAATACGATTTGACTGTTTTTAGAAAATGTCTGTCTGTCAGTCTGTGTGTATCACAAATTTCGTGGACGCTGTATCTCACGAACCAATGAACGAAATTTAACCAAACTTGGTATTTAGTTGGACCCTGACATAAACTGTTGCTGATTAGATTTGTGGAACAATTGCTTGACAGGTGGTGCTGTGATAGCATTTTTATTATTATTTATTATTTATTAAAATCATTTAAACTTTTTTTCTCACGCTTTTCTCTGATTTAGTTAAATGGTTTGATCATAATTTAGCGGTTTATACTGGTAACTGAGAAAGAAATAAGCACAAATCATCTATTACTTGTCCTTACATGGGATAGATGTCCTTACATCTATTCTTTTACATTATCATTTAGACTTTTTTTTTTTTTTAATCAAGTGTAAAATGTATTATTTCTCAATACATTGTTGCAATTTTGACGCCTTTATTTATTTAAATTAAATTAATTAATTATTTTTTTCTTAATCATTCTACTTCCATTATTTCATTAATTCTTCAGAACCAAGGGTAAAAAATTATTTTCTTTATCCTTCTATTTTATTAAACGAGTTAATCACGTAACTTGCAATACATATATATATATATATATCTTGGAGATCTCGGAAACGGCTCTAACGATTTTAATGAAAGTTTGGAGAAAGGGGTTTTTTGGGGTGGAATAAAGATTTGGCTTATCGTCATCATCTGGAGAATTTGCGTTCGCTGTTAACCCTTTATCCACTAGTTGCAATATATGGCAGAAATTGGGTTTTACTCGGAAAAGGGTATAACGATTTTGATGGAAATGTAGAGGGGGGGGGGGTTAAGTTTTTTTTTTTTTTTTTTTTTTTTTTTTGAGGAGGGGAGGGGCTGCCAAATCGATTAGATGTATCCTTATTTTCAGGAAAATTCGTATTTGATGTTAACATTTTGCCTGCTGGTTGTAAAATATGGCAGAAATTAAGTTTACTCGGAAAAAAGGATTAACGGTTTTGATGGAAGTTTTTATTTTATTTATTTATTTATTTTTATTTATTTTTTTTTGGGGGGGGGGGGAATCAATTAGTCTTACCTTTATATTCAGAAAAATTTGTGTTTGCTGTCAACCCTTTAACTACCCTTTTAAAAATATGGTAGAAATTGGGTTTTCTCAAAGATGAACGTTTGGGGTTACGTGATTTTGGAGTAAAAAAATGGATTAGACTCATCTTCATTAAAATCGGGGTACGCTGTTAACAATTTATCTGTTGGTTACAAAATATGGCAGAAATGAGTTTACTTGGAAACGGATTTAACGATTTTGATAAAAGTTTGAGGTTAAAAGTTGTTTGGGATGAAAAATTAATTAGATTTATCCTCATTTTCAGGAAATCTTGTGTTTGCTGTTAACCCTTTATCCGCCAGTTGTAAAATAGGGCATAAATTCGGTTTACTCGGAAATGAATATAATGACTTTGAGGAAAGGCTGGAGTTTAGGTGTTTTATGGGTGAAAAATCGATTGGGCTTATCCTCATACTCAGGAAAATTCTCATTCAGCCGCCGATTGAAAATTTTGGCAGAATTTGGGTTTAATAGGAAATAGAGCTGACTATTTTAATAAAAACTTAGAGTTAAAGATTTTTGAGAAGACAAACCCATTAGACTTATCCTGATCTTTAAAAAAATTCGTGTTCTCTCTTAACCCTGATTCTGCTTTCTGCAAATTTATGACAAAACCTGGTTTTCTCAGAAATGAACCTAAAGATGTTAGTAAAAACTAGGTTTACGCATTTCTTGAGATTACAAACTCATCTGATTCCGACTCATAGTCAGGAAATTTATCCTTGATTATTAACCGTCACTCCAACCGTTGAAAAATGTTGCAGAAATCGTGTTTACTGCAGATTTTCTCGAGAATGGTTCAAATGATTTTGATATAAACTTAGAAACAAGCCTGCTTTCAGATGACAAACCCATCTGATTTGTCTACATTTTCTGGAAAATTAGCTGTCGCTGTTAAACCTTGTTTCTTCCGTTGAAAAATATGCCTAAAACTTGATTGTCAGGCAAATGACTCTGGCTATTGTGGTAAAAACTTAGGGTTATTTATTTATTTATTATTATTATTATTTTATTTATTTATTTATTTATTTATTTATTTATTATTATTATTATTTTATTTATTTATTATTATTATTATTATTTTATTTATTTATTTATTTATTTTGTATTGAAAAATCCACCTGAATTATCCTCTTCTTCACGAAAATTAGCGTTCACTGTTAACTCTCTTCCATCCATTGCAAACTATGGCAATAATTTGATTTTCGCGGAAATAAATCGAACAATTTTAATTAAAACATAGAGTTTAACATAAAAAACGTAAACATATAGACAGCAAATATTTTTTATTTTTTATTTTTATTTTTATTTATATATATATTTATTTTTTATATTTGACAGACATATACTTATTCTCAAGAAAATTAGCGTTCACTGCTGTGTTAACACTCACTCCACCGTGGCAAAATATGGCTAGAATTTGGTTTTCGTCAAAACTGCTCGAACGATTTTGATAAATATCATAGTTTGCGGAATTTCCCGTGTCTTCAAGAAATTTAACGTTCATACTTAATCCTTACACCGCTCGTTGCAAAACTACGGTAGAAACTTAGTTTTCTAGGAAATACCTCTAACTTTTAATAAAACTTAGCATTAAGGGTTTTTTTAGAGGAGAAACCCATCTGATTTATCCTTATCTTCATGAAAATTAGCGTTTACTGTTAATCCACATTTCGCACTTGGCAAAATATGACCGAGACATGGTTTTCTTAGAAACTGTTAGAATAATTTTCTTAAAAATTTAGATTTAGAGAATTTTTAAGTTTGCAATTGAATTGTAAACACTAAAATCAGCCATTATTTTTAGAACATTCATCGATAACCCGTCATGTAGGAAAATATAATAGAAATTTCTTTTATTCTTTTATTTATTTATCTATTTATTTTTTAAGCACTTGGATGTTTTTGGAGTTTGTGTGCTTTTGAGATTTTGATTTGAAATACCCTAATCTTAAATATAGTTAGTGTTCACTGGTAATCCGCATATCACCTGGGTGAAATACGTCTTAAACATCGTTTTCTTAGAAATCGCTGGAACGATTTATTTATTTATTTATTTATTTTTTATTTATTTTTATTTTTTTTTTTTTGGGGGGGGGGGGAGGAGCTCAGAGGTTTTTTTTCTTTTTCTTTTTTTTTTTTTTTTTTTTTTAGATGAAAAACTAGGCTTACTTATATATCTTCTTCAGAAAAATTAGATGTCGCTGTTCTTTGCCTGGAACAACATGTTGCAGAAATTTGTTCTTATAGGAAATAGCTTGAATGGTTTTGATAAGGGATTTATAGTTAGAGATTTGATATGATAATTCAGTTTTAATTTTCCTTATTTCCAAGAATAGCTTTCAGTGGTAAGCCGCGCTTCGCCCTGAGCAAATAAATAAGAAATATTAAATTAATCACTGTATCTACACCACGAATGATTTTTACAATGTGACCGATTAAACTTGGTCATTATATATATATTAAGTAATGGAATCAGTTTATAACGTTAGTTTCCAGAAACCTGGGCTTTTATTATTGAGAAAATAAGATATGATATGTTCTTTACACACTTCTTCAGTTCCAAGAGAATCCATATAGTATTTTTTTAGACATTTAATAAAACATCTAAATTCGAAAGTTACTTTTTTCCACACAGAGCACACTTCATGATACATATCATACAGCGTGTTTAAAAATTGGTTTTAATCCCTTAAGCACTTATCTGACACACACATAACAAATTACAACTCAGCCTAAAACTTTCAGGAGAATTAAATTCAAGAATTACACAATCTAACTTTTTTACGACTTTAATACAAAAAAATATGTCCAGTTGATAAAATGTAGCTCATACCTAATTAGGTGATTTATGAAATTTCTGAATTGTGATAAACAGTCTTAGAAATAAGTTTAAACAAAGTTGTTGACAAATTAGACTCAAAATATAAATGTGTTTATTTACGTTATTTTTGTTCTCTCCCGCAATTTATGTGTGATTCTTGATATTGGAAAGTGGTGTTTATCAGCTTTTTTATTTTATACTTCTGGCATTTTTTGTGATACAGTGATACCGTACTAAACTTTTGTACATATATTTATTAGTATATTCAAAACATTTCATTCACTGTTTTTTTTTTCTTTGTATGTGTGAGGTGGGGTGGGGTAGCGAGAGGGGGGGGGGGGATGAAAGTTTAAGTTTTGTAATTTTTTATTTCAATACCTGAAAGTTTTGATTTTATAAAATTTCGTATTTTTTTAATGCAACTTTGCAATGTATAGCATGCGTCTAAACCGAATATTTGAGAGTTTTTTTTTTTTTTTTTTTTTCCTTAAATAAGATTTTTATTTATTTTTTTTTTTTTTTTGTGCCAGAAAATTCATATTTTTTTGATGATTTTGCCCCGAAATTCAGCAGTGATAGATAAAATAATATAAGGAATTTTTCTAGATTTATACAGTTAACTAAGTAGTAAATAAAATTGAAAAATCTTTTAACATTTCACTAAAATACTATTCAAAGATCATTTTTTAGCCAAAATTCTTTTTCAGTATTTTGTAGGTAAAAGTTATAAAAATGTATTTATGTTTTTAAGTTTTGTACTCATTAATTTTGGTTTTTTTAATAGGGTTATTTAAAAATTTATGTAACTTAAAATTTTATATTCAAAAAATTTTGATATTCACTGTAAAAAGATAAAGTAAAACAGCCTTTTTTTTTTTTTTTCCCTGTGTCTAAATAATTATTCTAACTCACTGATTTTAACACTGAACATAATAGTTTTAGTGTATTGAGAATATAGTAAAAAATATGATTTCTATAGATTGCCCACATGTTTTAAAGCTTTCTGTAAAAGTTTTTACAACTATTTTCTAACGTACCACATCTTCAATTTTGATTTTATGCAAATATAGGCAAACTAATTACCTAAATATTATATTATATTACAATAAGTTCGCCACCAGCCTGAATAAAAGTGAAAAGAGATTTATTTAAACAAACAGAAGTTTCTTTCTTCCGTAATAAATGAGAATTTTCTTGGAGAGAAATTTCCCCACTTTAGTGTTGTTTTATTATTCAGGCTCAGAGGAATTCAATTCTCAGAGGAAATGACTGAAAAGGTATAGATATAATTTTTATTGTTCTGTCTTTCACGAGTCTAGTTAGTCTGTGCCAGAATTATTTTAATACCATTATTTTTAGTCCAGAAAAATCGATTGGAAGTGGGGAAATATACTTGCCTTGGGTTTTAAGCTTCAAGAATTTGACTCCAGTTGCTAGAATTATACGGTATGTATTCTATGGGTTTTCTAGCGACATCGAAAGGAAAAATAACTAAATATTCTTCAAATTTTTAATGTTTATTTCTATTCATACTTTATAGTATTTTGCAAAGACATTTTTTAATTTAAAATTGAAATTAAAATTTTGAGTTAATTGAAAGTTGCTTATTTATTAATTTTTTTTAAAGATTTTTTAATTTAGGTTCAGTTATAATTCAATTATAATCCAGCTAATCCAGTTTTGTTACCAGCAAACAGATTTATATACATACATTGATTCAGAGTTTATTATATTACATATAATGCAATTAAATAGAAAACAGGCAAATAATTTTGAAGTATATCTTAACCCTTAAATGCCTGATTATTTTTAAATCAATTTAAAAATGTTTTATTCTTACTTCTATTAAATAAACCACGGGAAAAATATTTTAGAAAATCATATTTTATTTTAATTATGGTTTACAGCTAAATAACAATTTGTTGTCAATAAGCAAACATGAGGCATTAATGCTTCAATATTATTCTAATAATACTTTAGAAGACGAAATTGGGTATGCTGCCGAAAGGCAACAAAGGCATTTAAGGGGTTGAGAGAATTTTATAAGAATGAATAATTTTAAAACCAAATTAGTCAGAAATAGCAAATTCTAAGACTTAAAATATATTGAAAAGAAACTTTATACACAATAAGTTAATGCACAATTAACTTATTGTGTATAAAGTTTATACATGATAACTTTATATATGTACATAATAACTTTATGCACAATTATAACTCCAGCACTTACATTAAAAAAAAAAAAAAAAAAAAAAAAAAACAATCTTTCATATATGGATGAAACATGAAATATTAGGTGCAACCATTTTGGAAGCCGAGGCGAAAAAAAAAAGTGTTTGCAAGACTAGATTCTTTCAACACGTCTAGTGATGATGTTATTTATATAGCATCTCAAGAAGCTTTTTCTTAAATTAATATTTTACATTAGTTTTAGTAAGTTTATTTCAAAACCTTTAAGCCTTTAAAGTTAATTGGTATAACCCTAAAACCGAATATTTAACTTTTTTTTTTACTTTCTTCTATATTCAATAGAAGAAGGTATTGGATTAGTAAAAATTTTCGACCTCGGGTTTTTGATGGATTTACACATTTTGAGAGCTGTAGAACACGATTTGATCATTTTTAGAAAATGTCTGTCTGTCTGTCTGTCTGTGTGTGTGTGACAAAATTTTGTGGCAACTGTATCTCAGGAACTACTGCACAGAATTTCATACAAATTGGTATGTAGTTGCACCTTGACATAAATTAGTGCCTATCAACTTTTGGTAAAAATCGTCTTACAGGTTGCGTTGCCATGCCACTTTTTCTAAATTTTTAACATGGTGATATAGGGCAAAATTTTGTATAAATATGCATAAAGAGAATTATTTTTTAGTAATCATTATGAAATTTACAATAATTATTTATAATAGAGATAGTCAACTGGGAAAATTTTTTTGCATGTGTAGGAGCCTCGTGAACCCCCTGGGGGGGAAGTCCCCCCTCGAAGGGAGTAAATTTTCAAGATGGGTATCTTTCGAAAGATCTCGTCAATACCTTTAAAACGAATGGTTGAACTATAAATCTGTGATAATTTAAAACAAAGTTATCGATTTTTTTTTTCTTTTTGCGAAAAAAAAAAAAAAAAAAAAATTGGAAAAAAAATATCTTGCTTTTTTATTTATTTTTATTTATTTTATTTTTATTTTTTAACGAAATTTAACCAAACTTGGTATTTAGTTGGCTCCTGACATAAACTGGTTCTGATTAGATTTGGGGATAAATCGCACAACAGGAGGCGCTGTGATCGTATTTCTTCTAAATTTTTAACATGGTAGTATAGGACAAAATTTCGTATAAATGTACATAATGAGAGTTATTCTTAACCTGTGATTGTAAAATTAATATGAATTATTGCTAATAGTAGTAGTTAATTAGGAAAAAAAAATTGTGCATGTGGTGGCATCGCTTTCCCCCCTGGGGGAAAGTACCCCCCCCCCCCCCCGAGGTGGGGTAAATTTTCAAGATGGGTATCTTTCGAAAGGTCTTGTCAATACCTTTAAAACGAATGGTTGAACTATAAATATGTGATAATTTAAAACAAAGTTATCGATTTTTTTTTACTTTTAACGAAAAAAAACTTTGATTTTTTTTAAATATTGTTACTGAGTGAATTTGTATAGGAAAATATAGAAGAAAGTCTTGTGGTGGCCAAAACATACTAGTTACTATTTCCTTGTTTTAATCGTATTTTTAACTTTTGATTCTTCTGTGTTTGGTAGATAACTATTATATCAGCACTACTCTTAAATTTAACAAAAAAAAAAAAAAAAAAAAAAAAAAAAAATTAAAGGAAGCCAAATTTAAAAAGTCACTTTAAATTTCTTAGTACGAGTGCATATATACTGCTTTAATGATGCACTCGTGCCAAATTTTTTCACCTAATGGAGAATAGTACTACTATTTTATTTATTTTTTAGTTTATATTATATACTTACAAAGTTATTTATTAATTAAATTAATTATTATTTGAGCTTAATCAGAATAACAAACAAATGTTTGAAACAAAAAAATTTCTCGAAAATTAAAATTGCTAATTTTCTTGTCTTGCTTTCTTTTGTATTCAAAAGAAGAAAATATTGAATTCGTAAAAATTTTCGACTTCTGGTTTTCGATGGATGTACACGTTTGGAGAGGCCCAGAACAAAATTAGACCACTTTTAGAAAATGTCTGTCTGTGTGAGTGTGACGAAAATTTTGGCAACTGTAGCTCAGAAACTACTGCACACAATTAAATATAAATTTATATTTAGTTGCGCCTTGATATAAATTAGTGATGCCTATCAACTTTTGGTGAAAATTGCTTAACAGGTGGCTGTGCTATACTGAGATTTATCCCATTAAAGAGAAGGTTATATCTCAGATTCCATTGCATATAATCGAACAAAATTTAATATGTGACAAGACCATTGTGAAACATTAAGATGTTGCAATTTGAGTAAATATCGGTCGATCAGTGGTGCTGATAGGCTGTAATTTTCCCCGTGAACGGGAAAGATATATCTCAGATTTTATTGTATATATAATTGCACAGAATGTGAAATGTGAGATGCTCATTATAAAACACTACGTAGATAGAATTTGGAGCACATCAATCGACAGGTGGCGCTGATGTGCATTAAAATAACCCGTCAAAAAGAAGCTAAATCTCAACTTCTATGGCATATAAATGGACCAAACGATGTGTGAAATATCCATTATGAAGACGAATTATGACTTAATTTAGGTGTATATCGGACAACGAATGAAGCTGCTATTACTCACTTCTGTGATTTTCAATAGCGCTACATCTCAGCATCTGTTGGCCAGGGTTAAAAAATAGAGTGTGAAAACTGGGCGTCAAATTAGCACCACATGGCAGAATAGGGTAATATTGAGCATAAATGCCCATTTTGAGGATCATAAATATATCAGACAACTTTAAAATAACATTTATGATACTTGTTTGAACATCATTGACTACAAATGTTCTAATAGGGAAATTCCGTAAGTTATTCGTAATTTAAGATATTATCAACATAGCGAAATTGAAAATTTTTCATATAAATAGGAATTTTGAGGATTATTGCATCGGAAATAGTAGCATGAAAACTAAACAACTGAATTGACCCTGATAAAATAAATTAATTGATTAGTATAACCTAAATATATCGAAGTGAACGGTGGATAGCCTATTAGGCGAGGATTCATTCTGTCACTTGTCAAGTGTTTGGTCAAATTCATTCTCTTAATATGATTATAATATGTCTCGCACTAGAAATTTGTGAGAACATAAATATGATGGGGAACTGAGCAGAGTCCACTTATGCCAACTAGTTTAACATTTAATAATTTTATCTGATAAGGCTTCAATGAGGATTTTGTAGTTTCATCTTCCTTTATTCATTCATAAACTGCAGCTGTTAGTGTAAGTTGTCTAGCACCTTTGAGACGAGGAAAATTTGATAAGTTAGGCATAAAAAATGACGACTGGGTGTAATTTCATGGTCGCCTAACTATTACTTCCTAGTTTCATAATACGAGTAACGACTGCTAATTTCGAACCCTGCGATTATAACTGCACCTAATTTCACATGTAAAGCTTTATTATCAGAAGCTAGGGTTAAACTTTTGTGCATATTAAACAGTAAAAGAAAGTTTTGGGATGGCCACAACATACTAGTTTTATATTCATGAACAGCTATGTGTCTAACGGCCATTTTTGAAGTTAGTTTAGCGATTTTTATAAGAAAGTATGGAAGGAACGATATAGGGTTAATCCTTTATATTACCGTGTTTCATATTTGCAACATACGGAAAATTAGTATGTTGTGGCTATCACAAATCCTTCTTCTATATTTTCCAATCCAAATTCACTCAATACAAATAATTTCTTGAAATTATTATTTACTAGCAGCCATTCGCTTATCACTGTAATTTAAATGAATAATACTCTAGAGATGGAATTTTCATGGAATAATACTGTTGAGATGTGAATAATATTTGCATGCTATTATCTTTAACAAAATTCATAAACAACATACTTACATATAAAGCTTATTTCGTTAAATGTATATATATATATATATTTGTCTTTAAAGCTTTATTATATTAAAAGAAAAAGTGTGAAGACGGACGTAGCAAGTATGAGAAAGCGAATTTATAAGTGAAATCATGAATAGTTTGTGCATAACTTTTTTTCTTTCTTTCTTCTTATTATTATTCATTTAAAAACTTTTTTCTTTCACATATTTACCTGCATCTAAATGTAAAACAAAAAAATTTCTTGAATTCATGATTATTGCTTGTTTTTATTTAAATACCACTTTAATGAAAGAAATCGTTATCATCGAGGGCTGCAACCTTCACATACTTGTTATGCATTCTGAAAAAATTTTATATCTCTTAATATGAAATTTAAGATAATAATAATTATTAACTTTATGATCAATACTATCAATACTGTCAATTTTTTTTATAGCAAAAAATCAGAAAAAAAAAAACATAACACTGCTATTTGTTTCGCGAATACTGAAGTATATTCTATCATAAAAACTCGATATACTGTATTTGACGGTGGCGTGATTGGTAAATGCTTGAGTCCGACCGCGCTTAGCTCGATATTTCGGTTTCCACGGACAGTGCGAGTTCGAATCGCAACGCCGAGTACTGATGCTTTTTTTATATATATATATAAATATTTCATTAATGCTCTAAACAATTCTAAAATCTATTTTTATCACAAAAACATAATCGCGCACCATATTTATTTAATTATTTATTAAAAAGCCTTAAAAACAGTAGTGTTTTTAAGCCTAACATGGCGGCGTTTTTAAGCCTAAAACATGGCAGCGTTTTAAGACATTGCAATGCCTTAATTTCAGATGCATAAATGTGTCTTAAAAAGTAAGACATATTTCTTTCGCTTAAAAAACGACCATCCATTTAAGACACTTTTGTAACTGAATTTAAGACATTTACGTTTACAGTGTAGAATCATAGATCTGTGATAATTTAAAACAAAGTAATTTTAATTAAATCTATGTTTAATTATTTAAATTAACAAAAAGTACTACTAAATAAACATATGTGAATAGATAAATTACACAGTATATTATTTTAATGAATAGACTGCGTGAATGAAGTACTTTTCAACCGCATTTTATCGTATAATTTCTTAATTTCACTCCAAGAACGTGAGTGAAGCGTAATTAATTTAAACTAATGCTTCTTCCTTCCGTTATAAATTCGAACTGTTTTAGAGAGAATGTTTTATTCTAGCATTTACTCATTATTTAAGATTTTACACACTGTGAAAATTATTTTAAAGTATACTTGTATAATCTTGTTCTTGCTCCATGTTATAAGATCCTTTTTTGGTTCACATTTTATTCATTTTAGTTTCCTATCATACTATAGGTATGGCGGAAAAAATTAGTTCGTGAAATATTTTGACTTCGGTTTTCTAACATTATTACACGTTTTGAGATGTGAGGAATCCCAAAATAGACATGGGATCTGTCTGTCGGGTGTGAGTTTGTTAGTGCGTGTACACGATTGCTTAAGAACAAATGGTCGTTAAAAGAACAGACCAATTTTAAAATATCGCTTATGACTCTGATCATCCTTATAAATTCTAGTTCTCTTTGCTTGTGAGTTATAAGAACCTCTATTAGAATTCTAGATCGTTTTTCTATATTATCGTGGTCAAACTTATTTAAAAATCCCAGCAAATAAATGCTAGCACAAGAGGCGAGCTTTAGTAACTATAATTTTGGTTTATGAACCAATTCTAGAAAATCAAGCGAGAATTTCTGACAATAAAAAGCATTCATAATATTCATAATGTTTATAATAATTTTTGAAAGTTAATACAGAAAAATTACTGCTTTAAAATACTAGTTCTTAAGCCCTCGCAAAAAGCGACGTTTGGATAAAGCATTGAAGTTATTTCCAGTTTAAATATTAGATAATACGAATGTTATCTAATACCAATGTTTTCTTTATTAAATTCTTTTAAAATTAAGTTTTTTTAGTAGTAAGGATTAAGGATAATTGTCTGCGCTAAGGACCTAATCATGGATGGAGAGTCCTGATTTTTTTCTTAAGAGTCCCAATCCGTATACATGTAATTTCGAAGAAAACCATGGAAAAATTTAAATGACTAGGAAAACGACTGGGTTTGAATCTAGTACCTGTCGTTTATCAATTTAGAGAAGAGAACACCTTTGGACCACTGGTTGAATCAACATTAAATGTAAAACAACATTTAAAATGAGATATTTATTTACAATAAAAAATTTATAAAAGCACAATTTAAAAACAAAATGTATAAGCCATGTATTTATATATTAAAAATGTATGAATTGTGCCTTTATAAATCTTTATACTCACTCTCACACACACATATACGCACGCACACACACACACTATAATTATATATATTGTAAATAATTATCTCATTTTAAATGTTTTAATTTTATTCAACAGTGAGACGTAAAAAATGTTTAATTATATTAAACTAATATTAAAGGGTTTAAATAAACAGAGAAATGAGTTTATGAAATTTAATTAGACATAGGTTTTATAAAAGATTATATATATATATTAAAAAAAAAAAAAGCTATTAAACAAGCTGTGAAATTAAAGAAAAATAATACCTGGCATATTCCGATATTTGAAGAAAATATTAGGTTTCAAATTTTAATACTGAAGCAATCCATATATGATAGAAAGCAAAATTGCCGAGTTTCTTCATATAAAAAGAAGAAGAAATCAAAGTGTAACAGCTTATTTTGAAAATACTTTTCAACTGTTTGTCCCAAGGATAACATTTTTAGACATTTTTTTTTTCTTTCTTTTTGTCATTTTAAATTCTAATATTTCGTCAAATATTCATGTTGAAAACAAAAATTTTTACGGATTATTTATAAGATTTTACACACATACACACACACATATATATATATAGGTGTGTAAGAAATTTATGAACCATATATCGATATTGGTAATATATAAGTATGGATATATTTGGGCATTTGACATGCAATATTTTATAAGCTGTTTCTTTTGCATTGAAATTATAATCCTTGACAATGCATAATATTGCTTTTATATTGCTTTTTTGATTAACATATATCATTTTGAAGAAATTCTGGTGATATTTATGGATGCTAAAGGCGACCAGTCGGATAGATAGACAGACGAACAAAAAGACAAAAACATACACTAATACAAATCATAATGGCTCTTAAACATCGTTAGAATGTGTTAAAAATGTTTAATAAAAACGAAAACGCAATGAAGCAATTTCAAATTTTAGCCCATAATGTATCTGAATATTTTTGTGTGGTCCTTTAAATCTTAATGCTCACCATACTATAATATATGGAAAAAAAATTTTTATTCATATGAATAATAGATGTCAGTTTCATTATGATTTGTTTAAAATAAAGTTATAAAAAAATTGTTTTTAGAAATAGCTCTCATAAAGCACAATGCTCTGAAATTCTTTCGCGTGTTTGAAATTCTGTACTAATGGGATATTTACTATTTTCAATAGGGGACATTCCATAGTGAACTTGGATAACATATATCAGTTTCATGGAATTCCGTGCATATTTACGCAAGTTAGAGAGCTAAGAGACACACAGACAGACGGACAAACACATAGACAATCGAAATCATAAAGACTTTTCAATTTTGTTGTAAAGCGTAAATAACAAACAAACAAAAGATAAAGGGAATATAATCTATAAAATAAAACAATTATAAAAGTACTGTTTGAGAATATAATTGGAAATGTTTATAATGAATTCAACTTAGAATTATTTTGGTGTTTTAAGTTAGGATGCAATTATCATAACTATAAATAAAGGCTTATAAATTTATCCTTAAAAAACATACTGTATTGTAATATGTAATCCAAATTTTCATCAAAATAGGAAACTGATGCCATGAAGTTAACATTCAAACTCAAAACAATGTTGCTAGAATCAGTGTTTGAAATTTTCCCAATAAAATGGCTTTCTAATCCTTAAATAACCTCGAATGATGGTATACAAAAACTTATTTATTTATTTATACTTTCTTTCTAGAACTGTTTATTGATCTACAAATAAATTTTTAATGAAAGTTTTTGCTATTCATTAATGTTTTTATTTTTAAAGATTCACACTTAAGAAATTCTAAACTGTAGTAAATATTTCAATGAATCTAAGCAGTGTTTGGTTAAAGAAAGAAACAAAAATCGCAGTTACTGTACGCAAAATAAATTTTAGGTCACAATTCTACAGTTTTATTTAGGGTACTACATACAAATGAAACACTTCCAGTTGCAAAGCCGTTTGCAGGCGTTCCAAATGTATGACTGCAGTCGGCAGCAAAAGTATCCGAGCACTAGCGAAAATTCCTATGTGAAAAAAGCACACTTAACACTGTTTTGTTAAATAAATCCTTGTCGAATCATGTTCTTAGACTGATTAAGAACAAGATTCGACAAGGATTTATTTAACAAATCTGCATTGAGTGCACTTTTTTTACATAGGAATTTTCGCTAGTGCTCTGTTACTTTTGCTGCCGACTGTATTTTCAAAAAACTTGCAAAATTTACGTCATCGAAACTGCAAGCGTTCCGTTTGTATGTAACCCTAATAGTACAGTCAAATTAGGAAAAATAAGGGAAAAAATTTATAAAGTTTTGAACTTTGGGATTTTACTTATTAAGAGTCTAATAATTCAAAACAAAAAAGTTCCCCACTCTGAGGGGGGAGCTTCCCCCCCTACCCCCCCCAAGAAGCGTATAATTCGTTGAAACGAAGAAAAAAATAGGGAATTAATGTATCGAGTATTAGAATTATGGCATACCATTCCTGAGGAGTCTAATAATGCAAATCATAAAAGTTCCCCTCCGTGGAATAAGAGTTTACCCCTCCCCCCCCCCCCAAAAAAAAAAAAACTGTATAATTCGTTTAAATAAAGGAAGGGAAAAAAATTAGAAAATTAATTCATACAGACTTTTAATTTCGGTACAACATTCCTGAGTAATTTAATAATTGAAAACAGAAAAAAATCCCACCCTGGGGTAAGAGCTTCCTTCTCCCCCCCCCCCCTTCCCCTCAAAAACAAATATATATATAACGTATTGAAAATAAGAATAATGGTTAAATAGAGTTTTGGAGTTTTGGCATAACGTATTCTTGAGGTGCTTAGTAATGGGATACAAAATTTTTAAAAATTCCACCATGCAGTGGGAACTCTCTTCCTTCACCACCACCACCAATAAAAAAAAATAGTTCAATTTCGCTGAAATTAAGAAAAATACGAAAATAAGTTACATAAGAGTTTTTAATTTGGGAGAAAGTTTTCTTGAAGTGTCTAATAATAGAAAATACAAAAGTTTCCTTCTCCCCCTCCGCCCCCCCCCCAAAAAAAAAAAAAATCGCATAATTTGTTGAAATTAAAACAAATGGGGAGATAATTTGTAGAATTTTATAGTTTGTGGACAAAATTGTTGAGTGGTCTAATAATAATAATAATAATAATAATAATAATTCACCCTCTTCTGGAGCAAGAGCTTCTCCCTCTGTCCTTTCGCCCCATAATTGTATAATCCATTAAAAGTAAGACAATAGAAATTATTTATATAATTTTGAAATTTTTTAGATAGTATGCTTGAAAAGGCTTCAATGAAAACAAAAAGCCTTCTGAAAAAATCATACGTTTAGTAAAATATGATCGCGTGCTATCTTCAAAAATTTGTTAAAATGTAAAGATTATGTGGTGCGTGTGGCATCCATAGTTTTTTATTTTTTGACATATTGTTCAGCACGTGAACTTACAAAAAATAGAGGATAAATAATAAACAAATTTATACACTGAAATTGAAAATGGCTCAGTTATAACATCCTCCCACCTTTTGATTATAGGTTATAATCAAAACCAAATGTTGCAAGTGTAGTTTTCATAACATTAGTCTTTCAGGGACTTTAATTCTCCTTCCCGCTTTGCTATATTTGACTGGTTCCTCTTCTGAAATTACAACGGGTTTAACAGTTTGAGCAGAGGTTTCCTTTGAATGGTATGCTTCTTTCAGCTATAGCATTTTCTAAGATATCTTGCACAAGTTCGGGATCCTTTTCATACTCTTTACTATTTAAAATCAGCTCTTTTAAGCTTGCTATTGTGAACGTCGAAGGCAAAGTCTCTCCAATCTCTTCGGCCTAATTTTATGTAAAGCAACGGAATAAGCACCGCAAATTCCTAGCTTTTCTCTTACTAAATTAAACTGTATAAAAGCGGACGCCAATACTTCTTATTTACACTTTAAAATTATTAAAGTAGCATCTCTTGTGCTCGTATAATAATTCCCTATAACATTAAACATAAGAAAATTATTCCTACGGTAAAAAATAGTTCACTAAAATTAAAAATTCAAACTATATGAAAAAATGCAACTAACATCGTTGCTCTCTTTTATTCTATTCCATTTCTTGGATAAGAAAACAAACTATGGATGTCATACAGTCGGTAACAAAAGTGTCCGAACACTAGCAAAAATTCCTATGTAAAAAAGGTACACTTAATACTGTTTTGTTGAATAAATCCTTGTCGAGTCACGTTCTTAGACTGATTAAGAACAGGATTCGATAAGGATTTATTTAGCTGAACTGTATTAAGCGCACTTTTTTTACATAGGAATTTTTGCTAGTGTTCGGACACTTTTGTTACCGACTGTACGCACCACATAATCTTTACATTTTAACAAATTTTTGAAGATAGCACGCGATCATATTTTACATAAAAATTAAAGCATTAAATTCATTTAACTCTTTTTATTCTTTGACATATTGTTCAACTCGTGAACTTACAAATAAAAATAGAGGATAAATAATAAACAAATTTATACACTGAAATTGAAAATGGCTCAGTTATAACACCTTCCCTAGGAAGGATGATCTCCCCCCCCCCCTCAAAAATACTGCAGTTCCTTCAATTTAAAAAAAAATAGTTAGAAAGAATCATACAGATTTAAAACTTTGGGACATTAATCATATTGGGTATCTTAATGGGAAACAGAAAAGTCTCCTCTTTGAGAGGGGCTTCCAACTCCCCTTTCCCCCCATAAAAACTACTTCAAAATTTTCCGTAAGTTTTGCTCTTTTTTTTTTTTAATTAACACAAAATTATTTGGTTTTCAAAGACAGCTACTATTGTAATAATAAATAAATAAAAATATGCCTTGAAAAATTCTGCACAAAATGTCCTCTTCATTATACATAAACGAAAAATTATCTTTCCTTTAAGTTTTTAAAAGCTACTAAATTGTAAAAAATAAAATAAATTGAAATGATAAAAATGAAATTCAAGTAATAACTAGGTAAAATAAATCTAGCAATAATTAAGTAAAATGTAGATAAAATAATTTTAATGTAAGTCAATAATTTATTACTTACAAAATCGTCTGAACATCAAATAAAGAGTAATCAAGTTCATCATGAAAGTCATCTTCAAACTCCTCTATCATGTCAATGCGTTCTTTATTGGTGCAGGTTTGCCCGTGACAATTTTTATACATTCCTGTACACAATAAATTTGCTTTTACACATTCGCACTTCCTTCCACAACCTTGCATACAGCCACATGAAATCAAATTTAGTATTTTTTCTGAAGCAGGCGCTTGTCTTAGATATACAGGAGACAAGTATGAATTAGATACTTTCCAGCCCCAGGTCTTTGGATCCAAGCGATTCCCCAACCACATCTGTACATGCAGGTAAACCCGATGAAAATGAAGCATCAGTGGTAGGTGGAAAGCACGATAGGATGACAGCATTGCTTGCCTGTCCTACTAATTCATTAAAACATTGAATTCTGAAATCGTTCAATTTTTTCATTTCAGAAGTAAAAAGATGCGTTTTTTATTTTTATTTTATTTTAAACTTTATTGTACATCTCACTAATAAATTTTTCACCAGTTTTTTCAATTGAGTCACGAGTCGATCTTGGATCGTTGAACACTTTGGGTACATCATGGAGGTGGTGAGACACTACCCCCTGTAGATAAAGGGGGTAGTGGGTGAGATCGGTTAAACGATTGAACTACTTGCACTTTCCCTTTTCCAAACATGGCCGAAGTGGTATCGCAACCACTCATTGCGTGAAGAAATAGAATAGAATCCTCGACATTTTTAATAACAGATGTTCTTTGCAAATCCTTGGAACTATAAAATTTTGCTTTGACATTTCCCTTTCCTTCTTTCATGAATAGAATGTCTTTATCTTCTGGGGCAAGTGCTATCAGTAAAACTATAAGGTCCACATCTTGTCCAACAATAATGACTTGCTTGTTTAAATCAGATGCATCAATTGCTTTCCCAACTATCAAAGCATCTGCGTCATCTTTTGCTATGCTTGCTTCAATATCAGAAATTTCTAAGCTTTGAGCAAATTCAAAATATTTAAAACCCGTTCTTTGTATCTGACTAAGTTGAAAGAAGAGCGTACATTATTCTCATCTGTAAAAAGTATATAAAACATACCAAAATCAAGTACTCATTTTTTTTTCTCCGTTGCCCAATTACTCCGAAAAGATTGATCGTATTTATATATATGATATATATATATATATATATATCATATATGAGGTCTTAAAAAAGAATTATTTTTTGTAATAGTAAACTTAACGATTTTGTGTAAAAAATGAAAAACTGAAAAGTCACGGTTGGATTTCCTTAGATCGAAAAGAGGAAAATGTGATTTTGAGGAAAAGAGGGGAGCTCCCCACCCCCCAACAAGGGAGACCTATTCTATTTTCCATTGCTAGTCAATTCATAAGTGCTATCCTAAAATTTTTAAGCACTGTAAATTATTTTCTCGGTTTTTCTTAATCTGAAAAAGTTGTACAATTTCGGGAGGAAAAGAGGTATCCTCCGCCCACAGATGAAGAGGGGTGTGAAATTTTCGTTTTTCCTTTGCTAGAGCTCTCGAGAGCACTATTTCAAAATTTCAGAACATTATAAATATATACCTCTGTAATAAATTCCTTTAATCCTTTAGAGTCTCTTATTTTTCATAATCTGAAGGAACTGTATGTTTGCGGGGAAGAAAGGTGGTGGGGGGGAGGAGGTGCTTATTCAGGGAAGGGGGATGTCTTCTTTTTTAATAATAGTCTATTCATGAGTGTTATCTCAAAGCTTCAAATGTTTATAAGTTATTTCCTTTTTTTTTTTTTTTTCTCAAATCTAAAAGAGCTTACACTGTTTGTTTTTTTTTTTTTCGGGGGGGGGGGGGGACCCTCAAGAGTATTAATTCAAAATTTTATAACTTTATAAATATTTATCCCTATAATATAATCCTTTTATGGGTCCCTCATTAAAAAAAAAAAAAAAAAAAAAAAAAAAAGATGAAAAAAAAAAATGAAGGAGGTAAACAATTTTGCGGGGGAAGGGGGGGGGGGGGTAGCATACCCACAGGGGAGAATTTTTTTTTTTTTTTTTTTTTTCCATTGCTAGACTTTTCATGAATGTTATCCTAAAATTTCAAGCGTTTATAAATTATTTTATCAGTTTTTTCTAATATGAAAGAACTATATGGTCTAGAGGGGAAAAGGGGGGGGGGATAGGGGAGGAAGCTCCCCCCCCCCCCCAGGAAGGGGGAACTTTTTTGTTTTGCATTACTAGAGCGCCCAGGAATATTATTCCAAAGTTTCAAAACTTTATAAATTTTTTCCCTTATTTGGTGTTTTTTGGTCTAATTTGACTGTACTATAAGTAGCAATTACATTTTCACCAATGATTTTTTTTTTTTTTTTTTCTGTTTTTCGAAGGGAGGGAATATGCCTCAACTCTGCCAATTAGAGTATTTTTCTTTCTAAAGAAGTAAAGTTTACATAATATCTATATGATAATAAAATGTTTGTCCTTTTCCACATTATAATGCTTCACAGTAACTGCAATGCAAATAAACTTTACTACCGGAATTCGGTCAGATTTGAATCGTAAATTGAAATGTGATACAAGTTAAATAGAACTGTGAGTGTGAGACAAGTAATTTTGTAACAAATCTAAACCTATTAAAGGACTCATTACAAAGTTAAAATTGGTTGAAAGTTGAAGGTTCGAGGTAATTCCTGAAAGTAAATGTATTTAACCTCATTTAAATTTGAAAATTTTCAAAGTTGCATAACTAAAAGAAATGTATTAACCGAACTTTTATTTTACGGGAACAGTAAATGTAATGTATTTCTGTTGGCTTTCAAATGACAGGAAAATATTTCAATTGGAGAATTTTTTTTTTTTTTTTTTTTTTTTTTTTTTTTTTTTTAATTGCATTTTGTTTAAAATAAAATAGGATTCACGGAATTATAAAGAATTGTAATAGTTCATAATTTCACTCGCACAAAAAGGAATTGAATTGTAAAATAAACGACAAATATTCTTTCATCAAGAGTCTATTTTAATTAAAAAGGAAAAATTATATATAGAAATAAATATGCATGTGTAGAAGGAAAGAGAAAGAAAAAAAAGTTTCTTGTAATTTAGGCAATAAGTAAAACTAATATGGAATTTACGCAATAAATAAAATGCAATAAATAATTGAAACTTATTTTAGAGTATATATTTTTTGCAGGAATATCGTCTTTGCTCCAGAGGTCCACATATATGGACCTCTGCTCCTTGCTTTATAAAATCTAAACTATTTAATATTCTTACATTTGGATTAGACTAATAAAAAGCTGAATAAATTGGCTTTAAAATGATATCTGTATAAAGTATCACAAACCAAGTTAATTTCTCGAAATATAATTTTATTTTGTCTAGTTTTGTAAAATGGCTTCAACAGAGCGTGGTCGAAAAAAGTACGTAATTTTTATAATTGTTTAAAGAACTTAGACACTTACTAGAATAAAAAGAAAACTAATATTGATTTATTTATTTAAGGGCATCAAATTTTAAATTGTGTTACAGTTAGCAAGATTTATGTAACTTAATAATTTAGAGTTTAGTTGTTTAAAACCATACACTTGTATTGTACATTACTAACCCCCTAAATTATAAATGCAAGAAAATTATACTTTTTTGTAACGCACAATGTAAACGGATATGTCTAAAAGCCTTCAAGTGTAACTTATGTTGTTATTATAGCTTCGGGTGCGAAGTGGCTATAGTGTAAAATAAAACCCTAAATAATTCAGTTTTTAAAATTTCATATAAAATTTTATTTGACTATTTCATAAAAGTGGTGTACATGTGGACAGAAAGACACAGAAACTTATAAAATCAGCCACATCAAATCACTCATAAAACAATAACTGAATTCATATATAAACTGAATTAGACCTTTCCTCAAAAGGCGTCAAAGGGCCCTTCAAATTAAGTCTGGGGGATTTTTCTGAGAATATATATAGCCTTACTAATAACTTTTCACAAGTGAAGAAAATGAAATGCTACCTTTAATTTATAAAGGTTAGAAATTTGAACACGCCTGTTAATGTTAGAATAAAATGATAAATGATCAAAGATAATATTAACTAACTCATAAATTCACTTCATGGGTGTTTATAATTACTTACACTAAAATATTTTATTTATAAATATATTGAGATATAATTTTTTTTCTCTTTAAGTAGAAAATAAACAGCTTTATTCTGCAGTTGGATTAAATTCAAATCAGCTTTATTATACGTAGTTCTAAGAGCATGGAGAAAATGATATGCTTCATAAACAATTATCTACGGAAAGCTTCAGCTGGTAAAAATGATATCTGCAGTAAATTACTTGCCAAAAATAATAATAATAATAAAAATAATAATTAATTCATACATTTTATTGGGATTTTATCTTTGAATTTCTATTTTTGTTTTCCCCGAAGAAAATTTCGTTGTCACGCTTTTACGTACCTCCTGTGAAAATTTATAACGAAATCCAACAAACAGAGTTATCTCTGGCGAAAGGGTTAATTATCCATTGCGACAAAAATAAAAGTACTGGAAAGTAATCTTCACCTCGCTCAGATTGTAAGCATTTGAAGATAGCATTTGAGATTAACGGCGAATATAAATAATATTTAACGTTATTACTAGGTATAAAATTCAAAAAGTATTTTGTTATATCTTTGATCAGAAAATTAAAATCATTTTGAAAAATTCTGCAATATTATGTATATATAATTAAATGATGATTAAGGGAGTAGTTTATAATGTATTAATGAGCTGCTGTTTTCCTTATTTCCTACAATAATTAAAATGTATTCAATGAAGCAGTTTTAAATGAAAATTCTACCAACCCTAAATAACAAAATTCCTAATTCTCCATTAAGATTGTCTCAGTGTATAACAAATAGGTTTTCATCTAGATAATTTCGGGTACGCGGAGTTTTAAAATCCAATATAAAATGTCATATAAATATCCACATAAGAAGAAAAATTCACGTGTTGTTTAAAAATTTTAGACTTTGGGCAATCTAAATTTACCAAATTTTTAATTTTATAACTATTTTGACAAAACAGTACAGTGGGTTGTAAAATGATATGAGCACCTTGTAATTTTGTGATATAAGACAAAAATTCATAGGTAATTATCAGAAAACGCTTTTCTGAGGACAAGTATGACAAGCTCACCTAACACATAAAGATAAAATGAATATAAAACTTTAAATTTATTGAAAATATAAATTATCTAAAAAAAGTGGTGTTGCAAAATGATATGAACACTGATCAAAATTACCACCAAACGAGCATATAAACTGATCAGGAACATTGAATATTACTCCGAGAAGAAGAAATCGAAATATGCAAATTAGTTTAGCATATAAATGTATGGAAACTTGCAAACGGATCCGCAAACTGAGTTCTGGGATTATGGATTATAAAAGCGCTTTAAAGGATTTTGAAAAAGGCGAAATTGTGGCTTTTCATGATCAAAGACTTTCAGCAAGAGCTAACGCAAAAAAATGAAAAGATCCAAAGGTATTGAATTTTCTCCAATTACAAGAGGATTGTGGAAACAAGGAAATCTCCGGGGTGTCCACAAAGCTATCGTAAGATAAAAAAAAAAGGCATTATTAAAAGAATAACTGATGTAAAAACAACTTTAGGGGAATTTACAAGCGATCCAGCGATAGCAGTGTCAAAAAGTACTTTGTCCAGAATAGCCAATAGCTTTAAGGTGCTGAAGTACAAAAAAAGAAAATCTCAACCATATATGACTAAAAATCACCAGCAGAGTCGCCTGGATTGAGTAAAAGGTCACATGTCCTAAAGTTAGATTTATTAAAGAATAATATTTTCCAATGAAAAAAAATTCAATTTAGGTTATCCTGACAGTTTTTCTTAATATTGGCACGATCTGCGAGCAGCAAGGTGGAAGGTCACTCATAATTTGGACTGCGTTTGGATTTCTTAGTAAAGTCGGCATTACGTTTCCCTCTGGCAGAATAAATGCAATAACCTACTAAGATATACTTGAAGAAAATATATTGCCTGTTGCCAAGGAAATCGGCGGTCCTTTCTGGGTGTTCCAACAGGATAATGCATCCATTCACACAGAAAACAACACTCGGGAATAATTCCTAAGTAATGGTATGTATGTAATTTCTTGGTCATCTATTTCTCCTGATTTAAACCCAACGAAAAACGTTTGGAGCCTTCTGGTTAGAGTAATTTCTGTAAATTGGAGATCAATATGCCACAATTTCAGAATTAAAAGCCTCTATCATCTCCCACAGGAAACAAAGTGACCAAAATACATTAAAAGACGTGGTTCACTCTTTACATTAATTAGAAAATCTGGTCCAAACATTGACTACTAATCCATACTTTTAATCTGTGTTCATATCATTATGCAACACCTCAAAAAGGAAAAATGCAGTTTTCTTTATATAAAAATGTCTGCTTGAAATATATTTTGTGACAAAATAAAAATATTTGTTCTATTTCTAACACTGATAAGTCTTAAATTTATTTTGTAGCATTATTTTATTTTTTATGCTTGAAAAACTTGGTGTTCATATCATTTTGAAACCCAATATCTATTCAGTATATTTTAAACAGTAAGACTGTTAATTTGTTATAGTGGTGGTGAATTAAGTCCGATTTTCTGCAAGTAGGACCTTCGCTGAGCCCTTTGTTAAGGTCTTTCTACAGGATTCTAGCCTGTATTTGCGCGAATTTCGGAGAAAACCGCGGTAAACTCTCAACAGTTGGGCCTACGAGTGTGACCTGAGTTCTAACTCAGCACCATTCGTCTAATAGTTTGGAGGGCATTTTTCTGGATCGTTGCTAGGGCCATGGAAATTATGAGAGTTAAAAAGAAAAGTATTTACTTTTCTTAAGATAAAACATAACCATACAATTTTTGTACACAGATCTGTTAACAGCTAAGAACATTTATTCCAAAAGTCAAATCATAAATCATTGGGATCAAAACAAGTTTTCCTTAACATCTGAAAAGCACGTTTTCAATTCAATCCTTTATCACTTTAAACACACTCTAGTTTTTTTAATGTGTAATTAGGGCACAAAAACACCAATTTCATACAATTTTCCGATATATGAATTTCGCAAAGAATACGTAGTTCTTTAGACTTGGATAACTAATTATTTTTATGCGTGTGTGGGGTTGAGGTAAAATATAGCTCTTGTTGAGTTAAAATTAATCATCAATACAATAATTTTCTCCAATCGAAAAATATCTGTTGAATTGAAAAGAAGTGATATCAGTTCACTTTATATGCAATGCATCTGGGTCTTTTAATAAAAATCAAGAGAGTGTTTTCATTCTAATTCACAAAATTTATGATACCTCAGCAGAATGAAGAGCATTTTAATCCATCTTGAAGAATTGCTTTTTTTTTTTTTTTCTTAGGATGATTTAAAAGTTAAAATTTGCTGAATCATTCAATATTTTGCTATGAGGTTTTAATTTAACAGCTTTAAAGGCATTCAAAAAAATCTTCCAAGGATTAAAAGATCATTTAAGTTTTAGAAGAAAAAAAGTGGGATAGGAATTATTAGCGGGAACATTATAAAAAATAAAGTGCATTTTTTACTTCCTTACACAAAAGCATAAGAAAATAGTATTACACTACTGATTTGAGAAATGTATTTTGTATCTCGCATTGTTTAAAAACGAATGCTCGTAGAATGTTATAAATTTATATTTAAGACTGCTATGACATTTAGTCGTACACCTCCAATTTTGGTCTTGACACGAGTTTCTCTTTTAGAGATATATGCTATTTTAGACGATTTTTTGTGACGTCTGTATGTACGCATGTATGTGTGTGTGTATATATATATCGCATAACTCAAAAATGTTTGACGTAGGATGTTGAAAATTGGTATATAGGTTTGTTATAACATCGTGTACCTCCCTTTGTGGTCTTTCTGTGACTTTGGAGATATTTACGAAAATTATATTCATACTGACCAAAAATACAACATTTTTAGCCATTGTAAATGATCTATCATAGAGATTTCAACAAAAGCTAAAGATGGAGCACGTAATAATTTTATTATATAAGTTGTCGACATTTTTGCATGTAGAAAGTTGCTCATAGAAAGTAGGTCCTAGTCACTTTATTTAACCCTTTCAGGACCATAAGATTTCCAAGACTAAATATGCCAATACAACACAATATTTCAGCTATTGTGGGTGTAAAGTAAGAGAATATCACCAGAAAAACATAGCAGGGTGTATAGGTTTCCTATAATTTTATGGGAAATATTTTCCCTATGGACCATAAAAGTAAATAAACGAAGAGTTAGGTTTATTATATCGGTATTTTATTTATTGCTTTGTAATACAAATTTATTGCTTTGTAATATAAAAATTATCAGAAAATTAAAATAAATAGCTAGTTATGGTATTCTACGAAACAATTTCGTTTACTTGTGAAGCACAAGTGGACATTGCACATAACACATTGATTATGTGTCCTATTTTCTATACGTTTTTTTTTTTTATTCGTTCAGAAACACATTTGCTGCCTTGGACATACGTTTTATTTTGACATTCAGTAAAAAAAATATCGATTCAATAATAATTGAACAATCGATAACGATTTTTGTAGAAGGGAAAAATATTTCCCTTGGGCGTGAAAGGGTTAATGAATATTCCGGAAACAGTCGAATATAAATGTTCTTTGTATCACAAAAATCAATAATCAGCGACTATTCTAGAAACAATCCAACAAAACGGTCATTTGTAACACAAAAGTCAGGTAAACATTAAGAGCAACATTGAGTTTGAGACGATAATTCGATATGAATTTTACTTATTTCCAGAAAAATTACATTTCACATGAAACCTGTGCTCCGTCTGAGACAAACAAGTAAAATTGAATGTCCTAAAACAAATCAGTGTATTTACACTATGAATAATTTTTACAATGAAATCGACTTAACTCGGTCATCCAGGTACTGAACATAAAATAAGGCTATTTCTTGAAAATAAAAATAATAATAATAATATTAATAATAATAACAATCAGTTGTTTTTTAAATACGTTAGAAATGTAACATAATCAGAATATCGTATTTGAATATCTTAAACTACACGTATATAATAATCTGCTTTTATACTAATACAGGGTAAGAGAAAGTAGTATGAATACCACAATAAATTAGTCCAATTACCTTTTTAATTACAGCCAATATGAAATACACACAATTGCTTATTAGTTACCATATATAAAAAATAATTTTTTTAAATATGAATAATTCTCTAGACCCCTATAGCTTCTTTAATTAGCTATCTTAAACACATTTTACAGTGTATGGTTCAGAATTTCAGATATACAATAAAATTTCAATTTTAAATAAAATATAATTTAACTTTCATTAATCGATAATTTAAATGGGAAAATAAAGAATAATAAAATGTTAAATCGGCCATTGCGTGCGCTAAACTTTTCATACGTAGCATACACAAAAGTTTTCTGTAGCACTGCATTATTAGTAAACTATCTACAGTCTATATTTATATTTTTAACCTTTTTCAGTCTCGTGGCACAGTGACATTTTGACGAAAAGAAAGAAAACTGAATTTTATGATCAGTTAATTTGTACCCGTTAAATTGCTATCTAAGAAATTGTTAAAAAAAATAACTCTTAAATTAGACTTTTATGCTGACAAAAATGAATCACATTTTACCGATTGGTTCTAATTTAATTTAATTTGAAAATTCTTTTATATTTATACCCAATGGAATTCGAAATATCTAACAATGCATTAACTAAATAGAGATTTTCCTTTTTTAAGTTATCATTCAAGAATAACGTCAAGTTTAAATAAAGTTTTAGGACTGTTACTTAAATATACCTGTATTATTCAAAATAAATTCTGAGTGATTACTACTTAAACGTCGTATTTTTTAATACAAACATTGAATTCTTACAGGGAAAGAAATTAGCGTATTTTTGAACAAAAGAAATCAAACGATTAAATAACATCTTCCGATCATCAAATTTATTGAAAACCAATACCTATACAGGAAATATAAGACCCAATTCCATTTTCATATAAAATTACCGCACTCAATTCATATGCGTAATGGCTTATAGAAGCTGGAAGGCCTGTTCAAGAAAGATGTTTAAGAAAGAAGATGAATTTAAATTAATCGAAGAAACTAAAATGAAGGTAACGACTTCAAACAATAGGTATTAAAGGAGTGAACCAGTAAACAAGAGAAAATATTTAATTAATCTGGCTTTTTTTTTTTTAACTACAACCATTACTTTTCTCTGTTAATAATAAAATTGCCTGTTTATGTTTTACCATAGAAATGGGTGACCTAAATCCAACCAATTTTGTACACAAATGCTCCTTTAAAAAATCTGATCACGTACAAAATGTTTCATTCTTTTTTTTTTTTCTTTTTCAAAATTTGTAGAAAATTATGTCATGGGTAAGAGGTAATATATATTATTAACATATGAAAAATTAATGTAAAAATAATTACAAGATAAAAAAACTTTTTATAAACCATGTTTTTAAATTTTCTGTTGAAGCATAGCTATAGAACTAACTACATTAGCACTTTATCGATGCGTATTGTTACGAAATTGTAAATAATTGTATTTATTTTTGTATAAATTTTTTCAAAGAGTTGTTAAAGCGTCTTATAAATTCCACGGTTTTACGATTAACAGCTCATTTCTTATTTTCTCTCCTACCTGTGCATATAAGAAGTTTTGTGACGCTAACGTGGTGGTGAAGATGGCTTCATCTAACAATAAGTATCGCTGAATGAAACTGCAGTTAGTAGCGTTTTAACTCGCTTGTTAACTGCAATTTATGGTGATGATGGGCACATAAAATAGGAATTATATTTTTGTAAACATTTCCATGCAAATAAACATCGATTTCCATGGAAATGTGCGATTTGCTCACGGACAGCGCCCTCTATCTTCGAAAATTTTAACTATTATTTTTTTCTTTATTAAACTATCTTTATCATAATATTTGGAAAAATTCAGATGGTGGATTCTGGTTTCCGGAAACGCTTTAGAAAAGCGGTGGACACAATTTATCGAAAACTAATGCACCAGTTTTACTAGAATTTTGCACACTTCTTTAAAATAGAATTGACTAGTGCTTGAACATTTTTTTCCCCGATTGCAACTAGTTTTACAAGGCTATACGTGGAGTAAAATGCACCGAAAATTGTACTGTTTTTGCATACAATACTGCCAAAAATCAAAATTTTAATTTAAAAAAAAAAAAATGCTTTGTTTAAGCACTAATCAATTCTATTTTGTAGAATTGTACAAACTTTTAATAAGATCGTGCATAAGTTTTTGAGAAATCGTGTCTACTGCTTTTCTGTAGGGTTTCCGGAAATCAGAACACACCGGCTGAATTTTCCCAATTTTTCAATGAAAATTTTATACAATAGTGTTTAAATGTTGCTCTTTTTTATGTGCTCAAAATTTTGAATAAAAAATTTTATTTATTATATTAAAAAACAATAGAGAAAATATGTTTTTTGTTTGTTTATTTATTTATTTATTTTATTCATTTATTTATTTATTTATTTATTTATTTATTTTTAACCCATATAACTCTTAATAAATTAAATAGAGTGTTCGATATCGAATAATCGAATTTATTAGTGAAAAATCTGGTTTTATGTTATTTGATGTATACTAATGATCACAATTAATAGAGTGTCACAAATTTAGTTAATATGAGAATTGATACATTTACATTAATTATAATTTAGAATTTCATTTTTTTTTCCCTTAGAACTTTACTTTGACTCTTATTTTTGGATTCCTGTGGTAATTTTTTTTGCACATTATGCAATATGACGATAAAGCTGATTATGTGGTGTGTAAAATATAGAAGATTTCGAATTAGTTCGCATATCCATATTTAAATCGGAATTAAAACCTTGCACTTTTTTTATATCATCGACATTGGTACATTGGTCTCTCACTGTGGGTCACAAAACGCGTGGTTATAAGGATTTTTGTTCCCACAGGAGAAAAATCTGTCTACGGTCCTGCTAAACCGTGCCCGAGATAGGCTCGGAACACAGCTAGGGCAGAAGACCGTAGTTTAATTTAAAAATAGGAGGTATATATTAAATTATACTTAAGATTATTTTTAGGAAAGCTTGAAAAATAAAATAAAATAATAAATAATAATAATAATAATAATAATAATTACAATTAGACAAATTACATTTCATTAATAGAGAAAAGTAAGTCAACGGATATAGTATTAGAATTTATATTTAATAAATGAGTAATGTTCGTTTAATGTATTATAAATATGTTTTAGCTCATTATAATTATCTGTATTTAATAATATTGCTTTTAAGCTTTGCCTTATTGTTTTATTACAATTAAATTTAAAATTGTTTTTAATAATGAACATTTTTCGAATATATAATGAAAAGGGCCACCTACCTAATTTTTTACATTTACAGAGTGCGTTTAGTAGTTTACTGATTTTAAAGAGGACAGTAGGAAAACTATCATGCCCTGGGATAAAATATAAAGATATTTTATTTGGGCATATTAAATTCATAGATATAGTAATACATATAGATCTATCATCCCCATGTTATCGAGCAAAAAATTTTGAAGCCGAAAAAAAGTTCTAAAATCAGCTATTAGAGAGTATTGGAAAAAAGAATAAAAGGGAAAATGAATTTGAAACTGTATCTGGAGTTTTTCATTCACCTTTAGTAAATAAATTATTCATAAATTTTATTTACTAAATTATCCGTGTGTATTCCTGTGTGTGATTTACTCGGGGAAAGGCAGCCATTAGAGTGACTTTTGAGAGATCTCATGATTATATGAATTATTTATTAATACTTCTTTTGCTAGTTCATCAGCTGTTTCCTTGTCAAGGGTACCTACATACCCATGAAAGTTTTATTAATGAGAAATCTTTGTTAAGTATTAAATTATATAATTCTAAAAGGATATTGTATTTAGGAAATGGATTTTTTAGTATTTCTAATGTTGATTTATTATCCGTTATTATTGTTAGTGGGATATTTACATATTTTGAACTCAAATACCATTTAATTGCCTCTATAATTGCTAAGAGTTCTGCTTGAAAAATAGAATTATGTATATGTAATTTGATTTATAATTTATGTATAATTCTATTATTTTCGAAAACAACAAAAACACAAGAGGTTCCCCTTGGCATTTTTGAAACCATCTGTATAATATTTTGAGAGTTATGTAATTTGGGTTGCCTGTGATTGTTATATTTTTATTAATGTAATAGTTTGGAAATTCGTAATTTGGAACTGTTTTCATGTGAATGATAGTATTATCTATATTGATTGTGGAAATGCCTTTTAAAATATTATGTTGTCTACATTTATTGCTTAAAAGATTTATGATTGGAGGAGTACCTGTTAAGATGGATAATGCGTCTGTAGATACTCTTGCATGGTTTTAAGTTTAGTAATGCAAGTCGTTGATTGGAGGAGGGCTTTCGACAGGCGTGTAAGTGAAGATCCCCAAACCAAACTTCATAACCATATTCTATTGTTTTTAATGTGACAGTATTGTACCTATTTTAATAATATCAAGTTCGAGGCCTTTATCTCTTGTTCTAACAATTCCAATATTATTTATGAAATTCAGTATTTTTGAACGATTTTCTTGAAGGTTTTGAAGTCAGTTGAATCTTGAATCCAGAGAAAGGCCTAAATATTGTAATTTTTACTTGATTGGAATAGTTTTGCTTTGGATTTTAAAGACAGGTGGTCTTGATTCAAAAATAAGACTGCCTAAGACCATTGCTGTGTTTTTTTCTTGAGAAATATTGAGGCTTAATGAAATACATATATCAGAATACATATATAATCAGCAAGTCATCCCCAATAAATAGGCTTATAATGTAGTTAAAAGTTCCTTGTGTCAAGATGAATACATATTTTTTCTGGCATTCTTTTCGAGGTAAAACTTTTTATAGA
Source organism: Salticus scenicus (assembly GCA_963930645.1). NCBI lineage: Eukaryota > Metazoa > Arthropoda > Arachnida > Araneae > Salticidae > Salticus > Salticus scenicus. The sequence continues at coordinate 356,377,192 of OZ005648.1, read as the reverse complement.
AAATACCAATAATAAAGGATTACTAATGAAGTCAGGGTACCTTGAAAAGTAACCTCCTTCCCTCCACTAGCCTTTATTTATTTATTAACAACAAAAAGATTTCCGCGTAATCACAAAATCCCCCCCTTTTCCTGAAGTGTAGGAATTCCTCTCTCCCGAACAAAGCATTCAGCACTGCGAGGTGCGAGGGTATTGAATGAATTTATATTTTTGTGAACAGTCTAAATGCATCTACAGCAAATTTTTATCAGAGCAAGAGATAGATTGTTTTACCAACAGAGAATTCCGAAACGCGCCGAGGAATATAAATCTAATTTACGATGAATCGGAAAACAGGGATCGCACGAACGTGATTTCTGATTTCCTGAATTGCGTTCGGCCACCTTTCCTTTACCTCCTCTACGGCCGCGAGGGTATTTTATTTTGCAGTTATTTTTAGACTGACTAGATCGATTGGATGAAGAAAATTATTTCATAGCGACGAGAGGGCGCGACAGTGTCTATGCATCGGCGCTCGACCATTGATAAATTTTGCCTCAGAAACACCACTAACACAGCACGTGCAAATGATAGTGACAGTGACGATACGAAAATTATTTCGATATTTTTCCTCTTAAAAAATGAATATAATCATTCATCCGTTTACGCGATTTTTTATTTTATAGCTTAAAATGGGGATAAGTGGAAATTTTAAAAAGTTTAAATGCAATCCATTATCCAAATTTTTCTGCACGATTTTGATTTGTCTTCTAATGTTCCAAAATAGTAACAACGATTACATGGCTCGTAATGCATGAATTGCGATTTTTCTTTTTTCTTCCTGACAGTGCGAAAGACTGTTTGTTTAAATGGAAAATGGAGGAATTTGTTTTAGTGGGAGAGGCGAGGCATTTCTCTATTTTTACAATTTTGAATTTAATTTCGGAGAAAATCTAGTTTTACCCTTTTTATTAATACCAGCATAATCTGATCATATTGAATATCTTGAATATTTTGAACGAAAATTGTTGTAATTTTAGAATCGTTTTTCGGAAAATAATATTGCACGTCATCATACATAAACAAAACATCAGAGCCGTTAAAGCTGTTTGCGCTGTCGAAAATAAGAACTCCCGTTAAATGAAATCTATACTAAAAAGTATAAAAGTGAAAATTTCAATTTCTTCTGCTATTTAATTTCGAATCGCATAATATGACATACTTTGATGTAGCAAAAATTTCAATTTTATGTTAATATAATACATGCATATACAAACAGATCCAGTTAGAATATTTTGTAGTTTCTAAACCAGTTAACTAACACCCCCCCCCCCCCTCCAGAAGTTACCCAATTCGTTATGCATTTTTATTGAATTAATCAAAATAATAATAATAATAACAATTTTCTTCGAAATAATTGACAAAAAGAACGGTTGATAACTTATCAAATTTACCATTTCTACAACTTCAAAAAACTGATCATCGCATCTATCTAAAAATCGTCATCATAATCACTCATTCTAGACAGGAAAAGGGGGAATGTATGGAGAAATACCTACTTTAAAACTATATAATTATAAGATAAAAAAAACTTTTTATATACCATGTTTTAAATTTTCTGATGAATCATAGAGCTCTTATAAATGTACATAAAATTTTTAAAGTGATAATGACGTCAATTTTTGTGAGATGCATAATTTAACTTTTTATAATTTTTTAACGTCCATGTTTAATTAAATGTATTTCGAAAGAAAATAAACTCGTAAATTTTTTTTTTGGCAACAATTAAATAATAGCTGATATTTTCATGGCTATTTTAACGCTATTAGGATGTTGTTATTTTCATAGTTTAATTAATTATAAGAAAACTAATCAAAAATTCGAAAATCGGACTTCAAAGTATTGTGGTGTCACCGGGTTCTGAGCTACTGTGAAAGTTTCAAATGTCTAGCTAGTAGGGAAGTTAGTTAAAATTCGATTGCAAGGTTTGTACCGGACAAACAAAAAAACAAACATACAAACAAACAAGAATAGAAGTTAATAAAAACATGGTAATTAAACACGATAAATAATACGCTTGGTTTTAAAATTAATATATGACCAAATAGTGTGAATTAACTCAGCATACTTCTGGAAAATTATTGTACTAAACTTTTTGGTTAATAACCTGAACTTGTTTCCTTTTTACTTTCCGAACACTATAGTGAGGAAAGTATTGTAATCATGTCAAAAATCCGAATTCGAGATTTTGATGTTTCTATACGTTTCGAGGTCCAACGAGTCCGTTTTCACTATTTTTACGATGATGTATGTATGTGTCTGTGTATGTATGTGTGTATGTATGTGTGTATGTATGTGTGTATGTCTGTGAGTGAACACGCTAGCGTCTAAACGCTTTGTTCGAATAAGCTGAAAGTTGGTACGTATATTGTAAGTCACCATAGTACAAACCCTATAGATTTTGGTGAATCTAGCACTTATAGTTTTTTTACAGGGACACAAAGAAAAATTCCTTATCATTATGGCCAAGGGACCAAAATCTTAAAAGTGCGATAGCATCTAAACGCCTTGTTCAATTGAGCAAAAACTTTATACACATATTATAGGTCACAGATACTCAATCTGTATAGATTTTGGAGAATCTAGCACTTATAGTTTTTTTACAGGGACACAAAGAAAAATTCTTTGCCAAATTTTTAAAAGTGTGATAACGTCTAAACGCCTTATTAATCTGAGCAAAGAATTTGTACACATGTTATAGGTCACATTTGAACCAACTGTATAGATTTTGGTGAATCTAGCACTTACAGTTTTTTTACAGGGACACAAAGAAAAATTCTTTATCATTATGGCCTATGAGACCAAATTTTTAAAAGTGCAATAGCATCTAAACGCTTTATTCAATTGAGCTGAAAATTTGTATGAATATTATAAATCACTGTTGCACTAACTATAAGCATTTTGGTGAATTGTGGCCACCACGAGACTTTCTTCTATATTTTCCTATACAAATTCACTCAGTAACAATAATTAAAAAAAAAAAAAAAAAGTGGGACTTTGACAAAATTGTGGGTAAAATGTGAAAATTTGTTTAAGTTTGTCAGAATTTATTGATTTTTACAGGGACACAACGAAAAATTCTTTATCATTATGATCTAAGTGCTCAAAGTTCAGTAGCGTTAAATAAAACCTCGTGTGATATATGGAGAAAAATACTCAAACACTCTGTTATGGTTTTCTCTCTTTTGTTTGTTTAGCAACTCCTCTTTCTTTATTTTATCTACAAAACTGTTAGTTACTCAATGTTCGGAAAGTCGAGTGGAGTCACTCCAGATTTTTTCTTATTCTATTTCAGGAATTATATGAACTGTGTGTTTTTTAAACTTAATGATTAACCTATGCTACCCTCGCCCTACTATGCTTTGCATTCTTTGCAGATTACATACGTGCATATTTATATATTTAACACGCTTTTATTAGCTTCACCCGTATGTATGTATGTATGTTTGTATGTTTGTAACCGCTCTGGGAGCAAACAAAAAATCTATATTGTAAAAAAAGACTTGCGTGAAAAAAAGACCCTACGTGAACGCCGTGGCGTTGAGGTATAGCTTCGCGCTAAGAACCTAAAGGTCTAGCGTTCGATCCCAGTCAGGGGAGATTTTTTTAAAAATGGTTTTTGCTTAATTCTAAATTATTTTAATTAAAGATTTAAATGTATGTAAATATTATGGTGTGTCACTCACACGATTTTCTCTTACCCTGCATTTTAATACTAAGATAGATATTTTGTGCTTTTTAGTTCACATTTCTATAAAAGCGTGTTCTTTAATTTTTTAAAACTATAATATTATTTTAACACGCTTTTATTACTTCCACCTGTATGTATGTTTGTAACCGCTCTGGGAGCAAACAAAAAATCTATATTGTAAAAAAAGACTTTCCCTACGTGAACGCTGTGGCTGTGAGGTAAAGCTCTGAGCTACCAACTTAAAGGTCTAACATTCGAGCCCAGTCAGGGGAGATTTTTTAAAAATGGTTTTTGTTTAATTCTAAATTATTTATTTATTAAAGATTTAAAAGTATGTAAATATTATGGTGTATCACTCACTTGATTTTCTCTTACCCTGCATTTTAATACTATAAAGATAGATATTTTGTGATTTTTGGTTCACATTTCAATAAAAGCATATTCTTTAATTTTTTTAAAGTATAATTTTATTAAGCTACTAAATTCAGAAGATTATCGATGATAAAGCTATTGTTTTATAATAATGGTAGGTATGGATAAGAAGTTAAAACGGCTCCTTTGAGCCAGACCACTTTACTAAAATAGGCCAATGTGTTTTAGACTCTATTACAAAATATTAGCCGCATTTTATTTGCGATTTATCTGGCATAGCTGAAATTGTAACCTTAATATTTTAGAAAATATAATTTGATAGATTAAAGTGTTTATAGAAAAGAAAATAATTTAAAAGCATTAAAATATTTTTAGGATATACTATTAGTATAACTACATTTATTTTAAAACACTGTTGCCACTGTCAATCACCTTTAATGTTAATACTTCATTTTGACGCCTATTATAGAATATTAATTCCATTTTCATTGCTGTTCTATTATATAGCGACTACTAAACCTATTTTGATGGATAACTTTCTGAAGATGCCAATCACTGTCCGATTAGCATCATTTTTTCTTTGTTACACTTTTATTTATTTATTTTCAAGCTTCAGTCAAAGAAATTTCTTTTCGTTTACTTTTTATAAGATTCTAAAAGACCATTTTGAAATCGGATTACGTAAGATTCAATAGATTTTCAGCTTTCAAATCAAAAACTTAAAGAAAAAGCACTAATATTTTAAACTAGTCGGCCTTCGCTGTCTAGAGGTCGATATTTCCAAATATTATTATTATTTATTATAATTATATATACTATATATATATATATATATACCAGATATCCCATAAGTCTGTAAACATTTTAATAATTCATAAAATTTGAAGAGATTGTTAGAATTAAACGCGGCTAGCAAAAAATTTATTCTCTTAAAAAGATATTTTTTTTTTTTTTTTTTTTTTTTTAGTAAAGGGGAAAAAAAAAGTCAAATTTTTCGTCGTTAGATGGCGCTGCACGAATGCTTAGCCAGAAATATTCAAATCAGAGTCCTATAAATTGCACAGTTTAACGATTAACACAGCTTATTTCTTATTTTGCCTCCTGTTTGTGCATATACGAAGTTTTAATTGCGATGCTGACTTGGTAGATAAAGTTTTAATGGTGAAGATGTTTTTTTTCAGGTAAGAACCGCCGACTCAAGTTGCAATTAACGGTGTTGTAACTTATTTGCAAACTGTAATTTGTGGTGTTTTTCACGGAAATGAGTGCTTTGCTCATGTACAGCACTCTCTATCGACGAAAAATTTAACTACTATTTTCTATTTACCCCCCCCCCCCCCCCAAAAAAAAAAAAAAAAAAAAAAAAGGAAAACAAAATCTTCCTTTATAAAAGAATAACTTTTTCGCAAACCGCTTTCAATTCTACCCATTCCTTCAATTTTTATGAAGTTTTAAAATAGCTACAAACTTGTGGAACATCCGGTTTATACATTTATATATATATATATATATATATATATATATATATATATATATAGGTGTTTTCCTTTAATTTAACCTGATGTTTTGACTATAATTTGGAGGATTTTAGTGGGGCCTAGAAAGTACGCTTTCAAATCGCCTAGTGGCAATCCTTACATGGCATTACATTTGTTCTTTAAATTATTCTTCAGACTCATTTTATTTGTTTCAAATCATGGTTATTATTTTATTTATTTATTTTTCAGTGCATTATTGCAATTGTTGCATCATTTTTTTCCCCCTGCTGAGTCAGCTTTTTTTCTTCCATTATTTTATTCTTACCTCCAAACCAAGGCTAAAAATTTATTTTATTTATTTTAATACATTTTTTGTAACTACGACGTTAGTTTTCATCATTATTCCCTTGAAACGTGTACTTTTATTTTTAAGAAGATAGTCCAATGTTTACCGTAAAATGCACCAATAAACTGATGTTTAATAATGAACAATATTAACTTTGTAAGCAAACATCCTCAACTGTAAACCGCATAACAAATGTTTCGAATCGAAATAATTAAGCACGTTTCTTTATCAGGAAAAAAATAATGTATGCAATTCCTTGCACTTTTTGTGCTGCACTCGTTTCTACTTTTTTTTTTTTCTCCATCTGATAAAGGATTGAGCTTAACTATTTCTAATGAAACCAATCGACGAATCAAGATCGATCCGAAATAATTGTTACGCGATTTGCAACTTTTGCTTATTATAGCAATTTTCGTTCGGCAAAAATGTTTATCACGATATGCAAACTCGACCATGATGGTAACTATTCCTCGCCTTGTATTCTATCAAAATGAAAGAATAATTAATATGTACAATTTATATGATGCATCATTTGCGTTTTGCGCTTATGTAATTATACATCAACATGTTGAAACACATTACGGTTACACCCTTCACTAAAGATTATCTAATGGCTAGATAATTTACTCTGTACTCAAATTACGGCAAATTCTAAGTACAAATGAGGTCACCCTAAAGGTTGATCATAGTAGCATTATACTAAAAGAGATGAAATTTACTTTGTGTGTGCGTTGTGTATAATATTCGACTTTATGGGACAATGATAAGTTGATCCAAATTTTTCCCTCTAGAAGTTATTTTTTCTTTACTAAATACAATTTATTCAATATTCTACAATCTTTTGTGCAATTGTTGTACTTTTTTTTTTTTTCCTAGAGAAGAGAAATAAAAAATCTTACCCCATAGATTTCCTAAACACTTTTTATTGTGATATTTTTATTTTTTTTTCTCATGCTTTAAAATAGTTATCTAAAATATTTTTTCATATACAAAAAATTACTCTTCCTGTAAATCTTAATTTTTAATTATCAGATACGGAAAACTGTTAATCATTCTCTCAAAATTTTTAGACAAATTTAAATTATTCCGCTTTATGGAAATGACAAATTTTATACAATAAATAAAATTGGGGGAGAGAAAAAAAGCCTTTTTTCAATTAAGCTATTCATAATTGAGTGCGAGAGAAATAAAAAAGGCAAATCAAAACGAAAAACCATTTGCTTAACTGTAAAGTTGAAAGAAACTTTTGACACAAGTCGTCTTTAAACAACATTTGATCTTACATCAAATTTGCAAACACCTTTAAAACTACTTCAGTTTCGATGCATTGTGGTGATTTCTGGGAGTACACCTTGAAGAACGGAATACGCAAGCATGAGTCCAGGGATGATTTTTGCTATTTTTATTCAAAACTTAACAAAAAAGTTGAAATTCAAATAAATTAAAAATTATTACAAAATGCTCGCCTCCGAGCATACTTCAAAAACATGCTACACAATTTTAGCACCAAGTCTCTCTATCTTTTTTTTTTTAGTCCCTTCCTTCCGAGCACACCTTCGGAGGGGGAGGGGAATACCCCACACGAAGCACTGATTCGCTGGTCGTGATATCACTCTACCCGTGACATCATTTTCGTCCAATCTTGGTCTACCCGAAACTCGGAGAAATGTCGGTAGCAACAAAAGGCCATGCGTGAAATCGGAAACTATTGATGTCACCGCTTCCATAGAAATATAAAATTTTTTCACACAAAGCATCTGTCGCTCAGACAGCTTCCCATGGCTCCGTTCTGTCTGGTCACACGACCCCTGACCTTTTGGAATGTTTGTAACCTTCACTCCAGCACAGCTTCCTCCCTCCTAAAAGACCATTTTACGGCCTTCAGGATGTAAAATGGGCTCCAGAAGACTCAGGTGCCTCCTCCCATTATCAAACATGCAACATCAGAGAGTTGAGCTAGCCCCCCAAAAAAAAATTTTTCGAAACAACCCCCTGAACTTTTATAGAACTAAAAATAATCTTAAAAATAAATTTTCTAGTCTTACACCTTGCATAATTACTAGATCCCAAGGTCTCATTTCACATTATATAAAAAAAACAATTAAACATTCACATGCAATTTCGTGATGACAATCAAAGGTTCTACCCCTAACAAAATTTTAAAAGTCAAACACTGAAATTTCACAATTACACAATAAAATTTCATGAAAAAGAAGGAAAAATAATTCATAATCAATACATTCAAACTTTTTTTTTTTTTTTTTTGGAATACAAATGAAAGAAAAAAATAAATAAATAAATATTTACAAACAGTCCAAAAACACTACCTAAAACCAAGGCATTTTTTTTTTTTTTTTTTTTTTTTTTTTTAATTCTTCGTGCATGCGACTTAACGCATCTGCATTCAAATGTTTTTTTCCGCTCTTATGCTCGACTGTGAAGTTGTATTGTTGTAAACATAAGGCCCATCTCGTCAAACGTGAATTTGTGCCCATCATTTTTTTAAGATAAACTAAAGGGTTATGATCGGTTTGAAGAACGAATTTTTGTCCATCTAAATAATGATTTAGTTTTTTCACCCCAAAAATGACTGCCGCTAATTCGCGTTCAATGGTACTATAATTACGCTCCGCCTTGGAGAATTTTTTGCTCAAATAAACAATTGGGTGTTCCTCGTTATTCCCGAAATTTTGAGCTAGGACCACACCCGCCCCTACAAGACTTGCATCAGTCTGAACAATGAAGTCTTTTGAAAAATCCGCAGCATAGAGTACCGGTCCCTTAGTTAGATCTAATTTTAGTACCTTAAATGCCTGATCACATTCCTGACTCCACTCAATTTTTTCCCTCTTATTTTTCCCTTTTAACAAATCCGTCAAAGGCGCAGCTTTTGTCGCATAATCCTTTATATATTTATGGTAAAATCCGGTCAGACCTAAAAATGACCTTACATGCGTCTTTGTCTTTGGAATGGGAAATTCTTGGATAGTTTGGATTTTCGCGTCACTCGGCGACCTCTTCCCTGACCCCACTTCGTGCCCTAAAAATTTTACATGGTCCTGGGCGAATAAACACTTTGCCGGTTTCACTTTTAGATTTGCCTCCTCCAAACGTTGTAACACAATGTCCAGATGCCGGATATGGAGCTCCCAACTGGATGAAAACACAGCCAGATCATCCACATATGGTCTCACAAAACTCACTAAATCCCCTAGCACCTCACTAATTAATTTACAAAAATAAAATGGAGCATTCACTAAGCCAAACATCATTTTTTTTGGAATAAACTCACCGAAAGGGGTTACAAACGCCGCATACCTTTGCGCACGTTTCGTTAACGGGATTTGGAAATACCCCTTCGTCAGATCCATTACTGAGATATATTTTGCAGTGCTCACTTCCTCAACTACCTCCTCAATATTTCGGTAACGGGAAAAATTGCACTTGGGTTTTGGCATTGAGGGCCCTATAATCGACACACGGCCTAGGGTCTTTCCCCGGACTCTCTACAAGAATCATAGGCGATGCGTAATCTGACTGACCCACCTCAATCACCCCTAACTCTAACAGCCTGGAAATCTCCTTCCGCATAATTTCTAACTGCCGCGGAGACATGCGATAGGGTTTTGCACGAATCGGCTTATCATCTGTCAAAATGATATCCATCTCTACCTTATGGGTCGTACCAGGGTCGTTAGAAAACACCGTTTTATGCTTTACTAGGACATTTTGTAAAGTTTCCAAATTCCCTTCCGAAACCTTATTACCCAAATTACTCCCCTTCATTAAGTCTGTCAAGTCGAAATGATTAGGGTCCGAAATCGGATACGGGATAGATGCATCCTCCTCAATTTCCTCGCCACCCTCTTCCAAAATTAAGTTGACATGCTCTGGGCGTTTATGATAAGGTTTCATTAAATTCACGTGGAAAATCGTGTCCTTACATCTCCTTCCCGGAAGATCTACCGTATAGTTCGTATCGGATATTACCCCCGTAACTACACCTGGACCTAGCCACTGTACTGCCATTTTATGTGGTTTTGCAGTAGCCAAAACCAACACCGAGTCTCCCACCTTAAATTTTCGGGACACTGCATTTTGGTCGTACCATAATTTTCTTTTTTGTTGACATTCTGTCATGCGCTCCCCTGCCAAATCTTGACATCTTTTTAAGCGCTCATTTAAATCCAAAATATACTCTACTACATTTTGATTAATTTCCTCTTCCTGCATCCAATTTTCGTAAACAATGGTATGAGGCATCCTCAAATTCTTCCCAAAAATAAGCTCTGAAGGAGAAAATCCCGTGCTCTCATGCGGGACCGTCCTCAACGCGAAAAGAGCCATAAGCAGATTTTCTTCCCAATCGCTTTTCGTTTCGAGACATAATGCTTTGAGAATCCTCTTAAGAGTGGAATGCATTCTTTCCACCTGATTAGATTGCGGATGACAGACAGAAGAATGATTGATTTTGATATCATACTTCTCAAAAAACGCTGTCGATAAGTCACTCGTGAAATAAGCACCTTGATCGCAGACTAACTCTCTAGGAAATCCGGTCTTCGCGAAAATTTGCATCAATGCATTGATCACTGACCTCGAAGTTAGGTTTCCACAGGAATAGCATCCGGGAATTTTGAAGCGACGCAAACAGCCGTTATCGCAAAACGATTATTTTTGTTACTCGTTACAAGCGGACCTATAGCGTCAATCGACAGACGTCTGAACGGTTCAGAAATAATCGGTACTAATCTCAACGGAGCTTTCTTCTTATCCCCTTTTTGTCCTACTTTTTGACAAATTTCACAAGTTTTGACATACTCTTCGATTTCCTGATAGCAATTTGGCCAAAAGAAATTAGTCAACACCCTCTGCTTAGTTTTACACGAGCCTAAATGCCCTGACACAGAATCATGACACAGGTTTAGAATCGCTGCCCTAAATTTCTTTGGCACGCACAACTGCATCCTGTTTTGGTTACGCTTAGAATCCGATATTCGAATTAACCGCTCATTTTTTATCTTAAATTCCTTTCCCGCTTCATTCCTAGCTTTTTCCCAACAATTTTTCAACGTGTCACACGCAGTTTGCTCTTTTTGAAACTCTTCAGCTGAAACCCCGATTAATGGACACCTGTCTGTTTCTTTTAACACAGGAAGAACAACTTTATTTTCTGCACTAGTCTCCTCTAACGACTCGCTTATCAAACCCGGTTCCTCCTCAAAATTCTGAATTTTTCTCTGAGTTGGCTTTTCATTATTTATTTCGAACTGCGCACTCTTAATCCTTTCTTGCTCACGTTTCTGACTTCGCGTTATCGCATTAATTGGATAAACAATTTTTTTATTGGACTCAATTAACTCTGCGGTTTTATTGCCTAGAAGATATATTCCCTGACTCAAATTAGCCGGTTTTACAGCCGCTTTTGTAATGACCTCTCCGAATTCTCCTTTTAAAACGATTTTCGCCAAAGGTAAACACCTACACGTTTCGTCAAACGGTTGCTTAATCCATACCTGTTCCGGCAGTAAATCCTCAACAGAAATCATATTCCTTTCGCACACGTCAATGTTTGAGCCACTATCTCTCAAGAATTCGCGCTCTTGTCCATTTATTTCTAATTTACCTATATAAGGCTCAAAACCAACACCTAAAATTTCGCCCGCACTTAAGTTATTGATCGGATTTGTTCTGCGATTAGGGTTTTGTGGGCAGTTAGGTCGAATATGGCCCCTTTCCGAGCACAAATAGCACACAATTTTACTATTTCTATCAAAATCACGATCTTTAGATTCGATTTTATCCCCTTTTAATTTTCCTGAGTCTTTTTTGTCGCCCTTAGCTGACTCAGCTTTCGGATTACTCCCACCATCATGCTTACCTGACCCGAATTTCTGACCGTCTTTCCCAAATGAATTTCTACCCTTCGTAAAACGCTGAAAAGGCTTATATTCTCTTTTCCCATTCTCCTTTCTAACCGCGTCATACTTGTCGCACTTCTCCGCCAAATCCGAAGCTTTGTTGATTTCTTCCCACACATCTACAAAATGTTGTTTGATTTCGCATGGTACCCTTTTCTTTAACTGCTCCGTGAGCATCAATTCCTTTAATGACTCTAAATCTTTAATTTCTAAAGTCTCAAGCCAGTTATCTAGGTACCCTCTCAAATCGTGAACTAAATCAACCCATAATTCTTCACTTTTTTTGTTGTGCGATTCAAATTTCGTTCTTAGCGCACGCGCACTCAATCTGAAGCTATTCATCAACACTTTTTTTACATGTTGAAAGTTATCAGCCTCTGACTCGTCTAATTTCATAATTATTTGTACGACGTCGCACGGCAATAAAGGGATAAGTTGCGACATCCAGTCCTGTTCGCTAACATTTTCTTTACGTGCTAATCTTTCAAATATCGTGAAAAAAAGAGAAATATCCATTTGTTTTGGGTCAAATTTCGGAGCTATGTCCTTTAATTTAATTTTCTTCAAAACCGTCTCTTGAACTAAACTCCCGGACCCTACGCTACTAGTTTCTGCAGCGCACTGGATTCTGAGTTTCTCAAGTTCAAAATTTCGTTCGGCCTCTTCTTTTTCTTTTTGTAATTTCAATTCGCTTTCTTTCTGTTCCAAAATCCCTTCTATTAGCGCCTTCGCAATCCCTTCATCATAATTAGCCGCCTTTTCAATGGCTTCCCTGATTTCTAGTTTTTTGCTTTTATCTGTTAGCCCCGAAACACCAAATTCATCTGCTAACTCTAACAATACATTTTTAGTATACTTAATGAGAAATGCCATAATTACAAAATACAATTTCACTAATTACTGAAAAAAAATGCACATGTAATAAAAACAATAAACAAATCAAATACCATGAAAATATAGACAAAAGTAACACTTTGATTATCACCTACGAAATTCTTTAAACACCTTTTCTCTAAACATTAACTACAATATTTACCCAGATACAATAAACAGTACCTATATTTAGTTAAAATAAACAACTAGAGAAAAAAAAAAATCCTAGAATTTTTACCAGTAGGCAAATCAACTAATTTCCAGTATACTCCTATATAAACAGTTACAGTATCCACAATCCTTACGTTGCTTTTAAAAAGAATTTAGAATTATAATCTTATCGAAACTTTTAAACAACAATTTAAAGTTACCAAGCTCCCCGTTACAATAAACAGAACTTTAACGATAAATTTATCTCTCAAGTAAACACCCCGTTAAGTCATGAAATTACTCTTTTCAACCGCCTTAACTATTAACTTGACTTCGAGATATCCGTGCTTAAAATTTTACACATAAAAACTAAATTCTTACTCTTAAAGCTTCGTAACTACATGCATTGTTACAAAAAAATAAATAAATAAATAAACAAAAACTATCATCCCACAACTCAATCTCTGACACTTTGCATATCTGAAAATGAAAGAAAACATACCTGAAAAACCTCCTTGATTGACATCTCCAGGGAATTCAGCAGCACAGGGAAGAAGCGAAGTCCTTTTAATCCTTTCCACGCTATTGTCACAGGCATCAATAATCTCCAGTAAATCTCAGGGATTCCAGTTGTCACCGGGCTCACAGCAAACGTTCTTTTATACTTTTTCACCACAAACACATAGAAGACAGAGTTCGATGTTTTTTTCTTCTAAAAACAACATGCCACCGATATGCCACCAATTTATATTTTTAATTAAAGCTGTGGTGATTTCTGGGAGTACACCTTGAAGAACGGAATACGCAAGCATGAGTCCAGGGATGATTTTTGCTATTTTTATTCAAAACTTAACAAAAAAGTTGAAATTCAAATAAATTAAAAATTATTACAAAATGCTCGCCTCCGAGCATACTTCAAAAACATGCTACACAATTTTAGCACCAAGTCTCTCTATCTTTTTTTTTTTTTGAGTCCCTTCCTTCCGGGCACACCTTCGGAGGGGGAGGGGAATACCCCACACGAAGCACTGATTCGCTGGTCGTGATATCACTCTACCCGTGACATCATTTTCGTCCAATCTTGGTCTACCCGAAACTCGGAGAAATGTCGGTAGCAACAAAAGGCCATGCGTGAAATCGGAAACTATTGATGTCACCGCTTCCATAGAAATATAAAATTTTTTCACACAAAGCATCTGTCGCTCAGACAGCTTCCCATGGCTCCGTTCTGTCTGGTCACACGACCCCTGACCTTTTGGAATGTTTGTAACCTTCACTCCAGCACAGCATCTTGAACTAGCTTGCTTAAGGGGAAATTTCTGAACATTGAAGCATTGGTATTGAATTTGCTTCTTAAAAATTTGTCATTACTCTTTAGGATAAATGTTTAAAAAAAACTCTAAAAAGAATTCCAGGTTATAAATATTACACATAGTTAAAATTTTTACTATTGTAAAAAAAAAAAAAAAAAAAAAAAGCATTTTTAATGTAAAATTATGCAAATGTTTGGCGAAATTTTTGCTTGTGTTTTAGATGCTATTCCATAGAAGACACAGTATTATAAATTTTGTCTCAGATATTTTACTCAATGCCTCTTTCACAATGTCAAATCTTAATTCTCAACCTTTAAAACTGAATCAGTTTAATATTATTCTTATACTTTCTTAATGAAGGAACTGCATACGAAAGCTTTGCTTACCAGGCCCGGCCCGGTATGAAATAGAAAAATCCAGCCCGGGTCAGTCCCGACCCGTTCATTTTTTTCTGGTGTAGGGCCCGGCCCGGACGCGTATCTCCGAAATGTTGGCGCATACAGGTCAACCTGGCGAATTTTTGTAGCTCGCGCCAAAAACCTCTCTGTCGCAAAGCAACCCGCCTTTCCACTTCATTCATGATTCGTTAAGGATTCGAGCAATCTTTTTTTTTTTTTTTTTTTTCCAAGAGAATAAACTATTAAAAATGTGTCAGTGGAGTTTTAGTATCGTAATTCTTAAATAATATATTTAATGCAAAAATTTATTAGAAATCCTCCACCCTTTAAATTTAATTTAGCAAGATTAATGAAGAAATAAAATTGTAATATTCTAATTTTAAAGCTTTTAAAATTTTTCTTGAAATACATTTATTTATTTATTTATTTATTTTACTTTCTCTTACCAACATATATGGTAGAGAAAGTATTGTTTTGGGGTCAAATTTTCGAAATTGAATTTTTGTTATATATACACGTTTTGAGGCTCCCTGAATCATAATTGTTAAAAATGTGTCAATGGAGTCTTTGTATCGTTATTTTTAGATAATATAATTTAATGCCAAAATTTATTAGAAAACCCTTTAAATTTATTTTATCAAGATTAATTAAGAAGTACATTTGTAATATTATGATTTTAAAGCTTTTAAAATTATCCTTGAAATACATTTATTTTATTTTATTTTATTCTGTTTTATTGTTATTTTTATTATTATTATTATTTACTTTCTCTTCGTCAAATAAAATTGTTTCTAAACCTATTTTAGATTATTTGAAAAGTACATTAAACTTTACATTCTTACGCTATTGATCTTAAGCTTTAATGTACAATCTGTCATTATAATATTGAAATGCAGGGTGAAAAAGAAAGTCGTGTGAGTGACACATCAGATTATCATTATTACGCATCATTATTTAGTTTATTTTACCCATATATTGTAAGAAAAGTTTTATTTTTGATTCAGATTTTCGAAATTGAGTTTTTGCTACATTTGCTTAAATATCATGAAACAAAAAATTAGGTTTTTAGCGGTTGCCTGAATGTGTGTGTCTGTGTGTTTGTTATCACCATACCTCAAGAATAGATATTGGGACTCGGATGAAATATTAAGTAATTCGTGTGCAGTGACTAAGAAAAGAATTCAAATTCATTAAGTCTATGTGTGAATTTTCTGGTAAATACAATTTAATATTTTTGGATGAAACAAAAAAAAAAAAAAAAAAAAATTGAACATTTATTTTATGTGCATGAAAGAATGTTTCGTATACAATGTAGAATGTATATCCTTTATTAGAAGTTTACACAGAACCCCACAAAAGAATTCAGATATATTCATACAATGGAATTGCTGAAAGGTCATTTCATGCCATGCTATGTGTTTTAAATTCTGTGCTAAATTAGTACACTATATTGTGTTTGTAAAATATATAGTAAATATACAGGTCTACCCCAAATTAAATAAAAGCATTTCTTTTTATAAATAAAAATCAATGTAATAAATGCAATTAAAGTTTAATTAATTTAAAATTATTCTCTTATTCTAATTTACTTTATCTTATCCGTAAAAGGTCGCGAAAGTATTGTTTTCGGATCACGTTTTCGGAATTGAATTTTTGTTACATTTATATGTTTTGAGGTTTCCTGAATCCAAAAATTAATCCAATTCTTTTTTCGTTGATTAACCAGGAAACTAGAAAAAGATTCGACCCGACACAAATTTCATCCACGCCCGGCCCGAGTATACACAAAAAAAAAAAAAAAAAAAAAAAAAATGAGCCCGAGCCCGGCCCGAGAGCAAATTGAAAAATTCGGCCCGAACCCGGCCCGAGGGTCGGGCAGGGCTCGGGCTCGGGCCGTTAGCCCGGCCGTGCAGACCTCTACTGCATACATATCTGTAAACTTATGCAAGACCAGAGAGTAAGCACGATGGAGAGTTCCTGGTTTTAACATGAGATAAAAAGATTTTTGAAGTTTAGTCTTACTATATTTTAATCACATTAAAACTGAGACAGATAATACATATTAAAAATATACACTTTAAAATATTAAAAACACAAAACATAAATTTAAACGTTTCGAGCCTATTACAGGCTCCTCATCAGTATAAACATCAAGTGCAAATGATGAGATGAACAACAGACTTTATGTGAGTACAACGTATTCATCAGGAATTGCGCATGCCTCATTAAGTGGAGAAAAATGTTGATTTGTGTACCAGCCCTCCAAGAAAATTCTTGAGTGATAATTTAAACAATTAGATACGATTATTTTAGTATTGTTAAAATCAGGTAAATGGTCAGTTTCTATGGCATGTTGTACTATTTTTGAATGTATATCACGGTTTTTGAAATTTGTTTTATGTTCCTTAATTCGAGTATGAAGAGAACGGCCAGTTTGACCAATATAAACTGAACTACAAGATTTACAAGGGATATTATAAACAACACCAGTACGGGAAAAAGGGGGGATAACAGTTTTAAAATTTGAAAGGAAATTACGAATTAGAAATTGAGGTTTATAGGAAACAGATAAATTAACAGTGCGTAAAACTTTGGCAATAGATTCAGAAATATTTTTATAGTATGGAATAGTAACAAACGATTTAGGTGAATTAGTTAACGTGAGGTTCAATAGCAGCTAAAAGCCTAGGAACATCAACTTTAGGTCTACCAATAGAATAATTCAAACCACGATCAAGAATTGACAATTCATTGTCCGAAAAATTACGAGACGACTTATTCAAGGTCCAAATAGGATTATGATGAGGAGGAGAGATCTTGGCAAGCGATGACTTGGATACCAAATTATTAAATTTCTTAAGAAGCTTGGCCCGATGGCGATCTTGTAACGTCTTGCTTTGAGTAGATAAATAGTACAAAACTCCATTACGATCATAAGAATCAAGTGAGTTAAGTAATTGAGATAACTGTAAATGCAGAAGCTTTCGAGCTGATTTTAAAGTAGCAAAATTAAGCGAAATAGCCGCTGAAATAAACCGCAAAATTTTGTGTTTTTAATATTTTAAAGTGTATATTTTTAATATGTATTATCTGTCTCAGTTTTAATGTGATTAAAATATAATTTTACTACGAGACGTAATGATTTTTAAATATTTTTAGTCTTACTGTTTGAGGAGTGAAAAATTAAATGCCTTGCCGTACATCCTGGATTCATTTGATTCCTATAGAAAAAAAAAAAAAAAAAAAAAAAAAAAAATAGAACTTCACAGATTGATCTAGCAATCTGTGAAGTTCTATTTTTTTTTTTTTTTTTTTAAGCTGATGAAACACAGAATACGAGGAAAGTATTTCCGAGCTTTCTCAAAGACAAGGAAAAATTACAATACGTTTCACCATATCGCATCCCGGCAAGAAAAGTCATACATGTCAAAAAATGGCAATTTTGAGTTTATGTAATTGAAAAATGTGTATAAAGCCTCTAACATGCATGAAAGTCATCACATCTCTATATCGCATTTATCCACCTGAGAGGCAGTTGTGTCAATTTTGTGAATGTTAATCGATGCTTTATCGTTATCTGTAATTTGATTTTTCTCAAATACTGTAATTGGACAACCAAATACCATGTTATTTTATGGGGAAATTTATTATCAGAAATGCTCATTGCCTGTTGTATTTTTTTATTATGATTACATTCGGAACTGAGAATTGAACTAAGAAATTGATTAAATGAATTTCTTGCACTTTATAGCTTCAAGTAAAATATTAAAAATTTAAAAATTTCATATTTTTTCTTTTCAAGAATTAAAAATAGGTAATTAGTAATTTTAATTAAAGATTTCACATAAAATAACATGTGCTTGTATGTCGGGGACGATAAGTGATAATCCTTGTAAAAAAAATTTGCAGACTGCATAATCTCAAAAATTAAACATTGAAGGAAGAGAAAAAATTTACGAAAATTCACAAATCACTTACAGTCGACATAAAAATAATTGAAGCGCTAGCAATAATTCGTATTTAAAAGATGCAGCACACCTAATACTGTTTTGTTAAGTAAATATTTGTCGAGTCATGGTCTTAGTCTTTATGTTGTTTATAAAAAAGTAAGTTGATAATAAAAATTAGCGATCAAACTTAAAAAAAAAGAGAAATAAATAAAAAGAAAAATGTGTATGTGTGCTTCAATAATTTTGCTGCCGACTGTACTCTTCCTTAGGCCTCTTGCAAGAGCTTGATTCAGAAGTACACATGGGATAGAAATTTCAAGCATGCAATGACAATCTTAGCCCTGCCAGAAGTTAAGTAAAAAATATAGGCCCGGATCTGGCCTGACCAGAAATATAGACAAAATTAGGCTTAGATCTGTACAACTGAGGTTTACGGCATTTTAAGCCTGATCCTTTTGTTGTTCTCATCCTTTTAATTGTTCTCATATCCCACACAAACGTGTCTCTTTTTGTGATCGTGGATTATTTGTACATGTAGAATGAGTAGTAAATCATCGCATGTATCTTCTTTATCAATGATTGTATTTCTATTTAAAGCCAATTGTATATATTTTTATTTCTGTAAAATTTTGTACATGTAGGATAATTGTTATCTTTATTCGCTAGAATCCTGCTAACTTCAAACCCAGAGTAAATCACCAAAATAGGTGATTAAATGATTTATTATTATATTACTTGTTGAATAAACTGATTTGATAATGATTGTACACCAAAATAGATAGTTCTTCATAATAATAATAATAATAATAAATATCATATTATAGAAAATATACATCCACAGTAGGATTTACTACAGCATGCATTTTATAGAGGGCAAAGTTCAATTTTTAGAGATGAGGAAAAATTATGAAATCTTTATGAAATAATATGACGTACACTAATTACAATAGGTGGCTCTTTAATTTTACACTATACAAAGTTTTTACTTTTAGAAAATTAAAATTTTTTGCTTTTGAAAAAAGTCTAATTTCTTTTAGCAGATTTCGAAATATAAAGATGGTTTGTGTTTTGCTGGTCCGACTCTGTACTAAATTCATCATTGTTTTTTAGCAGAACAATTCACATGAAAATTTGTCATTGTTTTGCCGGTTTAGCTCGTTTGAAACTTCATCTTTGTTTTGTTGACTCGATCTGTTTAATAATTCATCCTTGTTTTGTTGAAGTAGACCGGCCCAGGCACACCATTAGTTATAATACGTTTTGTCAACTATCTCTGAGTGGGCTGAACAGATCAGAGCTTCCAACTTAACCCTTTATCTACTGCATTATGATGTACTCAATTTTTTTCGTGCAATATTTTTTTTTTTTTTTTTTTTTTTTTTTGAGTCGCTACATTGAAAATTAAGGGATATACAAAAATAAAATACTCATTTTTGGGAAATTTAATCCGTTAGAGCTAATTAATTAAATTGGTACTTTAAAGTACCGTCAGTACACGGAGGGCTAAAATATTCTCATAATACAAAAAGGCCGTATGACTTTTTTAACGCAGTTTTAACTCTGAAAAATGTTAATAACGAGCGAACACTAATATGTTACAGCACAAAAATATTTATTTTTGAAAATTATAATTTTTTTAAATTTTACTTCCTTTTTTTACACATATAAACAGGTTTTACACATAAACTTAAATTTGATGCGATTCAAAGAAACAATTTTTCTTTTCATAAAATAAATGTAAAATGTGTTTCATAATGTAAAAATACATTACACGTTGTGCATTTTGAGTGAGGTTTCGATTGAATGTTTTTTAAAGCACAAAATTCACAACAACCCCGATTCAAAACAAAAGTTGGCCAATGGCATCCACGATTTTCTAAGCGGATACCTTTACAAACAGACATGTTCCCTTTCCTCTTCTTGTTTGCACAGAAAACGTGCTCATTGCCATTAGATTTGGGTCTTCCTTTTCGTTTAGGTTGTGATTTTGATTTTGTTAGCAGTCCTTTGGTTGAGCAACGCCTGTATTCCAAAAAAGATATGTTTTCTTGCTACCCTTTATATGCTATATGTACAAATGTGGTATCCACAAACTCAGATTTTTATGGGTAAAATGGGAACTTCTGTCTGGACACCTCTTTTTTTTCCATTGCCTATTCACTCTTGATTTACTGCATTCTGGGGTAGGAAGAACTGTATTTTCTGAACATGAACTACTGCACCGTGGGTTTTGTTCAGTCTCTTGATCGTCTTCTTCAGAATCTGACAAAAATTCTAGCAGATTATTTGCTGTGACTTCTTTATCTGAAGAATCATCTGTTAGTGCACAACTGCTTTCAGATGGTAGGCTCTGTAATAAAAACAAAGCCTCTTGAAGTCTGAGCTTCATTTTTCCTGAGATTATAAGAAGAGGAAAAAATATAATAGCCTCTTGAAAACCTTCTATTACTGTTAAATCTCAGTTACATACAAAGAAATTAAAATGTTAATTTTTAAATAAAGAATAGATATTTCATTCAATTGTGTGGCAAAAAAAAAAAAAAGCAAGCTCAGATTTAAATTTCAAAACTTTTCGAAAACGTTAAAAAAAAGGTAAAAAAGCGAAATAAATAAGTTAAACTAAAAAGAAAAGCCAAAAAAACCTAACTCTATTACAGTTTAGTAATGACACTACAAAACAATGAAATACAATAACAAACACATGGACGAAAAGTAAACACGAAGTGCTTTCTCTAACATCCAGTGTACTGGCGGTACTTATAAGTACCACAAAGTTAATCAACTGTAAAATCAATTATATACACTGTTCACTTAAAATAAACATTCAAATCGTTTGCTAAGGTTTTAACTAACATATTAAAAAATAAGGAACTTAACTTTTGACTTTAACAACTTTTGCGGAACAAAAATGACAATCTTGGCAATCCGATCAAAATGGAAGCTGCAAACGCAACTTCAGTTTTAAAACTATTCGCCTTCCCAGCTAAAATACTCGTCATAGAACCCATGCTGCCATGTATACTGGAAGAAGGGAATTAAAAGAGTGTCCCTGCTAAGTATCGTCAGAATATTCGTAAAAATGGTTATTCTATGTAATTTTGAAGTGGGTGGTACTTATAAGTACCGTCAGTAGATAAAGGGTTAAAGTGAATATTGAACCTCTAGAAATACAAAAATTCAAGTTGAGTATAGATTGCTTTTATTTCTAAATCATTAATCCTTACTTTCAAACAAAGACAGTGATTTAAAAAAAAAAAAAATGAACAGCGAAAAGCCACCAATTTTATTACTAAAATATAATATAGTTATTCACAAAATAATATTTTCTTAACAAATATTTATTATTTAGGAATTGAATTAAATAAAATCAGTCTATCATACCATTTAAAATATTACTTTTATTTTTGGATAAAGTAAAAATAGGCTTTAATTCTATTTTTTTTACTCTTACCAACCCCCTTAATATGACAAGTATACTTACTTTTTCATTCTCGAAATGATCAATTTCATCTAGCTGAAACCGAAATAAAACGGAAAAAATATTCTTTCATTATGTTTATTGAACCACTGTGGTCTCTAGAGACTGTCCGAATGGAGCCTTTGACTTTCAGTTAATAACAGAATTCATTTATATAACTCAAGTATGACGCAAATGCTGCTAAATACAATTTGTAAGTTTGTGGTTAAGTGACGTTGAAAAAATTAAATAACTATTTTTAATCTGGGATATTTCCGTATGTCTGTCACATTAGTTTTTTTCGATGTGCTTACACACAATAAAAAATTATTTTTAAAATTTATTATAACTATACTATATAAATAAAATTTAAAATATTTATTCTACTCAAATGATAAGTATAATAATCTATCTGTACGTACAAAAGTTTAATAAAATCATCAGTATACTTAGTATTTAGACACATTTTTAAATAAATATTTTTTCGATATAATTTGAGATTTTAAATGAACACAAAGTATTAACTACTTTAATTTTGCAGCCGTTTTCATGCTAGTTATTGGTATTAAAATCTGGATTTTTTTTTTTTTTTTTTTGGCAGTATTTAGAAATTACCATATCTGAAAATGAATTTGAATACATTTTATACCTTTCACCTTAAAAAATGTTGCAATGAAAAATCATTAAATTTTCATTTAGAACGTCTTTTAAATTTATCATGCTGTTACGTCAGGTTGTTAAATTTACATCAAACACGACTAGCATCCTAACAGTATTAAAATTGTATTTCTGGGTAAAATTGTATTACCCAGTGTGAAGAAATTTTTCTTTGGCTGTAGCGTGGATAAAATGTTGCATTGGTAGTAATCTTAATGTTAGCTGAAAATTAAAATCAGGTTAAAAATAAAAATTAATTAAAACATAAAGAAGAAATTCCAGGTAAGAATCCAAGAGGAGATATCTTGTCTAATTAATAAGATAGGATTTATTGACTGTTTTAAATGACTTATCCAACAATTTTATGTGAGCATAAGTTAAAAGTTGTAATGGTATGGAGTGGGGGAACAGTAAGGGACACAAGTCCCTAAACCTTATGTGGCTACATCTTGCCAGTAAGTGAAGTCAAAAACTGGATTGAAAAATGAATTCTTTTGACGTTTACTTTTACATTCGTCAAGTTCAAAGTACTATTAGAAAGAGTGAGGCTGCAGTTTTCGTTACGAACAATCATGTGTAATTTTTTGCAAGATTTCGCCAAGATTTTAGACCCTGGGAGCAACTAAACAAATAGTTTGCCTATCTCTTGAATGAAAATCAGGCGACAAGAGGGCACTCGAGTTACATTTCTATATAATATGAAAGGGAGCCGAATTAATACCATCTGCGTTCACAAAATAAAGGAGAGTAGAAAAGTCAAAACATGTCTTTTCTAAGCCTAAAGAATTTAGATTACGTTTGAATACTATTAAAGTGAATACTGGTTGGTTGGGAACGTCGCACTAGTGCTGTGTTATGGGCAATTGGCGATGGTCTAAGACTCGCCCCAAGGATGGTCCGAAGACATGCCATCACAATTTTGATCCTTCAAGTAGGGAATGACTCCCCCGCTTCGGTGAACCCCAGAGGTATAATCTGGATGGGAGCATGAAGGACATTGCGGCCACGGCGGATTTTACGTGCACCAGCCATCATTAGTGTACACGACGGTATTTGGCCGGCTCGAGTATCGGACCCGCAATCTTCCAATTACGAGCTCGGCGCTTTACCGACTGGGCTAACCGCGGCCCTAAAGTGAATATTGGAAAAAGATGAAAGATTTTATTTCAGTTGCCTCTGTGGGGAAAAAAAAAAAAAAAAAAAAGGGTCAATTTCTAAAGAAATCAACCTAAAATGAAATGGAACATAGAAAAAATGTAGAAAAATTATATTGAAAAGTTATTATTTATAGCTTAAAAATAGTTATATCGCTATACTTAAAATAGTTGCTTAAGATTAAATAATTTAATTTTTAACTTTATATATTTAGAAAAATTTACCTATCTTTTAGAGATCAAACAAGTTTTATAATATGTGATAATCTACATGACACCCAAATTCACTGAACATTAAATTAAAAAAAAAAAAAAAAAAGAAGAAGAAGAAGAAGCAGCTCTAGTGAATTACTAAATTTGGGATACTACGAACAGCGTAGTATCTTTAAAACGAAGTAGTAAAATAATAGAATTCTAACTGAATTCTTATGCAACTGCTATGTTGTGTCCATCTCGAAACTTTCATTTATATTACCCTATATAAATGGTCGCAGTACAATTTATTTATTGAAAATATTATTGATTAAAATTATTTTCCATGATGAATGCAGAGAATTTTCATCACAGAGAAGTATGACCACATTTCGAAAGAAAGTCAATTTTATGCCGACATCTGAGGAAATGCCTTTTTTTTCTGTTTTTATGAAATAAATTAATAAATTAATTTTAAATTGTTACAGATCTATCATTTAACAAGTATTTTTAAAAGTATTAACGAGTTCTTTTCAAATATACCCATATTGACAATTTACACCACTCCCTTGTTACTTTCCTCTTGGCCAAGGGAGGCCTTTATATTTTCGATGGGGGGGGGATTCATTTTAATTATTACTGTCATAGATATTTATTTTTTAATTTTCCGTTGAAATATTAAAAATAATTCTCAGTATGTAAATTTATCCGAAATTTTGTCCTATACTGCCATGTTAAAAATTATGGAAAAAAAAAAAGGGGGGGGGTGATGACAGCGGCACCTGTTGAGCGATTGATCCCTAAATATAATCAGCCCAATTTAAGTCACAGTCCAACTAAATATTAAGTTTGGTTAAATTTTGTGTATTGGTTCGTGAGATACAGCGTCTACAAAATTTTTTACACATACACACTGATAAACACTTTCTAAAACTCGTCAAATCATATTCAGTACACCTCAAAACGTGTAAATCCCTAGAAAACTGGATGTTGAAAATTTTTACGTACTCTAATATAGAGCACTTGGCGAAGTTACTTAACGGAATCTTACAAAAATTCTAGAGCTTTCCAGTTAACACCATAGATATCCTTTGTAGAGCCTCAACATAGTATATTCTTATCAACATAACTTCGTCTCCTCCGATATTGCGATCTCAACGGTTTTAACGCAAAACTCTGCCTGTGAATGTTGTTTCACTGTAAAGAGACTATGCGCGCGAAAAAACTAGTATTTGGGATATTGTAAATAATATTTAAAAATTCGTAATAATACGTATCTTTTTCAAATAATAAATGTTCGTTTTATTTCCTATTATTATTTCATAAAAATGGATACATTTCTGGGATTGCTCTCTTATGTAACCTAAGTGATATTTCGTCGTGCAATATCTGAGCAGATATTTAATAAAAATAGAAAGATTTCTGTTATCAAGCCGTACAAAGTAATCGTGAATAAATTTCTTCAAATATCGCATACTAACATATTAAGAAAAGCTTCTCATTCATTACCAGTGCATTAGAGTTAGTTTATTTTACTTAATATGAATGGGTATTTATACAGAAAATTTAGATTATGTGTCATATGTTAATTTAATTACCCTCACCAATCTTATTGGATAAGTTTTTCAAACACACACACGAAAGAAAAATCCTATTTAGAGGAAGAAGGCAATACATGTGAAAGTATTTGCAATAATAAATATACTATGCAAATTAATTTTCTTTGTAAGCAACCTGTAAAAAGGAAAAATAAAATAAATAAATTACCAAGAATTTAATATTTATTCGTATTTAATTATTTTTAAGGACTAAATACAAAATTCTATTCCAATTGGTTAACTTTATTTTGTTTGAGTTATTATTGCATGTGTTATTGTATACTTTTATTAAATGATCGAAATATTTTTGTTAGATTAAGCACATATAAAAGAAGATAATAGGTATAAAGAATCGTACATAATCCCTTTAAAGAAAATGTGGTGGGGGAGGTTCTTTGAATAGATAATTATTGATGATCTTCTCTCCCCTTCTTCTCAAAAAAAAAAAAAAAAAAAAAAAAAAAAAATGCAAATAAATCAAAAGGTTGGATCTGAAACCATATAAGTAATTATTCCCACGAAATTCATTTTGAAATTCAAAAGGTCTGTACCTATTCTAGACAACTTCAGCTAGGAATAAAAACATTTGTTTCCTGCTAAAACTTCTTTTTCCTTTTTACTAAATTTAAGAAAACCTAAAATTCTATGCTCAGCAGTTCATTTGCAAAAGAACTATGTATTCTATAATGCTTATTAATTATTGTCTCTATTAGTCCATCCATATGTTATGGGTTTGGTCTTCCTCAAATCCTGACTTTAGAATACAGACAGAGCTGACCTTTAAAAAAAAAAAAAAAAAAAAAAGGATATGGGGTACTAAATATTTCCATAGATCTTTAAATACTTAAGAGACTTTGTTTTATTTATTTGCTTATTTATTTTAATTGAACCTTAACTATCCTTTCCTCAAGTCCATTATATATATATTTTTTTTTTTTTTTTTTTTTTTTTTCGAAGATTAAATATAAAAGAAAGAAAAATTCAGTATTACTAGTTATTTTTGTAAGTATACAGCAGCTTAACTAAGTGTCTTAAATCTATGTGGATCTTAAGCATAACTAATTGGCATGAGTGGATTCTGCTCTGCTCCCCATCATATTTTATCGTATATTTCTACTATAAAGAATACTATATTCATGAGAAAAGAATCTCGACTCGGCGACAGACTGGAATGCTTCCATTGTTCAGTCCGATACATTTATATTATCCTTATTTGTTAATTAATTTTATTAGGGTCAGTTTCGTATTTTAGTTTTCATGCAATTAAATGCTGTTTCCAATACAATGATCCTCTTAATGGAAGTTTATGGGAAATATTGCTCTATTCTGATAGGTTACGAAAAATCTTAGATTTTGAATGACTTACAAAGTTTTCAAATTAGAATATTTGTAAGTTAATATGTCAATGATGTTCAAACCAGTTCTAAATTATATTTTAGTACCATAAATGATATTTTAAAATAATTTAACATCTTTAAGATGAAAATATTTATAAAAATGGCCGTTTAAGCGAAAATTTGCCCTCTGCTAAGTTCAGAAATTCGTAAATTTCAAATAAGTTTTCAAAGTTTAATTTTCATAGTTAATGAAGTTAATTCCAGCTTTATAACTGATATTTTAAAGCTATTTTAATATATTTATCATAAAAATATTTTTTTAAATAAATATTTAAGCGAAAACTTGCCTTATTCTCCCATGCTAAGAAAATCGTAAATTAAGAATAACAAAGGAAGCTTTCAAATAAGAATGTTACAAACCAAGAGGGGTTTTGACAGTATGCTAAGGGATATTTTAAAATTTGGCCGACCTTTCTACGATTATTTGTTCTCAAAATAATGTGTACACAGACTACAATACTACCTAACTGACTGATTAACCTACCGATGGACCCAGTAGCAGTAACAGTGCAGCATGGCAGCGAGCGCTGCAGATTACTTAAAGCTCTACAGATTAATTTTACATCTCATAAAGAAATGCCAGGTTTAAAATACAAGTATAATTATGTCTTTAGATTGCTGTGCTCGCTGTAAATTCTTAATTTATTTTATTTGTGGATACAAATTTCACATATTTTATGAATTATTAATATTTTTTGTGATACCCAGTCTTGGTCTAGCATCCTTGATCGCAGTCAAATCTTGTTTTGCTGCAGACAGACACAGAACATTCTGCTACTGGGCCGATGGACACCATATCAATTTTCGGATTTTCGGATTCCTCGTACCTCAAAACGAGTAAAAACATTAAAAAAAAAAAAAAAATCGGAAATTTTCATGATTACCGCAGTTTCCCATATCTACAGTATAATTGGGAGCTAAATATTTGTTTAAAAATATTCATCATAAATACCGATTTATCGACACACACACACACACACACACCAAAAAAAAAAAAAAAAAAGAAGAAGAAGAAGCGGTGAATGCTACATTTTAACACATTTTATCATTTAGAAATTTTATTCATCAACCTGGTGTACCAATTCATTTCTGATATAATGGAGTGGAAGGCTGATTTTTACCAACTATGCGAAAAATATACCAGAGCCGGGAATCAAACCCGGGCCTTCCGCTTAACGCGCGGATGCTCTAATGCAGACTCGGTGACCTTGCCAACGTATGTTATGTGAGAAGTGCCGAGTTGGTTATCAGCCAGGGTTGCTCAGTGTTTAGAGCATCCGCGCGTTAAGCAGAAGCCCCGGGTTCGATTCCCGGCTCTGGTATTTTTCACATAGTTGGTAAAAATCAGCCTTTCACTCCATTCTATCAGAAATGAATTTCCAAGTTGATGATTAAAATTTTGTGGCTTATAGAGCAGGCGCATATTTATAAACAAACGACGCTATTCTGATCTTTGCGGCAAAATATCTGCCTTTCTCCATGTGAAATGTCCGTATATTTTATGCGAAAAAAATAAATTTGAGGCATAGAAGTAACACTTGCTCAAATACGAATTTGTACAAGTTTGAATTATCGTTTGTATAAATGACATAAAATATTTTTTGCTTGTAATGACTTTTTTTTTTTTTTTTTTTTTTTTTTTTTTTACATATAGAGATAATTTATTTGTTATGGCACTAGTAACATACAAGAAAATTTAGTAATAGTTTCCTAATATTAGAATTTAAGCAAGAATAATTAATGTTGTTCTATTATAATTAATTTGCAAAATAGAATTTTCGCAAAGAATTAAAAATTGATCGAGTGAAATGATGGGAAATATAAAGGACTTGAATAACCATTGAACTATTAATTTGATTAAATAAATCTTTATGTGTTATGCTATTGTTTCAACATCTTTTTCATTTTATTCGATGATGCACTAAGTTAAAGTTTCAATAGAATTTTTAGTTTCATTCAAAAATGGTTTTTCATGCATATATATTTTTTAAAAAAATCAGAACGAATAAAAAGTTATCCATTGTTAAAAAGAAAAAAAAAATCTGTAAAATATTTTTAATAGTTAAAAATGTGCTGTATAGAAATTTGACCAGAAAAAAAAAAAAAAGAACTTTTTTTGTAATAATAAAATGTCTTTTTTTTTTTTTTTTTTTTTTTTTTTTTTTTTTTTTTTGAAGAGGAGGGGGGGGGGGACTTATGTTAAAATAGCATTTGGATAGATAAATACTTTAATATTTTTTCCCCTATAAAGCTTACTTAGCAATGGAATACAGAAAAAAAAAAATCACTGTTCCGTTATCTCTGTTTTGTCTTTAACTAACTACTGTAAAATAATTTATATTTCTTACATGTATATTTAGTTTTATGCCGCAAAATTCCACCATCTTCTAGTTCTAAAGCGAATATTATACA
Source organism: Salticus scenicus (assembly GCA_963930645.1). Classification (NCBI taxonomy): domain Eukaryota; kingdom Metazoa; phylum Arthropoda; class Arachnida; order Araneae; family Salticidae; genus Salticus; species Salticus scenicus. The sequence continues at coordinate 356,347,794 of OZ005648.1, read as the reverse complement.
CAAATTATTTAATGTTATTTATGAATTAAGTGTTAGGAGTTTAAAAGTTTTGAGAGCAACTCCCAAGTTTGACATACGAAATATTCTTATTTTATATGTATTTTATGGTCATAAATGAAATTTTAACAAACATTTAGATATAAAATATTCAAAAATTTTGGCCTTTTGATGAAAATTGCTTTTGCATATTATTGTTTTAGTTTCCCACAATAATATTTTTATACTACAATTTTATATGAGCATACTATTTGAGAATTCAAATATCTCAGCTTTACAATTTATATTAATAAAATTGATATAAATTATGCAATTATTATTCGAGAAAATTATGAATTATAACTTATCAAATATCTTATTGAATTAGATTCATAATTATTTCCTTTATAACTTTGCAAAATTAACTTTTTCCGACGAAGGGGCAGAAGGGTACAAGAAAATTCTGCTACTCGATGTAACTAGATTTTAATTTTGAGCCAACCCCCATGAAAATTTATCATTGCAAGAATGACATGGTCTATATAGATTAAATTTTGCCTTCATCTACTTCTGCATCAATCAATCATCGTTATTAAATTTATTCAATTCAATGGGGTACTGATATTGAAAGTACGTCTGCAGACACATTTTAAAACCAATTTTAAGTAAAATTTAATTACATCTGCAAATCGATAGTGAATGACTCCTTTACCCTATCTTTTACAAGTTCTCATTTTATTCATTCCAATCGTTGCAAGAGATAAGGTAGCTTAAGGATAATCCCTAATATACTAGTTTGCAAAAGAATAATTAATGCTGATATAATTTAAAAAATGGGATTCCTTTTCTCATCAAAGTATAAAAAATAAATTGAATGTAATGGAGGAAAATGAATGGAAGTACTGAATGAAATCGTTATAAATTGTTTCATTTAATTAAAATTAACCTTTATGCATGTTATTCTTTTCGCCGACCATTTTGTTTAAAACAGTTATTAGTAAATTTGTTTAATAAAATTACCATATGCATTCAAAAGGGGCTTATGTGTACAGTCGCTAACAAAAGTGTCCGAACACTCGCAAAAATTACTATGGTTCCTACGGTTTTGTTAAATAAATCCTTATCGAATCATGTTCTTACACTGACTAAGAACAGGATTCGATATGCATTTATTTAACAAAACCGTATGAAGCGTACCTTTTTACATAGGAATTTTTGATAGTGTTCGGACACTTTTGTTACCGGCTGTGCATTACCAAAAAGGTAGAAATCGAAAAAAATAAAGTGATAATATTACAAAAATTTAAATTTTAAGAAAATACTTTTAAATATTTTTAATAATAATAAAATTGCCTTTGTGTATATTAGTCTCTCATTATGTTTTCACACAGGATGGTGTGACCTAGATCTACTAAATTTTATACACAGGCATATTTTTACAGTATATGATCGTTGACAAAGCTTTATTTTTAAATTTTAAATTTTGTTTTATGTCTTCAAAAAGCCTGTGGAAAATGATGTGAGACTTTAAGAGGCAATATGTGTGATAAATTAACGTAAAATTTTTTTGGGGAAATTGGCGTTTTATTTAAATGTGTATATACATATACATTTGTTTATTTTTATGTATATATATATATATATATATATATATATATATATATATATATATATATATATATATATATATATATGCATTTGTTCATTTTTAAATAATAGTGTTTATTTTTTAAACAAATTTTAGCGATAGTAAATAATTTATTATTATTAATGTTACTTTTATTTCAGGTAAGAAAATAATGTAGCAAATGAGCACGATGTTTAATGCAACACATCAGGTTGAGTCGGGGCCAGCAACACTGTACAATTAGATTTTTTTTTTTTTTTTTTTACGAGACGCGAACAGGCTGATGATGTCTGCCAACAAGACAGGGTACTTTAGATACCTTTGAGTGGAAGCTGTAGTAGTCATAATTTTCAGGAGTCTGATACAAATACTCTGATAATGTTTACTATTGTCAGATTTGTTTAAAATAATACATCAAGTTAAGGCACTGGTTGGGAGTTTCCTACAGACAAAAATTCCAAGCCTTCGGACCATCTGGTAGCTGAAAGCGACTAATATAAAATGTATATTTAATAGGAATAAAGAAAAATTTAGCGACAAAATATTTTGTAAATTGGGGGGGGGGGATTTGTGTTGCAATAGCTTTTTAAAATGCTGCGATAACCTACCCCTCACCAATGACCCAGGGGTTCTATTTCCTAAGTTGATAGACGGGCAGTGCCGAATCCAAACTCAGAAACTTACATCGCGCTCATCAGCGCAACCATTCGGAGTTTTCCGTGGTTTACTCCAAAACTCTCATGAATGCAAGCTAGAACTCATTAGAATGTTCACCATGGAAGGCATCCCATCGAGGCCTAGGTTTCTAATGTAGACAAACAGCTTTAATCCCTACCCCACAATACCCCTTTCCATCTATACAAAGGGATCATGAGAATGTTTGATTAAGTTTTTTCATGCAGTAACATTTGGGTAAAATAAAAATACTGATTTTAATAAATAGCGTGGAAGAATATGTGTGTATTTTACATTTAAAAGAATAATAGTTTTGGTTCTTATATTTTCTACTTTCAAAAGAAATACAAATATATATATATTTACATATTAAAATCAATTTAATTAGCTAAACTTTAAAGTATTACTTTAAAGATGCAATATTATATTACTTTTATTTATTACTTTTATTTAAAATAATAATAATAATAATTTTATTGTATTACTGAAAAAAAAACTAATTTTATTATATATATATAATTATATATATTTAACGTATTCTAATAAAAATTCCTCTTTTAGTCATACTTCCTGTAAAATTAAGTATAAGGAACAGTTACAAATCATGAAAATAGTCATGTTATTTTAGTTTGTTTCAGAAAATCCGTTTCATCAACTTGTATGCTGAATTTAGAAATTTTTTTCATCTCATTTAGTCAGTTATTTTGTTCGACTTAATTTATAAACAGATTTGTTAAATTGAAATCATATGTAAACGAAACGCACCAATCTACCCCTACTATCTCTATGAGTAATAAGATTTTACACTAACGTTTAGATTATTCACTATATCATTTTATGTTAGCTGCTGAAATAGATGAAATGTTTCTTCTGATTACCCAAAATACTCGGTTATACGATGGATTCTTTGGACCACAACTGTATTATTAGTTTTTCGCTACGCTTTTTCTAGAGCCAAATAAACCCACCAATGGCCGAAAGTTTCTGTTTTTGTAACTGGTGGACGGAAAGTGCAGGTTCTGTCCAGGGTAGCGCTCGTCGACTTAGTCGTTCGAAGTTTCCCGTGCTTTTCTTCGAAACTCGCGTAAATATTGGCTACCTCTCACGGAGGCCATTTCACCCAAATTTAGCACTTACAACTACACACACCTCCAGAGCCAGATATATTAAAATCCTAGTTTATAGGGTCAAAATTTCATGCTTTCAGATTTTTCTGTTTATTTTAGTTTAAACTCTATTTATAGCAAAAACTTCATCATCTTAGCATTGTTAATAAAATCTTAGGATTTTGATTATTATGAGTTAGTGTCAAAAAAAAAAAAAAAAAAAAATCTTCATACATACATACATATGTATATTAATTTCATAAGTGACATCTGGGGAATTAGTTTGTTTATTTTTAGACATGGGAGAAAAATAATCTGTGTTACATAGTAATAGAAAAGACGCCGAATCAGTTCAGGAAAATGTGGAACACGGGTTTGAATGCTTATGTGTCAAGCTGCCGTACTACCAGTGTTAAATTGTAGTCATGTACTAAAACCATCTAAAAATCAAATTGTTAAACAATTTGTTTCAAAACAATTTATCAAAAAATTGTAGAAACTTTACTATTCGGTAATCTATTACAAACAGAAACAATTGTACCTTAATTCGATGATTTTGCGATTACTCTTTATTATTATTTTTTTTTTTACTGAAATAATTTATATTTTTCTGCCAATATGAAAGACTGTTATAATTAATTAACATTTTTAAACACGAAAATTAGATATTTGGCTTTAAATAGTCTTCAAAAAAGTCGTTTAATTGATCGAGGAAACTACAATTTACCCAATGCAATAAGTAAAACACATTGAATAGATTTAAGCCTGAATTCTCTTTCATCTATTTTTATATCTGTCAATCATCTTTATTGAATTCATTAAAGTTACTGTACATTACATTACGGAAAACACGAGACAATTCCTAAAGCAAACTAATGGTAAAATTTAATTACTTTTGAACATAAGTGATAAACTGAAAGTTCTTTTAATTTTCATAAACTCCTTTATTACGGTAGTAGCAACAGACAAGATAATTAATTGAATTGATAATCCACTATTATATAATAATGTAGGCATGAGTAATTGATGTTTCTCTAATTAATTTAGAAAATATAAATTGTGAACATGTGGAAATTGAATATTGAGTTGAATGAAGAGAAATAACAAAAGTACTTTTAGGTTTATAGATTAACTATGCTTGACTATATTTGATTAACGTAATCAAAATATTAAGATTTTTTATTGTTCTCAATACATTTTTTTTATTATTTAGCTACTTTTTGTATTTAATTCTCAACATTACTATATAAAAAATATTTAATGAATATATGTACGTATAAAAACCTATCCCCCCCCCCCCAAAAAAAAAAAAAAAAAAAAAAAAACTTTTCCTTTAAAAAATTAATTTATTTTGTAGAAAAAATTTTTAGTCCCCTTCAAAGTACTCTCCATTATAATCGATAGTCCAGTCTTCTTCTTTCCCAGTGTTTAAATCGCGTCTGGAACTCTTCAACTTTAATATTATCCAATGGCCACTGAGAAGCTCTTTTTACAGCCTCCATATCATCAAAACGCTTAGCTTTTAGATATTTTATATTCTCCGGAATAAAAAAAGAGTCACACGGGGTTGGGTCTGGTGAATAGGAGGGTGAAAGCGTTAGTCTACTACTGAGAGCATGAATAGTGACTGACAGACAAAGACGTGTGTGCAGGAGTTGCGTCTCATTTGGAAATTTTCTGTCAAAATCAGCTGGCCAAAATTTTCATTCATTATTATTATTATTTATTTATTTTTTTTATTTTATTTTATTTTATTTATTTATTTATTTATTTTTTTTAACAGAAGCTGACACACTATTAAGTATATTTCGTTTAATTATCCCCTTTTGTATCACTGTCAACATAAACGTTTTAGCATTAAAACATAGAAAAACAAACATTTAACATTATTGCTCAGTATTAACTAAAATATATACATATAAAAGGACAAGCATAAGTTGATAAATAATAAATGATAGATAAGTATAAACCGTTAACATTTAAAATTAAGTTATTGCTACATATTAGACAACAAATAATATTGAAAAAATATTAATACTGTTAATAAATAAAAAAAAAACGACCAATAAACATAAAATGATAAGCTACATTATATTTAAATACAAATCGCATGAAACAATTAACACTAATTAAAAATTTTCCTCTGTTTTTCTTAAAATAAGAACACAAATTATCTAATATATTTCCTTTATCACTTTTTAATTATCATTTATGTATATCAATGTCAACATAAATATTTTAAAAACTAAGTTAGAAAAAAAAAAAAAAAAAAAAAAAAAAGGTTTAAAATTGTGACAATACTGATTATTCAGAAAAAAAATCTAATATGTAAAATAAGCATAAATTGATCGATAATAAAGATATTAATAAATGACAAAACGATTGAGAAACACAGAGCGATAAATACATTAAAAGAGTTATCTCAGAAAACATCTATAATGCGGATTTGTTTATAAGATGATTTTTATATATGCGGGTTTATTTATGCTTATTTTCATATTAAATAAGAGCTTAAACTATTTGGCATATTTCATTTGCCTTTTTTCTAATTATTTATTATCTTGGATCACAGCCTCTATAATGGTACAAAGTAGCTCTCTGAACACCACTGACTCGCAGAAGTCAACTTGCCTCTCTTTATGCCTTTTGGCGATACAGGCTGGCGATAGTTCTGTGCTAGAATCCAATGGAAAGTTCCAGAACTTGGCCTCTATACAGTATAGAGCTTCGAAACATCGGTTACCTTAAAATACCATTTTTCTTTAAATTTAATCACCAAATCGCCACGTTTGTCACCAGTGCTAGGTAGTGTCCCTTTATTTTCACTTTGACTGTAAATCTACTTTCACTGCAACAGCTCTAATAAAGCGAGGGAAAAGGTTTAATTCGTTGAAGCAATATATATACATACAATACACACACACACACACATATATATTCATATAATGTCAAAGAAAAAAAATTAAAACATGGAAAATCCCCAAAACTTTAACATTGAAATATTGAACGTTTGATCCAAATAAATAAATGAATAAATAATTAAAAATAGAACGTTCAGTTTAAAAAATAAAAAAAGATATTTTATACATTCTGAAAAGAATTGTTTTTCCTAGATAGTAATAAATTCTAAAATTGTTTACTTTATTATTAATGAAAACTGTTATAATGTAACAAAATGATACACACTTTTGAAACAACTGTCTTAATACAGCCAAGCTTTTGAGAAAAATCCAGGTGTTTCTTGAATTGGATTTCTATCGATCGGGGAAATGAATAACAAATGAAGACTGTTAAAACAAGTTTATTTTCCCAAATACATATGTATTATCTTCATATCATTATTGTTAATAAAACTTTCATGTAATTAGGTTAAAAAAAAAAAAAAAAAAAACTTTTCCGTTTAACTGTATTAAAAGTGATTCGCTTTTCATGAAATCATTTTTAATGCAGATTTCTTTTACATTTGCACGCAATCTATTATATGTTTTTTTTTTTTTTTTTTAAACTCTGCATTTGCTGTATTATGAAATAAACAAAAATTGTATTTAAAATATTTTATTATTTACTTAAGAGCAATTTAGAGATATTAGCAATAAATAATATACAGTGAAATCTGTCAGGACACCCCTCTAAGTTGGACACTTTTTCTCGGAACTGAATGCATCCATAGGATTAACACATTATGTCCAACCTCTATAAGTTGGACACCCTTTTAACTTGAAAGTTGGACATTGAAATACTGCCCTAAGTTGGACGCTTTTACCCGATGAGACAGGAAAAAAAAAAGAAATAAAACTTCCATTTACTCACTCTTTTTTTAGAAATTTTACTTATCCCTTGTAAAAATAGCTGTAAATACCTAAAAACAAAAAAAAAAAAAAAAAAAAAAAAAAAAAAAAATGTTTCTTGTCACAATATATTCACCTTTGTCTTATCTTATAAAATTATTTCTTTTCTTCAGTTGAAACATTCACAAATTACTTTAATTTAGTGCATAATGCAAGAGTCTTTCTTTTTATTGAATTAAATGAATTGCCCTTGCTTTTTTCTTTTGAAAATATTCCACAGAGAGCCTAGAGGCATGTGTTTTGACTTAGACTGTTTTAAAATAGGCATTGGAAAATAGATTTTGGTTGGTAGGGTTCTCTTTCATTAGTCCCTTTTACTTTTCCTAGCAAATTTAACTTAAGTGTATAATTGCATTAAACTTAATATGGACGAGATGGGTGAAAAACGATGCTGATTCAATTTGGATGTATATCAGCTGATAGGTGTTGCTGCTGTGCTGCAGTTTTCCCCGTTCACCGGAAAACTATATCTCAGTTTCTAGAGTGAATAAATTCACCAAACTTCACATGTGAAATGGCCGTTATGAAAATGAATGTTAGCGTAATTTAGGTGTAGATCAGCAGACAGGTGGTGCTACTTTTACTCACATTCTCCGATTTCCCATATGACTATCTCAGCGTCTATTGGATAAAATTGCACCAAAATGAATATGCAAAATCTTTATCGTGAGAAGCTATATTGATTAAATTTTCGTGCATGTTAACTGGTAGGTGGCGCTCTTTTATAAAAATTTATAGAAAAAATATTATAATAGCCACAATATAACAGTTTAAATTTAAATTTTAAAGTGGCAAATTAATAATTATTATTTTTATTATTTTTATTATTATTATTTATTTATTTATTTATTTATTTATTTATTTATTATTATTATTATTATTATTATTATTATTTTTTTTTTTTTTTTTTTTTTTGTATATAAGTAATGAATACTTAATATTTTTATATTTAGATGTTATAAAAAGTTAAAAGGCATGCATAGATACAGTTTAATTAAATTGTAAAATGTAAGCACCCCTATAAGTTGGACATTTTTCTTGAAACCGTAGGTGTCCAAATTAGAAAGGTTTTACTGTATATACCTCATCATCATCTATACGTTAATACGCAAGCATGAAATTTGTTGTACGTTTTCAGCGTATTTTTAATAAAGGAGGTGCTTAAAAGTACTACCATTCGAAAGATATGGTTAATGTGGGTTGCAGAAAAAAATTATTTTCATATAACGTCAAGAAGGCACACAAAAATGACATTATTTTTATGCTCTTTTTCCTTTTATACACGTGATCTTTTGTATTTTAAATTCTTATTGAAGAAAGTCCTCAATCTGTATATGTCATTTTTATAATATATATATATATAATAGAAGGGCTCGTGATTTAACTTATTTTCTAGATTTATATTTCCTATTTATTTTTACTTTCTTCTATATGTAATATAGAGAAAGTATTGGATTCGCGAAAATTTTCGACCTCCGTTTTTTGACGGATCTACACGTTTTGGGATGTCCTGAACACGAATTGATAGTTTTTAAAAAATGTCTGTCTGTGTGTCTGTCTGTTTGTCTGTCTGTCTGTGTGTCTGTCTGTCTGTCTGTCTGTATCATTTTTTTGTGGACGCTGTATCTCACGAACCAATGAATGAAATTTAACCAAACTTGGTATTTAGTTGCACCCTGACATGAACTGGTGCCCATTAGATTTGGGGATCAATAGCTCAACAGGTGGCGCTGTGATCGCATTTTATAGGACAAAATTCCGTATAAATGGGCATAATGAGAGTTATTTTAAACTTGTGATTGTAAAATTAATATGAATTATTGATAATAGTAGTAGTTAACTAGGAAAAAAAATTTGTGCATGGGGGGGGCATCGGTTCCCCCCCTGGGGGGGAAGTACCCCCCCCCGGGGGGGTTAAATTTTGAAGATGGGTATCATTCGAAAGATCTCGTCAATACCTTTAAAACGAATGGTTGAACCATAAATCTGTGATAATTTAAAACAAAGTTATCGATTTTTTTTACTTTTAACAAAAAAAAAAAACTTAGAAAAAAAATCGTATTTTTTTTTTTTTTTTTTAACGAAATTTTACCAAACTTGGTATTTAGTTGGTCCCCGACATAAACTGGTGCTGATTATATTTGCGGATCAATAGCTCAACAGGAGGCGCTGTGATAGCATTTTATCTAAATTTTTAACATGGCAGAATAAGACAAAAATTCGTATAAATGTGCATAATAAGAGTTATTTTACACTTGTGATTGTAAAATTAATATGAATTATTGATAATAGTAGTACGTAACTAGGAAAAAATTTTTGTGCATGGGGGGGGCATCGCTTCCCCCCCTGGGGGGGAAGTACCCTTAAAAAAAACAAGTACCCCTCCAAAAAAAAACCCTTAGAAAAAAAAATTGTATTTTTTTTTTAATATTGTTACTGATTGAATATGTATAGGAAAATATAGAAGAAAGTCTTGTGGTGGCCACAACATACTAGTTTATTTATCTGACAACAGAAGTACGCATAATTTTACTTTTCTCAAACTGTTGATATATTTTTTCGATGGACACAATACTATTTGCTATTGAAATTTCCAGAACTTTAATCGGTCGGATTGAAAACCAAAACGATGGAGAAATTCATACGCATATTCATCGTCATCTGAATAAAAGAGGGGATAGTGATTTTTAGTGCTAGAGGCCTATTTCAGTCGGTACAGTTGTCGAATTTTTATACGTCACTCTTAATTAGTGCTAAGGGCCTATTTCAGTCGGTTTATTGAATGGGGTTTTATTGAATGAAGTCCCCCCCAAGGCACAACTTTGACATGAGTCCCCCCCCCCTCAGGCCCAACTTTGACATGAGTCCCCCCCAAGGTACCCCTATTTCAGTCGGTACAGCGTTGTCGAATTTTTATAATACACTCTTAATAGTGCTAAGGGCCTATTTCAGTCGGTTTATTGAATGGGGATTTATTGAATGAAGTCCCCCCAAGGCACAACTTTGACATGAGTCCCCCCCCCAGGCACAACTTTGACATGAGTCCCCCCCAAGGTACAACTTTGACATGAGTCCCACCCAAGGCCCAACTTTGACATGAGTCCCCCCCCCAAGGTACCCCTATTTCAGTCGGTACAGCGTTGTCGAATTTTTATAATACACTCTTAATAATGCTAAGGGCCTATTTCAGTCGGTTTATTGAATGGGGATTTATTGAATGAAGTCCCCCCCCAAGGCACAACTTTGACATGAGTCCCCCCAGGCCCAACTTTGACATGAGTCCCCCCCAAGGTACAACTTTGACATGAGTCCCCCCCAAAGCACAACTTTGACATGAGTCCCCCCCAGGCCCAACTTTGACATGAGTCCCCCCCCAAGGCCCAACTTTGACATGAGTCCCCCCAAGGTACCACTTTGACATGAGTCCCCCCCCAAGGCACACCTTTGACATGAGTCCCCCCCAAGGTACAACTTTGACATGAGTCCCCCCCCAAGGCACACCTTTGACATGAGTCCCCCCCCAAGATACAACTTTGACATGAGTCCCCCACAAGGCACAACTTTGACATGAGTCCTCCCCAGGCCCAACTTTGACATGAGTCCCCCCCCAAGGTACAACTTTGACATGAATCCCCCCAAGGTACAACTTTGACATGAGTCCCCCCCAAGGCCCAACTTTGACATGAGTCCCCCCCAGGCCCAACTTTGACATGAGTCCCCCCCAAGGCCCAACTTTGACATGAGTCCCCCCCAAGGTACAACTTTGACATGAGTCCCCCCCCAAGGCACACCTTTGACATGAGTCCTCCCCAAGGCCCAACTTTGACATGAGTCCCCCCCAAGGTACAACTTTGACATGTGTCCCCCCCAAGGCACACCTTTGACATGAGTCCCCCCCCAAGGCACACCTCCCCCTCATTGGGAAAAAGAGCAAAAAAGGTTGTTTTGCGGCTATAAGACAGTTTGGACTTCCAACGTTATTTGTTACAGTATCTGCAGCTGAAACACATTGGTTTGATTTAATGAAAACTTTATCATGGAATTTAGATCGTCACGAATTAACTAAAGAAGAATTTGTCGATATTAACAAGTTTAGCAGTAGGCCTCTGGCACTAAATTAAAATCTGTCAATGTCAGATTTTCATGTTTTAAATAATGAAATAATGTCGTGTCTGTATTTTTTTTTTAATGTATTTTGAACTAATTATTTTTTTATTATTATTATTATCATTATTTATTTATTTTATTGAATGATATAGTAATTACTAAGAATATTGTTTAGACAGAAATTTTGAATTTCTGTTATTTAAATGCTTACTTGAAAAAGGTGGTCCAGTTTTGACCACTGGGCGATTACCTTCTATATGGAAATAATTTCATTTTGTAATTGAAAAGCTGAGTGGAGGAATATGTTAAGTACCATAAAAAAAATATAAAAAAAGTGATGACTTTTCGATGAAAGAATTTATTTATGATTTCCTTTAAATATCAAACATTTATTGGAACTTCAAACTTTTCTAATAACGCAGTTATCTACACAGAAAATTGTCGTGTTACATGGTGTTTAGCTATTCCGTTACCTAATTACTGTTGATTTTCCCAAATTTACTAAATTATCACGTAACATGTTCATCCACTGAACTCTTCAATTATTGTGCGTTGAATGTTTGTAATTTGCACAGCATCAGTCATTGTGGTATTTTATGTATGTATTCTTTCAATCAGTTCATCCAGTCTTAATTACAATCAATATTTTGTTCTTAAAATTACAATAAAACAAAAGTTTATTGTATCTTATTTATGTTCACTTGTCCAAATAAGATGTTCAAAAGACAAAAGCATTAAAATAATAAAAAAAAAAAAAAGAAAAAAGAAAAGAAAGAAAGAAAGAAAGAAAAGTTTTAAATATTGTGTTAGAAGAAAGGAGACCTCGCATGAGCATCAGGTCCTAGATTCTATTATAGCTTGAACGAACCTAATTGTAATAAACTAATATCCAGCAACATTTAGAAAAGATATTTAGATCACTTATTTCAAGAGCCTATATGATTCGTTTTTAATAAATATAAGATTGTATTAAAAAATACGATGCATCAATAGACAAAAACCGTTAACACTACTGGATACATGCAGTGGATGTTCAAATTAAACATGCTGCAACTAATTATTTCTCATGAAATTATTCGGGAAATTTTCTCATTGCTTATAAACTCAAACATTTTCGACAATCAAAATAATGATACTATAAAATTCGTCTTTACCTAATACTATGTGTACTATTCTCATATTTGCAACATTCGCAACAATTTATATGTTATTTATCAGAATCGTATTTTAAATATAATCTAAAACCTTTTATTTTTCACAGCCCTGTCATGTTAAAACATTCGTTGAAAACGAAATAAAACTCTGGTCACAGAATGGAATATAACGATACAATTAGATTAATTGTATCGTTACATTCCATTCTAATTGTATCGATACAATTAGATTAACTGTAACCCTGAAAACAGACAAGTACAACACGACAACACAAATGTAATAATGTGTTTGCTTGCATAAGAGAGATAGCTGCACTCCTTAAGGTGTTAATTCAAGGTCCTGTTTGCAATTAAAATGTGGAGCAAATGAAATTTAAAACTACTGGGAAAAACGATTCGTTAAAACAGGCACAAATAAATAAATAAATAAATAAATAAATGAAAATAAAAAACTGAAAACGATAATTGCATCGGAGCATCCTATGATTTTATTACCGAAGAAAAAATCTCCATTTCCACATCCGTCTCCCACGCTATTTCTCTCATACTGGATGCGCATTATCTAACAAGGAACCATTTTAAGTAATCGTTAATGATATTTTCAAATTAAAAAAAGAAAGAAAAACTCTTTGGGTAATTATATCTTGGCAAAATACTTCAGTTGTTCTTCGTTATTAGAATTTAATCATTAAATAATTATAGACAAAAGTTTCAGTTTTTTACTTCATTATTTCCTTCTATATTCAATACTAGCAGGCTACGCCCGCTTCGCTGGTCACTATTTTTAAATGAATCACAATAATTAATGAATTCTCAAAATTGCATTAATTTTTATCATGTGATAAAAAAAAGAGAAAAAAAAATTTCTCATCGGGAAAATTGTCGCACCGGGTCCCCACTGCCTTCGACAGCGTAGACCCGTGCGCTGCGCGCACGTACTCCTTCACCATCCTTATGACTTCTCAAAATTCCATGTTATTACTCATAAACTTTCATTCTTAAGAAAAGAAATTAAAAAATATATCATTTAGCATCGGGTAAAAACTCACACCGGGGCCCCACTACCTTCGGCCGCGCAGATACTTGCGCGCTGCGCTCGCACGTTTGGGGATATACGTGCGCTGTACACGCATATTCCTTCTCAACTCAAACTTTTATTATTAAGAAAATAAAAAAAAATCTTTTATCATCGGGTAAAAACTCGCACCGGGTTACAAAACCATGCGCGCTGCGCGCCTATTCCTTCCCCACCCTTCCAGCCCCTCATAATTAACTTACATATACCAATTTTGAACGGTCTTACTCAATTAACTGAGATGCAAAAGAAAACCTGATCAGGACACCTTAAAATTGTAAATCAGATGAAATCTCGAATTCCACTTTCGATAATATAAAAGAACTTTAAAATATCTTTCGAATGATGTATTAGAAATAATTTAATCATAATTAGAATTTGAAATATTGAAATTTAAAAAAATTACAGCGCCATCTGGCGGTAGAAATTTCTGTAATCTATTGTTCCATTCCAGATCAACAAAGCTTTCAAATGATGTATCACTCATGAAATTATTTTAATTAGTAGATGAGATACAAAAGAAAACCTAATCAGGACACCTCAAAACGTGTAAATCGGGTGAAATCTCGAATTTAATTTTCGATAATGTAAATGTACTTTAAAATGTGTATCAACTAAAATAAGCTTTCAAATAATGTATTACTTATGAACTTTTTTTAATTAATAACTGAGATACAAAAAAAAAACTGATTCAGGACACCTCAAAACATGTAAATCTGATGAAAACTTTCGATAATTTAAAAGAACTTTAAAATATCTTTCAAATGATATATTAAAAATAATTTAATCATAATTAGAAATTGAAATATTGAAATTTTAAAATATTACAGCGCCATCTGGCGGTACAAATTTCTGTATTCCACTCTTCGATTCCAAATCAAAAAAGCTTTCTAATGACGTATTACTTATGAAATTATTTTAATTAGTAGCTGAGATACAAAAGAAAACTGATTCAGGACACCTCAAAACGTGTAAATCTGGTGAAAACTTTCGATAATTTAAAAGGACTTTAAAATATCTTTCGAATGATGCATTAAAAATAATTTAGAAATTGAAATATTGAAATTTTAAAATATTACATCGATGGATTTTTGAAATTTTAAAATGTTACTTCGATGGATTTACATTTTTTGTAATGTCCTGAATACAATTTGACAATTTTTAGAAAACATCTGTGCATTTATGTGTGTGTAGCAAAATTTGTGTGGCAGCTCTAGCTCAAGAGCTAATGCACAGAATTTCACATAAATTTGTATATAATTTCCCCTTGACATAAATTAGTACCTATAAATTTTTTGTTAAAATAGATATGAAAAATTAAATAGGCAGAATTTAACTGTCACAAAATAATAATAATAATAATAATAATAATAATAATAATAATAATAATAATAAATGAGCATTTATTTCTTCTGTTAATTAAAGGGCGGAAAAGAATAAGAAAGAAAAATCACGCAGTTCACATTGACTATTAACACTTTCCAACTGTACGAACTCATTGCATCGTTTAACTTTCAATTTACTTAAGCCTATGTGACCACACAGTGGACAGACAGAAGGACAGAAAGGCAGACGGATAGACGAATTAATTCATAATCAAGCTTAAACATTGTTGGAAAGTATTAAAAATGCTTAACACAAACGGAAGTGCAATTCCAGCAATTTCCAATTGTAGCCCTTAATGTATCAGAATATTTTTGTGTAGCCCTGTAAATCTGAAAGCTAAACATATCATATTCTATACAAAATATTATTTTAGCATATTAACAATAAATGTCAATTTCTTTATGATTTTTGTAGAAGAAAGTTATTTATATGTAATTTATAAAAATGTCTCTCATAAATCGCAATGCATTGGCATATTTTATTTATTTATTCATTTTTAGTTGTTCTTGCACACAAAGAAGTTGTACAAAGACTATTAGTGCCATTTTAAATAGGGAACATTCCATAGTAAAATTGAATAACATATATTATTTTGAAGAAATTCTAAAATTATTTACGGATCTGGAGGAGGGCAGACTGACTGATATGCAGAATAACAGTCAGACAGACAGATACTCTCCATTCAAAACATATTCGCTTTTAAATATTGTTAGAACGTGTTAGAATGCTTAATAAGATTGAAAACGCCATTCCAGCTATTTCCTTATGTAGTCCTTAATATATCTGAATATTTTTATGTTATCCTGTAAATATTATTGCCTTTTCTTATGATATTTACATATTTATAAGAACAAAATTCATGCTTTTTTAACACATCGTTCAATAAGTCCCGGAACTAATCCCCAGATAGCGTTGCAAATGAAATATTTCTGTGTGGGTAAAGTAAACCTAACTTTCAAAAGATACACGTTAAAGTTTCATGATATTTCGATCGTTTGTTGCCGAGATATCAAAGTTTTAGTGACCCTACTTTTGATATTTTCAAAATGAGGGACAAAGCTAAATTTCGTTTGTTGTTTAAACATCGTTTTTTGATGGACAAAATTACTGTTGAAACTGTTAAGCCAATCAGGCCCGGACTGGCCAGGTCGGCTGTTATAATTACAATCGGCAGCAAAAGTATCCGAGCACTAGTAAAAGTATCCGAGCACTTAAAAAAAAAAAAAAAAAAAAAAAAAAAAAAAAAAAAGCTCTTAATACTACTTTGTTAAATAAATCCTTGTTGAATCTTGTTCATAGTCATCTAAGAATATTATTCAACAAGGATTTATTTAACAACACAGTATTAAGTGTACTTTTGAAAAATAGGAATTTTTGCTTGTGATCGGATACTTTTGCTGCCAACTATAGTTACATCATAGTAATTTGAGTATTTATTTTCCTATAATTTTGCAGATTTATAATCAATTTTGACTCGTGTTTCTTGATTGTTTTCATCTAGAATGCGTGCACAAGTGAAGTCGAGAGTGTTTATTCATGGAGCACGATGCTTCATGCTCCATCTTCATCATGTATGTTTGTTCTCTTGTCTTAAACAGATACGAAATTTTAAATTTAGCGTCCGTGATTTCACATAATCCTACATAACTCAAACGGGAAGGGAAAAAAAAAAAAAAAAGATATCCGTGAGATTTTTGTTTTAAAATATAGCGAACGAAATAACTAAAAGAGAATTTTTGAAATTTTATAAATTCAGTACTGAAGGGGGACAGGAGACAAAACGTGATTTCAACCCACTGACTCAACACTGTTGTGGCAATTGTGGCACTGGGTGACGAATTTTGTAGTGACAGTTGATTCTAGAGAGCTGACACCTACTAAGACAAGACAGGTTTTGCAAAATTCCCGACAAAAGACCGTTTGCGAGCATAATTCGGCTTCAAATTACTTCATGATTAAGAAACGGCACAAGAAGATACTAGAATTGTGTACAAAAAGAAAAAAAAAATCTGTCGATTTTCGAATTCCTGATTTTAAGGGGAGGGGAAGAATTTCGAAAAATCCGAATTTTCCACTAAAACTCTACGAAAAATGGCACGTAGAAGTAGAAGACGACTGTGACTTCTGGAATAAATTTCCAAAAACTCATTAGAGTGTTTTGTGATTTTTTATTTGGGAAAGTGGGGAGGGGGGGAGGGGGGATTTACGAAGGAGCAAAGTTAAGAGCTGCTTTTTTGTATTAAATTTTTCCTGGGGATCTGTAGGAGCTACGATCACGAATTTTGGTGTGTGCTGAATATTTTCGTCAAACATTAAATGTGACGGGAATTTACTAAATTTATCCATGAGAGTGGCAAAAGAAAGAAAAAAAAAGAAAGAAAAAAAAAAAAGAAAGAAAATTGCAAGTGTAATTCAGTTCTGAATTATCTCAGGGCGACAATTTTTTGGTATGTGGGTTTGCTTTGCGTACGCAACACTCATTATAAAGAGATTCTGCAAACAGTTTCCCTTCCTTCCCTTTGGAGTCGGAAAAGCAAAAACATGTTTCAAGTTGTAACCATGATCTAAATTATCTCAGAAAGGCAATTTCTGACATTTCTGAGTACATAGATTGCTTATATCTGCCTACGAACTCTAAAAATACATTTTGTGAAATATCCCTCTTCTCCTTTTGGCAGGGATCGGTGGCACAAAACACATATCCAAGCGTAATTCTATTCCAAATCATCTCAGAAAGGTGATTTTTGTGTGTGTGTGTGCGTATGTGTGCGTTGTGTGTACCTAACGCATACTATAAAGGGATTATCTCAGGAAATTCTATATTTTGATGCGTGGGTTGATTATGTGAGTGTAATACACATTATAAAAATATTTTGTAAAAATCCCCTCCCATTTTCCGGGGGGGGGGGCGGAATGACATGTTTCCAAGCGTAACTTTATTTACAATTATCTCGGGAAATCTTTTTTGTTGCTCCACAATAAACAACAATTGTTGTTTATTGTGGAGCTGTGCCGTGCCGTATGTTCGCAATATTCATTATAGAGGGATTTTATGGAAAATCTCCAGTCATCCTTCAGGTCTGGAGGATAAAAAAAACGTGTTTCTAATTGTAACTCTGTTCTAAATCATCTTAAAAAGGCGACTTTTGGTGTGTGTATTGGTTATGTGTACCCAATACACACTATAATAAAATTTTGCGAAATTTCCTCCCTTTAGTGGAGGAGGTTAAAAAACTGAAGTTTTGACCGATTTCAATAAATTTTTATTATATTTTTTTCATTTTATGAGATTTTTAGTATTAATAAATTGTATGCAATTTTGAGACTTCATTTAAATATAATAGCCAGCGAAGTAGGTAAAGCCTGATAGTTCCCTCTAAATTCCTCAGTATGGGGCCCCTTTTCGATTTCTAGCCGATGGCCCCCCAAAGGAGCCAGTTCTGGCCTGTAAGCCATTGCCAAATTTCAACAATATTTTTGCCTATGATTAATGAACTCATGAAATTCAGCTTTGTCCCTCATTTTGAAAACATCAAAAGTAGGGTCACTAAAACTGATATCTCGGCAACAAACGATCGAAATATCATGAAACTTTAACGCGTATCTTTTGAAAGTTAGGTTTACTTTACCCACACAGAAATATTTCATTTGCGACGCTATCTGGAGCTTAGTCCCGGGACTTATTGAACGATGTGTTATATTATGGCTTTAATCGATAATCTATTTTAACCAAAAAAAAAAAAAAATATATATATATATATATATATATATATATATATATAGTTAACCAAATTTTAAGCAACTTTTTTATATTTCATTCTTAGGGGAATATCACCAAACATTATGATAAATCATTATTTCTGTGAGCTTTCTATTTTCTTCATTCCTTTTTCTTTTCTCCCATCCAAACAAATACCTTTGAAGATCTATGTGTCTCATATTCAATCTTCTAAAAACAACTAATCTCGTTTTATTTCTTATTTTCATTGTTAAAACATTCGATGATTTAAAAAACATGTTTTCGCTATTTTGATTCTAGAATTTTTTTTTACTTCCGATTGAAAATTTTTACTTGTTTTTCGATATCCGTTTCAGAGAAAACTAAGATTGAATTTCTAGCAATTAGTCGGGTTTCAGAATTTATTTTATTTTATTATCGATTCGTATTTTTTGTGTCTCTTATTTCCTTTTCAAACAAATATGCGTTTTTTATTTTTATTGTGTGAAAATTTTTTGTTATTTTATGCCTTTTTTAGAAATATAAATAATTTTGAGATTCACTACAAGTTATACATACATGATTAAAAATTATTCTAGAAATACTTTTTGAATATAAAGTTGAATAAATTGTTTAAAAATTAGAATTCATTTTTTGCGAAATTTGATAAATCATATACTTAATTCAAATTCATTATTTTTAGAATTTTCCTTGGCTTTAAATAAAGAAGAAAGAAAGAAAATAATTTTTAAAAAATCAATTTTTACTTTATTTTATATTATAAATAATATTTTTCTTATCAAAATTATATAATTATGAAAAATAAGTTAAAGAGCAAGTTAAAACAGTAATAGATTTTTATTTATATCGTAATAATCAAAAAAGAATTATATATTCCTGTATAAATATTTTTTATTACTTTCCGAACCTACGTATGCATGGAAAGTATTGTAATCCTGTCAAAAATTCAATTTTGAAATTTTGTTGTTTATATACATTTTAAGGTCCCCTGAGTTCATTTTTACTATTTTTACGATGATGTATATGTATGTGGGTATGTGTGTGAGTGAATAAGAATAAGATAGCGTCTAAACTTTTTCTTAGAATGAGCTTAAATTTGGTATATATGTTATAGGTCACCATAGCACGAATCTTATTGATTTTAGTAAATCTACGACATATAGATTTTTTTTTTTACAGTTATACAAAGAAACATTCTTTATCATTATGACCTATGGGCCCAGAATTTTTAAAGTGCGATAGCGTCTAAATATCTTATTCGCCTGATCTGTAAATTTATACACATATTATAAATAAGCGTCGCTCAAACTGTATCAGTTTTGGTGAATATAGCTTTTATAGTTTTTTTTTACAGGGACACAAAGAAAAATTCTTTATCATTATGGTATATGGGCCCAAATATTTTAAAGTGCGATAGCGTCTAAACGCCTTACTCGGTTGAGCTGAAAATTGATACACATAATATAGTTCACCGTCGTACGAACTATATAGATTTTCGTGAATCTAGAACGTATACTTTTTTAGGGGGACACAAAGAATTGTTCTTTATCATTATGGCTTATGCGCCTAATTTTCTTAAAGTGTGATACTGCCTAAACGCCTTATTCGATTGAGCTTAAAATTTATGCTCATGCTATAGGCAATAGGTCATCGTTGCACGAAATGTATTGATTTTGGTAACTCTATCCCTTATGGATTTTTACAGGGACGCAACGAAAAATTCTTTATCATTATGATCTATGGGCTCACATTATTTAAAGTGCAATTGTTTAAAACCAAATAATGGACTGAAACACCATATTATCATTTTCATTTTTCTTTATTTAACGACTTTTCCTACTTCAATTTATTTATACAACCGTTAATTACTTATTGTTCGGAAAGTCGAGTGGAGTTACTCCAGATTTTTCTTAGCATTGAAAGCGTGCTACTTTCTAAAAGTTTTTTTTTTTTTTCTGCGTGTGATCTATTATTGCTGCAAAAAATGTTTTACTGGCATTCATTTTTAATAATCCAAATGTATTAGTCTAGTCATAATAGACATTCAACTTCGGAAAAATTCGCATAGAGCTGAAAATCGGTACAGACCTTAAATATATCAGTATAAATGAAATGGCAAAAGTTCCAATCGATCCCACTTGTGCTAAAAGTTTTATGCAAGGCCAAAGGTCGAAAAATCGGTTTTTCACAAATATCTTCCTTGACGGTATTTTAAATTACCATTCATTTAAAAAGTGTAGAAAAAAGAATCTAGTAAAGGCATATCATAGGTATTTATAAGAATATAACGTATGTATCTCACTTCAATCTCACCACATAGCACTAGACGCTACATATAGTCCAGTCAAAATAGACACTGAAATTTCGGAAAAATTCACATAGAGCTGAAAATTGGAACAGACCTTAAATACATCATTATAAATAAAATGTCAAAATTCCCTATCGATCCCACCTCTGCTAAAAATTTTATGCAAGGTCAAAGGTTAATTTTAATAATATCAAATTTAATAATATCAAATTAAAACGTGTTGATAAAGTACTTCCTCTTTTAACTATCAGTAGCGCTATAAAAGGTCACAATGAAAAGGTACCAATAAATCCTGTATAATTATTTCAACGTATGAGCATTACTAAGTCCTTTGAAGATGAACGTGAAACATTCTTCAAATATGAATTAGCTCCTTACCCATTATCACTCTTCGTCTTCGATGCAGTTTGAATGCGTAAAGAACAAAAACAAAAAAATTATGACTGCTTTCGGTGTGTGAATGTTGAAATTGATAACACAAATACTGCTTATATCTTCGATGAAGGATATATTTTACATCGTGTAGTGTGGGATCAAAAAGGAATATTCGATGTTATTTTTTAGAAGTACGTCCACTATGTACATAGGCATTTTAGTCGCAACGTTATTATAGTATTTGATGATTATTCTGATTATACGAAGAATATCAAAGCTGCAGAACAACGTCGTCTGAATGCTAAAATATCTTCCTCGTCTCACGTTCTTTTTGATCGATTTATGACTGTTCCAACAAACCAGCAGCAATTTCTTTCTAATACTCATAACAGTTTTCGCTTCATGTCAGTGCTATCTGAAAAATTAAAAGTTGCAAATATTTTTGTGAAACAAGTTAATAATGACATTCATGTCCTCATAATTGAAACAACTTTAGAAAAGTTCAATACAAATGCAACTATTGTTGTTGGTGAAGATGTCGATTTGTTAATAATACTGACTGCACGAACTCTTACTGATAGGATTATTTACTTTTTAAAACCTGAAAAGCATAAATAGAAGCAAAAATGTATTCATCACAATGTTTAACTTCATATCCAAAGTGTCAATCTCATATCTTATTTCGTCATGCAATAACTGAATGCAATACTACGTCAGCGTTTTTCAAACGAGGTAAAATTTATATTATTTTAAAATGTCCGAATTTAATTGATAGTGCTGAAGTAAAATATCAAATCTTCTTCAGACATTCTTACAAATGGAATTCGTTTTTTTTCTTCCTATGTATGGAGCTCCAAAAAAAAAAATTCTTTCCATTCACAAATATATTTAAAGTTTGCAAAAAATACACATAACAAGAAACGTGTACGCTTATCCTGTTTTCGTCCAACATCTGCTTCTGCTTATCAACATTTATGTCGTACTATCAAGTCCAAGTATGGCTCAGTAAGGAACTGAACCCTGAAAATTGGAGATGGGTATTGAAAAATAACGTTTTGGAACCAATTCAGACTCTACTTCCACCTGCTCTAGACAAAATTCTCAATACTATTTTTTTGTAATTGCAAGAAGGGTTGTAATTAGAACTGTGTCTGCAAAAAAGTGGGACTGTTTGTTCACACGTATGTAGCAATTGGAAAGGCCAGTCTTTCTCCAATGTTGAAACAAATAAAACAGATGATGATGCGTGTGATATCAATGAAGATACCTGATTCCTTTTTCTTCTTCGATCAATCTATAGAACGCCAATAAAAAGGGGAAGAAGTAAAAAGCGAAGAACAACACATCCCTGTTGACGAATTTGAAGATTATTTAGATGACAATTCAAGATGAATCCTAACACTGTTTTAAAAAAAAAAAGCAGAAAGCTGTATGATAAAATTTGCTTCATTAAAATAGAGGTAAAAAAAAAAAGAAAGAAAGAAAGAAGACTCTTTTGCACAGAATTGCACAATTTGCAAATTTCGTATGAACTATTTTTACGATAAATCTTACCGTTTAACCCTTTATCTACCGCATTATGAAACAGACAAGAAAAAGTATTTCAAAGATATATATTTTTTTTATTTACCTAACGATATATTTTAAAGATATATGCAATACAAATTATGCATATACCTCATCATAACATTTAACGAGGATTTTGTAAGGGATACTTTATTGTACTATTCGTACATAGAGATCGAAAAAGATATTGGGACCTTAAAAGTGCGTTAAAGAAAAAAAATTTTCCTTATATTGTTCTTAAAATTAAATTGATGATGCTAATATAGGAATTAATTATAACATACGTGAAGATCGTAAAAAATGCCAAGCAAAAACAGTGAGAACTCTCTATAAAATTCTTTCACGAACAAAACTTGCTATATGTACGGTCTAGTACCATGTAGTGAGATTAAAGTGAGATACATACGTTCTTTTCTTATAAAATGCGTCTAACATGTCTTTACTACATTCTATTATATAACGATTTTCAAACTAATGATTCTTTTAAGTACCGTCTAGGCAAATATTTATAAAAAACCGATTTTTCAACCTTTGACCTTGCATAAAATTTTTAGCACAAGTGGGATCGATCGGGACTTTTGATATTTCATTTAAAGTGCTGTACTTAAGGTCTGTACCAATTTTTCGCATCATGCGAATTTTTCGAAATTTAAAGTTTTTTGTCTATTTTGGCTGGACTATTCAATTGATTTTGACGACAAATTTTGCTGCTTTGGGTGAACAAAATAAATCACATCTGGAGCTCAAAATTTAAGTCTCTGTGACTTACAGATGATCGCATTGAATAGAGAAATCGAGATATAGACAGTATTTCCGATTTTTTTACATTATATGTTATGACTTTAGACTAAAGCAAACTGATTTAGCAAGAATTTAAGTAGAACTGCTTACTCAGAGTTGATCTATAATGATTTTAGTTTACTAGACTTAGAAATATCCACCCACGCATGTCAAGTTTAAAACAAAAACAAAAAATTAACAATTAATAATTTTTTTTTTTTCCTGTGATTTGACTTTCATAAGTGTGGGATAATAGACCACCTGATAATTTCGCATTTTAGCAATTAAGGTAAATTAAGTCAAAGAGCAACGAAACGATCCCACATTCCGAAAATTATCCTAAAAAATATAGCGTATTTCAGAAATTAGACACCATAAAAAAGAAATTTTGTTAATCTGAGATGAAGTAATCGCGAATTTTGGAAATTAGCTTTGAAAAGGGCTAAGTATATCAATAGGCCACGAAATAATTATAAATTTCTGAATTTGACTGCGGAAACAAAACAAGAAAAGTAGTTATTTCTTTTCACTAAACGTAATTTGTTTTAATCAACGGTAACACAATCTTACCTTTTGACAATCCTCCTCAAAGTACGATTTTCATGACTATGAAAAAAATGACATTTTTCAGTGTCCAGATAGGAAAAATTCTTATCCGAAAAACGAAGCTTATTGAAATATGGCAAATGAATAATTCATAAAAACTGATCGTCGCCAGCCCAGTACCAACTAAACTTCATAAAAACTGATGTGAACTTAAAATGACTTCTTCACAAAATCAGGCAATTTAAAAAAGTTCCTTCAATTTCAAAATATCCAGACGAGAAAACTACTTACTTCAGCCTAAAAATTTGTGAAAATCTGCGAGTAATCTGAAAAGGTCTACTGGCTACTGGCGAGTACCTTAAAATTGTGTAGAACGATGCATTACGGAGGTAATAGAGGTTAATGCTATATTAATGATTATTTTATTCGAACGACAGGAGAATTTAGATTATGTTTTACGGACATAATTATTTAAATTGTTTTTTAATGTCTGTAAACTATTCAGATCTCATTTCATCGTTTTATATATACTAGTATCGCCCAGTGGTCGAAACTCGACCATTTTTTTTGCAAAGCGAGGCAAAGCAAGTTATTGCTTTGTCCTAAACGGAATGCAATTGCAACACAGCTGCGGCAATTTTTTGCCGATATTCACTCTGACTGAATCAGCAGAGTTTTACTTAATATAACTATTTCTCTCTGTAGATGTTAGCCTTTCCTGAAATGAGAGAAAATCGCAACGTGAAAACGCCCCTTGTTGTGTGATACAGCCCAGAAGCTAATAGGTACCATGTCAAACCAAGGCCCAACCAAGTATCAAATTCTGTTAAATTAATTCGATAGGTTCTTGAGCAAAAAAAAAAAAAAAGATATTTTTCAAAAATGGTCGAATTGAGTTCGGGAAATTTCAAAACGTGTAACTTTATCGAAAACCGAAAATCTAAAACTTTTCTGAATCTTATATTTTCTACTTATATATGCAGAGGAAAGAATAATAAATCCACTTTATAAAAAATAAAAATAAGTAGTCAATTTCACTTAATTAAAATGCAAGGAAATCTCAAAACGTGTAAATTCATTGAAAACTGGAAATCAAAAGTTTTTATGTATCTTCTACTTGCTTCTTCTACCCACAAAAGCTAGCAATAAAGACACTTTTTTAAAAAATAAGTAGCCAATTTCAGTTAATTGAAACGTAAAGAAAGCTCAAAACATGTAAATTCAGCAAAAAACGGAAATCGGAATTTTTTCCGTATCGTCTACTTATACATGCAGCAGTTAGTAACAAATCCATTTTCCTTTTATTTAGTATATTAGTTGAATATTTATTGTTTAAATATCACCCTTTGAAATGAAATGTTTATGTTTACATTCGAAACTGGAAGTTTGCCATTTTCTTTTTTCTGGAGTTTTGTGATTTTAAATTAAAATTTTATCAATTTTACAGAAAAAATAACTCAATCAAACACATGTAGACAGTAACTTATATATAACTATACCCAAATATCGGAATTAAAATCGGCAGATAATTTCCGTTATTTTTTAATAATTTTTTACAAAAAATCCAATGGACGATTAACATAGAAAATCTTTTTCATGGCTCCATGGACAGACAGTGACGTCATCACTTCGCTTGCGTATAGTGATGCTACATTATACAAATTACTGTGTCTATGGTTTTATTTGAGCTTTATGAAATTATCAGATTTAACAACTTTCTACTTTTAGGTATTTTTTAATGTAAAGGAATACGTGTATAAAAGGAAAAAATGGGGGAAAATGCATAAAAAATAAATTTATTTTTAAATACCTTCTTGACATCGTAAGATAATAATATTTGCATTCGCACCTTCCGGCTAATCATACCTTTCGAATGATACCATTTTCAACCCTCTACTCCCATAATTAACATGTTAAAAAGAGACTACAAATTTTATGCTTGTGTATTAATATATAGATATATATATATAAACACAGATAAAAGTTTAAACATTTGGTATTATAAATGCATTGTGTGTAACTTATTATAGAGAGCAATGAATATACTAGTGGAAATTCTGCGAGAAACAGTTTAATACGTGCTTAAATATATCAGCTTATCGATTTTTAAATATGCCGTAAATATGCGTTCTTCACTCTTGAAAAATAAAATAACTGAAAACATGTAAAATCGTGTACTAACTCCTAAATAGAGCTCAGAATTTTCTCAATATCGTGCATGTTGGTGTCGTGTTTATTTCTATGATACAGGATTCAACACGTATTTAAAAAAAAAAAAAAAAAAAAAAAAAAAACTTTTTTTTTTTTTTTTTAGTTTAGTGGAATAATGAAATTGTGTACTTTTGTTTGTCTTATTCATTGTCAAAAATTATGTAATTAGATTGTTGGATAACAGTTTTATATAACCAAATTATTTTCAAATAAAGTATAATCTGTATGATCAATCTCCTTTTCTCTTTCTTTATGTTTTTTCTTTTCATAACTTCAAATTAATAAAATAATTAATAGATTAATTAAATATCTTATAATAAACAGGAATCTCGAACTAATTATACCTATTTTATTCTGGATGTTTATAGTATGTATTTCTTCCTAAAATTGCTTTTGTAATTTTATGAGAAAATAGCTGGTATTGCAACGTTGGCGCTTTTATGCTGCCCTCGTGTCTGCTTTTTTCACTCGATAAAGGGGTTGCGCTTATTTATTTCGAGTCAAAATAACATTTGTGAGCTTTTTAAATTTATGGTATTTGCTTACACAATTTCTATTCAATGAATACTGGTACTGCAAGGTAAGAATTGAAGAAAGGTAAGTACCTTTCAGTATCAGTACTTCGGTGCGCCATACTGCAAGCCGAATATATATTATAATTTTAATTAAATATCCATTGATTCGCTAATAAAATAAAAAGCAAGAATATTGACTAAAATTTATTTACTTATTTATTTATTATTATTTATTTCTTTATTTATTAATTTTTTACTTCATCGTGGGCTAATAAAATGTTTATATTTTTATTTCGTTAACTTCCTCCTTACGTGTATATTCTTCCATATGAATATTTTTAATACAGTGAAACTTGAATAATTCGAACTTGTTTAATTCGAAATTCTGGATAATTCGAATTTTTACTCGGTCCCTTGAATTTTGTATTAAAATAATGTTAAAAAAAATTGTGGATAATTCGAATTTTTCATACGATTACTTTTAAGACATTACAGTAAAATTTGTTCCCGAGATTTTTCTCAGCTAAAGTGCATTATTTATTTTAAAAGTCTTTCAAAAGAAGGATAAGGAAATACAAGAGAAGCCCCTACCTAGTGCATCAGAAGATAAGGCACATATACATGAACTTCGAGGTTTTTTTGAATTGAAAGTCATGTTTGATATAGAAGATTCTATTTTTCTATCAATTGATAGGTTGAAGTCATATGTTATGACACAAAGACTGTACTTAAAGAAGAAATGAAAAATATCTGTCTATATTTTTCAAAAAATGTGGAATAATTAAGCTCGTAAAAAATATTGATTTACTGGGAGAAAAAAATGTAGCAGTATTCTTAGATATAAAGTTTATGTGTTAAAGCATTGATCGTAGAGTTTTAATTTTTTTAATTTATCTCTTTTTTTTTTTTTTTTTTACGAAATAGTATAGGTAATTCGAATTTTTGGATATTTCGAATTTTTCTCTGGCCCCTTCAACTTCGAATTATCCAAGTTCTACTTAATTAATTGCCTCTATCCAAATATTTCATGACCTGGATAGAATACCTATTAGTTTTGCAAAAAAGGGCAGAGAGAGAGTGGGGCTCAAAAACCTTTGTTTAGATACGTGTTATTACACACCTAACATGAGACATCACAAATATATTCCAGGTGCCAAACATAAAAGAAGGTTTGTTTTCATTCTCCATTAAACACTGTGCCATTTCCTTTTCTTTTTATGATGTTTCTTCTGCAAATACATCTCTCGGATTTCATGATGACCTACTTTGCTTCACGAAAGGATTACTGAAATGTATTTTATGAGAACTAAATTGAGTTGTGATCGATGCTTAATCAAAAATTGATGAATTATTAAATGTGTTGTCACCATAAAAATTGTCGTCTGCGTTATTCATTAAATAGATAAAGTGTCGAAATATCTTAATGATTTTACCTATTTCTTTGCTGTTACGAAGTCAAATAAATTATTCTGTCCCATGAATGTAAATGAAATTCTATTATTTTATTTGCCTGCAAATCTTTTTTTTTTTTTTTTTTTTAATAATAGTAATAACAAAATTACTGACTTTTTAGTTCCCCATCATACTATAGGTATGGGGAACTTAGGGAATAGTGAAAATTTTCGACCTCGGTTTTTTAACTTTTTTACACGTTTTCAGGTGTGAGGAATCCGAAAATGACAAAATTTCTATGGTGTCTGTCTGTAGGGTGTCTGTTAGTCTGTTAGTGTGAAAGTCCGTTAGTTTGTTAGTCTGTGTACACGATATCTCAAGAACAAATTGTCGCAGAGAGGTCAGATTAGTTTTAAAATATTACTTTCGACACTGGCAAGAACCCTATTTATTTGCAATATTCGAATTTAAAAACTTCGTAAGTTATTAGAAATTTACGATTTTCTTAACATGGGAGAATAGGACAAAAATTCACTTAAACGTGCATTAAATGGAATCTTTTTACTGTAAAAATGTCAAACCAGTTTTAAAATATCAGTTTTGATGCCGGAAGGAACATCATTAACTATAAATATGCTACTTTGAAAATTTCGCAAGTTATTGGAAATTTACGAATTTCTTAACATGGCAGTATAGGGCAAAATTTCACATAAACGTCAATTTTGAGAGATATTTTCATCGTAAAGATGTCAGACTACTTTTGAAATATTATTTAGGACACTGGTATGAATATTAATGACTATGAATTTTCCAATATAAAAATTTCGTAAGTTATTGGAAATTTACGAATTTCTTAACATGGCAGCATAGAGCAAAATTTCACATAAACTTCAATCTTGAGGGATATTATTTTCATCGTAAAGATGTCAAACCACTTTCGAAATATTATTTAGGATACTGGCATGAATATCATAGACTATAATTTTTCCAATTTAAAAAAATTCGTAAGTTATTTGAATTTACGATTTACTTAACATGTCAGAATAAGGCAAAATTGAGCATAAACTTTCATTTTGAGGCTCATAAATACATTAGACAACTTCAAAATTACATTTATGATATTTGTTTGAACATGATTGAATACAAATATACTAATAGGAAAATTTCGTAAATTATTCGTAATTTACGATTTTACCAACATAGCGAAATTGTAAATTTTTCATATATATATGAATTTTGAGGATTATTGCATTGGAAATAGTAGCATGAAAACTAAACAACGGAATTGACCCTGATAAAATAAATTAATAGATTAGAATAAGATAAATATATCGAAGTGAACGGTGGATAGCCTATTAGGCGGGGTTTTCATTCTGTCACTGTATCAAGCTTTTGTCAAATTCATTTCTTTTAACATGATTATATCTCTCAAACTAGAAATTTATGAGAACATAAATATGATGGGGAACTGAGCAGAGTCCACCTATGCCAACTAGTTTAATTTATTAATCCTAAAATATGAACCTGTAAATTTCATAATAACAATAACTATCGCAAAATAACCGCTCCGTTCGTTTTAATGTAAATTATCTCTCTAAAAAACAAAAACTAAGGATTATGGATGATAGAAATCGATTTAACATGTTGTAAGAGACGCATTTTACTCGGTGGTTTTTTTGTTTTTTTTTTTTAGTTCCCCATCATACTATAAAATTTTCGACCTCGGTTTTTTGACTTTTTTACACGTTTTCAGGTAAGGGGAATCCGAAAATGACAAAATTTGTATGGTGTCTGTCTCTAGGGTGTCTGTTAGTCTGTTAGTGTGTTAGTCTGTGTACACGATATCTCAAGAACAAATTGTCGCAGAGAGGTCAGATCAGTTTTAAAATATTACTTTCGACACTGGCAAGAATCCTATTCATTTGCAACATTCGATTTTAAAAAGTTCGTAAGTTATTAGAAATTTACGATTTTCTTAACATGGGGGAGAATAGGACAAAAATTCACTTAAACTTGCAGTAAATGGAAACTTTTTACTGTAAAAATGTCAGACCAGTTTTAAAATATCCGTTTTGGTGCCGGAAGGAACATCAGTAACTATAAATATGCTACTTTGAAAATTTCGCAAGTTATTAGAAATTTACGATTTTCTTAACATGGGAGAATAGGACAAAAATTCATTTACACGTGCATTAAATGGAAACTTTATACTGTAAAAATGTCCGACCAGTTTTAAAATATCAGTTTTGATGCCGGAAGGAACATCAGTAACTATAAATATGCTACTTTGAAAATTTCGCAAGTTATTGGAAATTTACGAATTTCTTAACATGGCAGTATAGGGCAAAATTTCACATAAACGTCAATTTTGAGCGATATTTCCATCGTAAAGATGTCAGACTACTTTTGAAATATTATTTAGGACACTGGCATGAATATTAATGACTATGAATTTTCAAATATCAAAATTTCGTAAGTTATTGGAAATTTACGAATTTCTTAACATGGCAGAATAGAGCAAAATTTCACATAAACGTCAATTTTGAGGGATATTTTCATCGTAAAGATGTCAAACCACTTTCGAAATATTATTTAGGTTTATTCGAAATATTATTTGGAAATTTACGAATTTCTTAACATGGCAGCATAGAGCAAAATTTCACATACACGTCAATTTTGAAGGATATTTTCATCGTAAAGATGTTAAACCACTTTCGAAATATTATTTAGGTTACTGGCATGAATATCATAGACTATGACTTTTCCAATTAAAAAAATTCGTAAGTTATTTGGAATTTACGATTTACTTAACATTTCAGAATAAGGCAAAATTGAGCATAAACTTCCATTTTGAGGATCATAAATAAATTAGGCAACTTCAAAATAACATTTATGATATTTTTTTGAACATGATTGAATACAAATATTCTAATAGGAAAATTTCGTAAATTATTCGTAATTTACGATTTTATCAACATAGCGAAATTGTAATTTTTTCATATAAATAGGAATTTTGAGGATTATTTCATTGGAAATAGTAACATGAAACATAAACAACGGAATTGACCCTGATAAAATGAATTAATAGATTAGAATAAGATAAATATATCGAAGTGAACGATGGATAGCCTATTAGGCGGGGATTTCTTTCTGTCACTGTATCAAGTTTTGGTCAAATTCATTTTTTTTAACATGATTATAATATGCCTCGCACTAGAAATTTATGAGACTATAAATATGGTGGGGAACTGAGCAGAGTCCACCTATGCCAACTAGTTTTTTTTTTTTTTTTTTTTTTTTTTTCAATCGTGTAAAAATTTAAATTTTTTTATTCTTGTAATTCAATTCCTTGAAATTTTTTATCAATTTTAAGAAATTTTGAATATTTTTTACTTTTTATTCATATATAGTACAGTATATAATTGGTGGCCTTATTTAGTATTTGGAATTTCCGATAATTTTTGCTTTTTCTTAATTTATAAATGTGTCTTGGAAAAATTCAGTAGAGAGAATATAGGAAATCTAATTGTTGAACTTTTCCTTTGATTTTCTGAATTTAGGTTTATCGAAAACATATTTTTTCTCTTTATTTATTTATTTATTTTAATTAATTATTTATTTATTTTTGAGTAAGAGAAGCATTTCTAAAATGTTACATACTAGAGATTTCGGGTAAGTGCGAACAACACTTTTTTAAAAGGAATTACGAATTAATTTTAATAAGAATGATAAAGGACGGGCCAAGAATCGAACCTGAGTCCTTGATATGACGTGCCAGTGCAAGGCCCGCTAGACTTTTGATTGACATTATTCAAAATTTTCTCTTTTGTGAAGTGAATTCGACCTTTGTATGTTGGTAATAGCATTACCAGCTTCTCTGTTTTTTCCGTAAGTCGTACGTTTTTCGGACTTATTAGTTCCCCATCATAGGTATGGGGAACTTATAGGTAATCGTGAAAATTTTCGACCTCGGTTTTTTACTTTGTTACACATTTTCAGCTGTGAGGAATCCGAATATATAAAAATGGGTATGATGTCTGTCTGTAGGGTGTCTGTTAGTTTGTTAGTTCATTTATATGTCAGTTTGTGTGCACGATATCTCACGAACAAATGATCGCAGAGAGTCGGATCAGTTTTAAAATGCTATTTATTACACTGGCAAGAACCCTATTCATTTGCAACATTCTAATTAAAAAACTTCAGAAGTTATTCGAAATTTATGATTTTCTTAACATGGGAGAATAGGGCAAATTTTCACTTAAACGTGCATAAAAAGAAACTAGTTGGCACAAGTGGACTCTGCTCAGTTCCCCATCATATGTATATTCTCATGAATTTCTAGTGCAGGACATGTTATGTTCATGTTAAGAGAAATGAATTTGATCAAACGCTTGACGCAGTGATAGAATGAAATCCCCGCCCAATAGTCTACCTACCATTCAGTTCGATATATTTATCTTATTCTAATATATTAATTTATTTTATTGGGGTCAATTTCATGGGTTAGTTTTTCATGCTACTATTCCCAATGCAACAATCCCAAAAATGCATATTTATATGTAATATCGCATAATTTTTCTAAGCTGATAAAATTTTAAATTACGAAAAACTTGCGAAATTTTTCCTTTTAGAATATTTGTAGTCAATCGTGTAGTCAATCAAGTATCATAAATGTTATTTTGGAGTTGTCTGATATATTTATGATCCCCAAAATGGACGTTTATGCTCAATTTTACCCTATTCTGCCATTTTAAGTAAATCGCAAATTTCAAATAACTTACGAATTTTTTAAATTAGAAAATTCATAGTCTATGATATTCATGCCAGTATCCTAAATAATACTTCAAAGTGGTCTGACATCTTTACGAGGAAAATATCCCTCAAGATTGACATTTATGTAAAATTTTGCCCTAGTCTGCCATGTTAAGAAATTCGTAAATTTTCAATAACTTATGAAATTTTTATATTGGGAAATTCATAGTCAATGATATTCATGCCAGTAACCTAAATAATATTTCAAAAGTAGTCTGACATCTTTACGATGAAAATATCCCTCAAAATTGACGTTTATGTGAAATATTTCCCTATTCTGTCATGTTAAGAAATTAGTAAATTTCCATAACTTGCGAAATTTTCAAATTAGCATGTTTATAGTTACTGGTGTTCATTCTGGCATCAAAACTGATATTTTAAAACTTGTCTGACATACTTACAGTAAATATTTTCCATTTAATGCACGTTTAAGTGAAATTTTGCCCTATTCTTCCAAGTTAAGAAAATCGTAAACTTCTAATAACTTACGAAGTTTTGTAATTCGAATGTTGCAAATGAATAGGTTCTTGCCAGTGTCGAAAGTAATATTTTAAAACTAATCTGACTTGTCTGCGACAATTTGTTCCTGAGATATCGTGTACACAGACTAACAAACTGACTAACGGACTAACAAACTAACAGACACCCTACAGACGAACACCACGCAAATTTTGTCCTTTTCGGAATCCTCACACCAGAAAACGTGTAAAAAAATCAAAAAACCGCGGTCGAAAATTTTCACGATTACCTAAGTTCCCCATACCTATAGTATGATGGGGAACTAATATTTTTATCATAAAGATGTAAGAACAGCTTTTAAATATCAGTTTTGATGTCGGAATGAACATGAATACCTATAAACATGCTACTTTGAAAATTTCGCAAATTATTAGAAATTTACGAATTTCTTAACATGGCAGAATACAACAAAATTTCACATAAGCGTCGGTTTTATTTTAATTTAATTGTATATAGACGCTAGTGCATACCAAATAAACTGAGTCCTCGGGTTATAACGTAAAAGAATTTTTCCTTGTACCCCATTAAAAAAACTCTTACTCTCTAGCCCTGATTCTCTAATAGGCACAAGAAGCACGTACTTTAATTTTGAGGGGGGGGGGGCAAATAAAGTAAAATAGAGGCCCCATATTGTACAGCCTGTTATCTGACAACGTTGTCTGATTATAAAAAGTCACACTTGTCCCGATTATACTACTATTATTTCTAGATTATAGGGCATCGATTAATGAAGCGTGTGCATATGCATTTACAATGAGATTTCATATTTAGTAGAGAATACAGGCTTTCAGCAATTTGAATTTTGGTGCTACTAATAAGCAAATTTACTTGTGTACATTTTCCTTAATTCTAACTAATTATGAATTGCTTTTAGTGACCACAAAAAAAAAAAAAAAAAATCCAGGTGTTTGTATGTGTCTTTAGACCAAGCTGTCGGTGGGGACCCGTAAATGGGTTTATGCTTCCCCTCAATTGAAAGGTTAGTTGGGCCCTGCTTATTCCCACACTTGTAAAATTTATGCAATTCGTACAACCATGACCTTTAACATACTTTTAATCTATTATCAGTCAAATCAGATTAATTATTATCATTGTCAATTTATTACCATTGAGACCCTATCATGTTTTGTTCACTCACACACACACACATAAATACAACACTATAAAAATAGCAGAAAGGAATTCAGGACATTCTGAAAACATACTACATTCATTGAAATCGCATAGTCAAAATGTTTCATCATTACAATACTTTTTCTTACATATATGTATTCGGAAAATAAAAATAACGATTAATGTTTTGTTCGTTGCTTACATATTTAAAATTTTGCATTTTGTTTAAAATGTAGAATTTAAATTTTCAGAATAAAATATTGGAATCCCTCGTGTTATTTTTTTCAAATATAATTTTCATAATAAATTCCGTACTTCAAAAAGAAATTCAGCAGAACTGTGTATACAGTAGAAAGTTTTAAACATTATTTTTCAACGAAAATAAAATTTTTCTAGCTGTAAATGTTAATAAATGCCATGAGCGAAATAGTGCCTTTGCAGAAAACAACTTGGGAAAAAAAAAAATCTTCCGTTTTATTCCTCTAATAAAATATTCATAAAATTTTATATGAAAGTTATCTATTTTAATATTGACAATAAAATTCTATATCAAACTAGGAAGATGTGTCATGACGTTAGGCGATCGGACTTAAATCGTTATTTACTGCGAGTGTAATATTTGTATTGTTATACAAAGATCGAGAAATATTAACATCATCATTATACTTGTAATTACACTAATGTTAATATTTGTATTAATAGTTTATATTAAATATGTATATTCATTGTTAACAATCAGAACGACTTACATTTACATAAAATCTGGAATGATTCCATTCGACTTTCCGAACATTTAGTAGTTATCAAGCGTTTAAACAAATTTAAATTATTGAATAATTCAGAAATAATCAAAAATGTAAAGTATCATAAAATTAATGTATCTTCTTAAATTCGAAAATTTGTACGCTGTTAATAATGGCTTCTTAAAAATGAGCTAAATTGTCTCAAAATAGCTCCGAAACAACATTTTTAAGAAACCATTTTTAACAGTGTACAATGAAAAGTAATATATTCAAATTCTTTTGTGCCTCCCTGTAAAAGAATAAAACATTTAATAAGAAATTTTATTTTCAGTAACGACCGATCAGTATCAAAATTATTGTGTTTTGTTTTAATATCTGTTAATTATAGTTCTGTTAATTATCTGTTAATTATCTCTAATTATAGTGTTCTGTTAATATATGTTTTACTATATTAAAAAAAAAAAGTCAATGAACTTTAAATTATGAGCCTCAATAAGACGTGATATGTATGAATTATTTTCTACTTACCTGTAAAAAAAGCATAAGTAATATACACATCAATTCCCATATTGATCAAATTAATTTAGCAATGCAAAATAACTTATAGGGTATAGGTGCTTCAGTAATTGACATATATCCCGAAATAATTAATAAATAAGAAAAATAATAAAATCATATATTATACATATAAGAATTTTAACATTTTATTTCAAACACTGGAGCATGGGGTGCTAATAGCTGGTAAAATGAATAACTAGCAGTGTCAAACACTGAAACATAGGCTGCCAATTACTGATAAAATGAAAAACTGGCAGTATCAATTACTATAACATTGAGTGGGTGTCAAACAAAAATTCATAAAAAAATAATTGTTATCAAATGCATATATTTTAACATATATGTGGTTCTGAATGCCTTTTATGTCTATGTATTAGCTTAAGATTTCTAAAAATATTTTCTGATGACTAGAACATTAAAAACGTCAGAGATTGCTCTAAAAGTGTCAATCACTGGAGCACTTACCCTATCAGGTCTTCTTTTTTATTATTATTATTATTATTTTAATGTTTTAACAATTTAACATTATTAAAAAGAACTTCTTTAATTTGAGTCCATCGATCGCAATGCATCAGAATTGTATTTTGTATCCCTATAAAAAAAAAAAAAAAAAAAAAAAAAAAAAAACTATAAATCCTGTATTTATAAAAATTTGTATAGTTCTGCGGCAAGGATCTATAATATGCTTAGCAATTTTTAGCTAAATTGCATAAGGCCTTTAGACGCTGTCGTACTATGCTTCAGATAATTTGAATCCATTAGCCGTAATAATGAAGATTTTTTCTTTGTATCCCTATAAAAGAACTATCATTCTACACTCACCAAAATCTATACAGGTCGTTCAAAGTGATTCTTAATTGATTTGGATAAGACGCTATCGAACTTCAAATAATTTGAGTCCATTGGCCGTAATAATGAAGATTTCTTTTTTGTGTCCCTGCAAAAGAATTATAAGTCCTACATACACACCAAATTCGATACTAATCGTACGACGCAATAAAGAGGGGTCAAAGTCGCACCAGATTAATTATTTGAAGTTTCCAAATTTTTATATTGATTTCAAAGAAATTAAACAAAATATTAAAGAACATTTTTCAACAAAATTTGCGGAAATTTTTATTTAAAACTAATTTATGAGATGTAAATTCGTAAAACAAGTTGCCACAAGTGGACGTCACTGAGATCCCCATCACATATTTGTTATTATAAATTTCTACTACAGGGCATATCATATTCAGGATAAGAAAAATTAATTTGACCGATCTTTCGACACGGTCGTAGACAGAGATGTCTCACCTAGTAGGCTATACCCAACATTCAGTTCCATATATTTACCTGATCTTAATATGCTGGTTAATTTTAGGGGTAGTTTTGTATTTTAGTTTTCGTGCAATTCTACACTATTTCCAATGTAACGATCGACATAATGCAAGTTTATGTGAAATATTGTTCTATTCTGCCATGTTAAGAAAATCTCTAATTTCGTATAACCTACGAAGTTTTCAAAATAAAATATTAAAAGTCAATGATTTTCAAGCTATTATCATAAATGATATTTTAAAAATGGTATGACATCCTTACGATGAAAAGAATTCTCATAATAGATGTTTATGCTAAATTTCGCCCTATTACGAAGTTTTGAAAGTGGAATTTTCATAGTTAACGATTCTCATGCCAGTATCCTAAATAACATTTCAAAAGTGGTCTGATATCTTTATGCTGAAAATATCCCTCAAAATGGGCGTTTATGCAAAACTTTGCCCTTTCTGGCGTATTAAGACAATCATAAATTTCGAATAATTTGCGAAGTTTTCAGATTAGAATTTTCATAGTAAATGATATTCATGCCAACATTGTAAATGATATTTTAAAGCTGGTATGACACTTAAGGATAAAAATGTTCATTTAAATACAGTCCAATACACTGAAACCCTACAGACAGACACCACACCAATTTTGCCATTTTCGGATTCCTCACATCTTAAAAAGTATTAAAAAAAATGTCGAAAATTTTCGGGTCAATCCATACGTATTCATGGAGTGGCTGTGCTTGACTATTTTTATTACCTTGGATACTTGTGTCCCTTTAGGTGCATATTAGAGGTGTTTAAAATGATAAATTAGCTATAAATATATCTATATATATTATTATTATTTCATCCTTTTTTGGTTTATGGGGGTCTTAAAATGTCCCTTTTCTCATTTTTCTGACATTTCAGCGGGCTGTAAACTGTAAAGGGTTAAAACCCCTACAATTACAATTCTCTTCAGTGCTCATTAGTGTGATTCCAGAGATTAATTTGTGAGATACTTTATTTTGTGGTTTAGAAGAGTTATTCAATATAGAAATTAATAAAAATTTTACGTTTGACCTTGAACTTTGACTTATTGTAATTATTTTAGTTATTAACTTACAGCAGTATAACTAAGCATGTGACACCTTAACCTCACATACTTTAATACTGATATTTAAAAATTGCCTCATGAATTCGATTTGTACCAAAATATAAAGGTCTAATATTCTCTTTTTTAACCATGAGAACGAATTTTGATGACCTGTATAAAATCAAAGGTCAATAGCAGAGAAAAGGTAAAAGTTGTTTTAAACATCTTTTCTATGCTCCTATATAAGGGTCAAAAGAAACAAAAATAGTCGTGCAACACATTTCTAAAATATCCCATGAAATTATATGGACTGACACTTTCACGAATACCTTTAATTCTTCTTTCTTATATGATGAGGAATTAAAAAGATCATTATCTTTTCTCAGTATATAATAAAAGAAGATGTATGTGCGTTGCGTATGAGTGTGTCCATCGCTTTATAGGCAAACGGCTGATTGCAGACCTAGAGAATTTTGAATTGAGGTTCGTATTGATCTTTCCTGCTGTACCTCGAAACCCAATTTCCGAATTTTTGGTTAGATGTTTTTAATTAATTAATCAATTAATTAATTAAAATTTATAAATCTCTGAAATTACAGATTCTGAAAATAGAAACGTAAAAAGACTCTCCGTATCCGTATCACATTAGCTCAGTTGATTAGAGCGTCTTG
Organism: Salticus scenicus; assembly: GCA_963930645.1. Lineage (NCBI taxonomy): Eukaryota > Metazoa > Arthropoda > Arachnida > Araneae > Salticidae > Salticus > Salticus scenicus. The sequence goes on along the minus strand of OZ005648.1, from coordinate 356,308,607 downwards.
CTAATAATGCGAAGGTAGTGGGTTCGATTCTCCGTAGACTAATGTGTTACTTTTTGAAGATAATTAATAGAAAAGATCCCAGTTGATAAAAGGAAATCTTTCAATGGTTTCACAGTATCCTAAACCATAAAGATGACGAGAAAAGGAAAAAAATAAAATTAAACATAAAAGTATGTTAGTCGCTTTGTAGGCAAACGGCTGATCGCAGAGTTATAAAATTTTACATCGAAGTCGGTTTTGATTTCTCCTAATGCACATGCAAGCGCGATTTTTGAATTTATTATTATTATTTTTTTTTTTATTATTAATTTTTTTTTCAACTAGAAAGATTGTCTAGTGCTGCCATCTGTTGTCATAGAGTGAAGATAATAATCTTTCAAGAAATGTTTGTCCTAGATACGTGATTCTTACACAATAGCAACGTCACTTATCATCCAGTTAGCACCTAAATTGAAATGTCCGATAAAGTCGCAAATGCAAGTATTGGGCACATGGAACCGACATAGCGCAGGCGGGGAAGATGCTGCCAAAGGCAGCGAGGTTCTGAAGCGTTGTTTTAAACGATTTCACTGGATTTTTTTTATATAAAGTTTTTTATTTATAAAGTAATTTAAGATATAGTAATTAAGGTTTTTTGAAAATTACTTTAAATATAGTGATTAGCAAAGCCTGCTAGTAGTTCATAATCGACATCAATTTAAAATGTATCGCATGTGTTGAACGCTCAAAGCAAAGATAAAGTATTTCGAAATTCGGAATGAATCCTTAAAATTTCTTCCAGCTTGGCATAAAAATATTTTATGGAAATGGTACGAAGAGTTAAATTATTGCATTTCAGGATTTTGTGAGTCGATTAAAAAAAAAAAATAATAATACAAAATCTTAGAACAGCTAGCTTTTAAGTTATGTTTATATCATGGTTTAGCCTTGATGAACGTGTCTACATGAATGAAGTGTTAATTAATCCAAGAGAGACATTTAATATCGCATGTATTCCAAGTTAATTCGCTGCATGAGGAATCAGCACACATCTTGGAAATGTAGTGTACAGCATTAATATCATCTCGTGTGCTCTTTAAATTATGTAAAATGTCGTGCATGTCGAAGATTTCTCAAAAAAATTAATAACTGCTCTAAAATAAATTGAATAAAAGAAATACCATTCTAAATGCGTCTTCTAAAGCTTTAAAAGATAAAATCTGTATGAAAATAACTTCCAAAACGTCAGTAAGGCCTCACTATTGAGACACAATAGTTTTGGTGTCTGCGTGTATTAAAAGTAGTGTAAAGAGTAGTAAAAAGGAGTATCCCTTTGTTAAAAAGTTATGTAAAGAATAATATTTCTATATATTATATTTATATATATGTGTGTATAATATTTTTGCAGGGATATACAAAATAATTTCAATGCATCACGGTCTATGGGCGAATTTATTTTAAATGCATTTTAACATGGCTCTGCATTAGATGTAATGATTTTTTTTTTTCTTTTTTTTTTTTAACCGATGGTTATTTCTTTTTCTAAAAATACGGAAAAGGAAATTCACAATTTAACTGTGATGCATGATTTTACTTGATTTAGTAATTCACTGATATCTGTGCGTGTGTGCGTGTAGATAAGTTCGTATCAGTGTTGCCAGATTGGGGAAATTTTTTATTCAATATTCACCGCTAAATTTTTATTGTAACAGTTCCCTAATCACTTCGAAAATAAATCGTCTGTTATGTATATCAAATATCACTACCCAGAATTATTGGTGATATTAGTTGAATAAAAAAAGCCCCCAATCTGGCAACACTGGTTCGTATGTATACGTGCATGTACTATAACTCTGTCCTGCAAAATGGGAAAATGTTTCATCATATATTATTTCAATTGCAGATTGAAATCAATAACTTTTGTGGACTAAAGTAAATTTCTAATTGTGCAATTCTTGATTTTGATCTACTTTTAATTTTTTCTGTAAAAGAAGAACAACTATTTTTCTTGGAAAAAAGTAAATAAAATGTTTATATCTTTGTAAAGGAATAGAGGATAATTCCGAAATGAAAGGGAGAAGTTTTCATTTCTATATCATTTGTAAATGAAAAATCGAAAATCTTTCTTGGGCTGACATTTTGGTTCGGGGGTATATTTTCTTCCCTTCAGACCATTCCCTGACTCCATTACAATTATCAAAGTAGAATTTGTGTTTGAAGCGATGGAATAAAAAGATAATGATGACGAACAGCTTTGAAGTCCATTAATAAGAAAAATTACAATGTTCTTTGTGTAGCGTTTTGAATTTTCTATTCATTTATTGGATCTAAAAAAGAAAAAAAAATGCCTCCTGAAGGGAAAACATAAGATTCAATTCTAATAATCATTCAAAGTTTATTGTATTATAATCACTTTTGTACATTGTTTATAATATTATTTTCCATCTTACTATAGGTACTATAAAGAAATTAGGTGTTGATATAAATATTCGATCTCTCTCTCTCTCTCTTTTTTTTTTTTTTTTTTTTGACTTTTTTAAACGTTTTGAGGCATGAATAATTTGAAAATCACCAAATTGATGTAAAGTCCGTGTGTAGGTTAGTCAGTTTGTTAGTCATAAATGTCGTTAAGAGCTGAAATGTTCTTCTTGTTTTCTAAAAGTGCACTGATAAAAGTAAAGATTAGTTACCAGATTCATGAAGGTATACAATACAGCAGTAGCCTTATTGATGGCAGAAGGATATACTAATAATGACTCTTGTTTTGTGGATTTGTTAATATTGTATTTGTTTTGTTTTGCACCATACACTTGTGTACAACTTGTTTAGGTACTTGCTGTACAATATTATCTTATAACCATTGCAAAACTTATTTTTGCATCTAATGTGTTGCCTGATATTTTTCTTAACAGTAACTCTTAACCTTACCCCATTCAGAATAAAAATATTCGTGCAATTAAAGAGTATATTACTGTTTACCCGCTACAGTCAGTAGTTAGACTGATTACTGATAGTAGATAATTATTGCTCTTTACTTTTTTGTATATAGTAGCGTTAATCCAAAATGTATTCTTCCCTGACAAAAACTGTAACGCATCTTTCCTTAAGATATTTAGCATATCGCTGTACCTTTTAACTGTTTAAAGTTCATTAGTTTCACCAAACATTTGACAACAATTCCCATTTTTTATGCAACAAATTTTTAATATTTTTGCCTTGTTTTAACCATTTTTTTAACTTTTGTCCCTTTTCTGTACGGTAGATAACAGTACTACTCCGAAATTCCTGAGGAAGATATCTCTGAGGAAACCAGATACAGAAATCAATTGAAATTTCTTAGTAGACACGAGTGCGCCTTGCAGATTTGATGATGTACTCATGTCTAGTTTTTTCACCTGATGAAGGGCGATGCTGTTATTTAAATGTGAAGCAACTGTTGCAAGTTTTTGCAATTTATAATGTTTACTTACAAAATTATTTTTTTTTTATTAGTTATTATTTGAATTTTATTAGTTTAACGTATTAATTTTTCAAACCAAACATTTCTCGAAAATATAAAAATGTTAAATTTTTCATTTTATATATTTATGATCAGCTATGAGCCTAACAGCAATTTTTTTAATTAGTTTAGAAATTTTCAGAAGAAGAAATCTATTGAACGTTAAGGGGTTAATAAAAAGTGAAAATATATAAATTAAATGTTTTCTTTTACTTTTAAATCCGAAATGCATCATCCCATCTATTATTATTCAGTTCTCTTTTTAATTGATTTCTTCAGGAACTGTGAAACACCCTGAAACTTTTATTACTTTCTTCTACAACAATGATATATTTGGAGTGACTCTACTCGACTTTCCGATTATTAAGTAACTAATGGTTGTTTGAATAAATTAAAGTAAGAGAAATCTGAAATCAATCAGTTCAATTGAATAACGCATTTAATGCTGTTGCATTTCAAATAATTTGAGCCCATAGGTCATCATGATGAAGAATGTTTAGTTGTGTCCCTGTAAAAAAAAAAAAAAAAAAAAAAAAATTAAGTGCCAGATTTACCAAAATCTATACAGTTCGTGCTACAGTGACCTATAACATACGTACCAACTTTCAGTTCATTCGAACATGATAGCGTTTGGTTTAGACGCTACACACTATTAAAAATGGTTTCTTAAAAATAAGCTAAATTGTCTCAAAATAGCTCCGAAACAATATATACTGAAATTTGAGAAACCATGTACTCATTTTTGAGTATATTGACATGCTCAAAATTGGGGTTGACCAATAAGGATCCAAATATCCCCATGATTCACATGTCAATATACTCAAAAATGAGTACATGGGTTTTCAAATTTAAGTATATATTGTTTTGGAGCTATTTTGACACAATTTAGCTCATTTTTAAGAAATCATTTTTAACAGTGCATACATACGCACACTCATACATGCATCACGAAAAATCGTAGTAGTAAATCGTGTAAAATCGTAAATATCCCTAAAAGGGAGCTGATGTCAATACCAAAGTTGAAGGTGTATAACTAGACGCCATGGCGTTGCAAATATAAATTCACAACATTCTACGACGTTTCGTTTTTGAGCAATGCGTGATACAAAGTCCATTTCATAAAACATGATTACAATACTTTCTTTACAATGTATCTTCGGAAAGTAAAAATAGCAAACTTTATTATTATTGTTGTTTGTTGTTTTGTAGTATTGTTGTTGTTTGTGAAAAACATAAAATGAATGAAATTTTCAATCTGAGTTTAAAGCAGAAGTCTGATATAATAAATTGAACCAGAACTCCGTTCGGGCATGGTACCTGTTTAATATTTAATGAATTTACTATTCAACTTGCTCCCTTATCTTAACGCATAGAACCGGAAAAGAATAGATCCGTCCCTCTATTTTCGTGGAATATCAGTTTCACGCGATTCGTTTTATACAAACGCAAATTGTGTAAATGGAGTTTTAATTTACAGCGTGAAAATAAGTTTGTCTATAAAACAACGCGTAAGTGGAGGGACAGGTGTAGCATACAAACGTTGGCTTTGTAAATTCAGACAGCATAACATTGATATCGCGCACAAAAAATGTAGCATAAGAAATAGAGTTATAACTTATCTCGTAAAAAGACTCGTGTAAAGAAAATCACCATGTAAAATGGAAGGACAGGTCGCTTTACATTCTTAAGTTTGGCTTGTAATAAATTCATATAATATGATTGATTTTATTTAACTTTAATATGTAAATCTGAATCAGCGTGACCAGCTTTTTTATATTTAAAAAAAAAAAACACTATTTTTAAGTAATGTTACTTAATAATATTTTTCTAGAATAATGTAAAATATCATATAAAAGAACCGGTTCTGAAATATAAAAACGTTGTCCACCCTGTGAATAAACATCTGATTATTTTCACCGAACCCTAAAAGGAAGTATTTTTATGATGTTCACACAATACTAACTAAAATGTAAATTAATGGTTTAGTTAAATGGTATGTATTAACGTCGCACTACAACTACTTAGGCAACAGTCTGGGAATCATCTGTAAGTACTGCAAATTGATAGCCATCTCATTTTTGATGAAGGACATAGTAGCTCCCTCGCTTTGGTAACTTGGGTAACTTGCACCAAACACTTGATGGTGGAGCAGAAATTATCGAGGAGCAAGCAGGTAGCATCACACCACGGTTCTTTCTTAATAAAACTGGTGATGACAATAGTTGCTGAAGATTATTCAATACTTTTTTTTAATAGAACATTTAAAATTTTACACGCTACCAAAAGATGTACAGATTTTGCGTATAAAAATGCATCTTCACAATCTTGAAATACGATCCAGTTGTAGGAAACTCAAAAACGTTGAAAAATTGGAGCTATCGAACCAAACATGAGATGACAGAACCCCAATTTATGAGAAATAATTAACATATTTTGCGATAAAATCTTTGTTCAAGATGTTTTTCAAAACACATTAAAGAGCCGTTTAACCACTTGGAAGTTGTCAACATGTAAATGCCACCGTCTCTGATTTTTATACTGATTTCAGATCCGGTAAAAAACACATACGTTTTGTACAAATTCGCAATGATTCACAACGTTTTTGGTTTAAAACATGAAGCTTAACTGCTCAGTTTTGAGCCCTTTTAAAGCAGTACTTTTGAATATAATGCAAAATTTAATAAGTGGCACCAGTGTAAAATTATGAAACTTTAATATATATCACATTGAAAGTTACGACCGTAAACGAGTTTGTTGTGATTTGTTTTAATTTAAAAGCAAGAAAAACTGTACATATGTATATATATATATATATATATATACACATACAGGGTGATCAGTTTAAAAGTGTACCCGTGGGTTTTTCTTATAACCCTTAAATCTGACGGATGTGGCAACTATTCTAACATTGAAGTATGATTGTTTGAACCTTGTTTAAGTTTGTGAGACAATTTCTAACACTGTTAGACTGTTACAACTTTATTTGTGAGGTAAAACAGAATTGGAGACGCACAATTTTTATAATCCTGTAATAATTTTATTTTTAAAAAACATAATTTATTTCAATTTTTTTACATCATCATTCCTCACAGAAAATGTTGAAAATGTTCCCCACCATTTTGAATGCGAGCATGAACACGTCGAACCAAGTTTTTGACACACTTCGCAGCATTGTTGGTGTTATTGGCGAGATTTCTTCAGTTATGATCTGTTTTAATTCATCGATGTTTGCAGGACTTCTCTGGAAAAGCCTATGAAATGATAATGTAAAAATGATAATGTAAATGTAAATGTAATGTAGGAATGATAATGTAAAAAAATTTAATTAAATTTTGTTTTTCATAAATAAAATTATTTCAGGATTTAAAAAAAAAAAAAAAAAAAAAATGCGTCTCCATTTCTGTTTTACCTCACAGATAAAGTTGTAACAGTTCAACAGTGTTGTAAATTGTCTCCCACACTTAAACAAGATTCAAACAATTATAGTTCAGTGTTAGAATAGTTGCCACCTCCATCATATTTGAGGGTAATAAGAAAAACCAACGGGTACTCTTTTAAATTAATCACCCTGTAATGTCGTAATTCGGGACAATTTGTTTATGCTTAGTGTGTTCATCTAATCTTCATTACTTGAGTTCAAATATGAAATAAATGCGCAATTTTATAGATGTGCCATCACTAAATATTTGTCAATAAAATTGTGAGAAAGAGTTTAAAGCTGCCTAGAAAGGATTTAAACGAAAGAATATTCTTTTTGTATTTTTGAGGAAAGGAACAAGGCAAGAAGAGAAGAGAAAAGGGATGGAATAAGAAGCATAGAAAATCATGTTAAAATATTTTTAAACTAATTTTTAACTAAAATTTATGTTTAAAAAAAAATATTACTGTCGTATTAAATATGTATACGTTTTGGGAAAAAAATGCTTTATTTTTTTCATTTATGAAATTTGTGATTTTAATTTATACCATTGTGTGACGAAAATGACATTTGCATGTTCAAGAAATGTGGGGAATTAGGCTTGCTTTTTCTATGCATATCCTTATACGTGCATGTATAAATACATATAACGTATGCAGGGTTGCCAGATGAATGCCACAATTTTATTTTCTAACACCGCTAAATTTTAAATGTGTCAATATAATGGTTTAAAACCACAAAATTTATTTTTTTGTTCTAATCGATTGTTCTAACATAAATATAGTGATGTGCAAAAATAAAAGTATAGTATTCATCTAACAAACTTGAACGTATGAGAGAAAATATCAATAAAGATACGTAAAAATGTAAATTCATTCAGATTACTAAAGGCTGGACGACTATTTAAATACAGCATAGCTTAAACTGTGCAAATAACTTACCAGTAGAGTCTATTATATAAAACTTAGGTTGTAAATGTCATACTTTAAAATATCCATTTCCATATTAATTAACTCATGTGAATTATAATTTCTTCTAATTGAGTCTGAAACTATGATGACACTATTTTGAAATAACACTCAAGTACTACTCTTATGTACTCTTATCCTAAGTAAATGAATTTCTGAATGAATATAATTTGCACGTTCTTTCGAAACGCCTACGGCATCGGCGTGGGCGAACATTTAGTACGACAGAAATTCTTAACTCTCAAAAATTTTCCTTTCTGCTATAAATATTTTATCTCCACTCGTGGCAGTCTCTCTCTTTTGAATGAAAAACGCTTTTGGTGAAAAAAAAAATGTAAAGTACACAGCTTTGAAATATAAACATATTCTTAACTTATACAAGCATTTGTTTTATCAAAAATTCATTTTAATAATTCTTCATATTTTATTTTATTTTTAAATAGTAAATAAATGTAGATAGTATTATTATCTTTTTTGAATAGCAATAATTTTATAAGTTTTTCTTAACTATTATTAAGCAGTAAATGTTACAGAAAATGATATTTTTGAAATGTTACATATTAATAAAATATTTTATCTTTATTTCTATAGTGGAATTTTATAAACTGTGAAATTTTACACTTTATTATAATGCATGTAAAGGAAAATACATGATGAGAATTCCAAAAACATTATAGTATAAAAAGAAATACGTTTATAGCAAATTATGACATTCTAAAAGAATTGATAAAAGAAATGGGTGGAAACGGAAACATAATAATCGTATAATTTTTGCTCTGTTTTGTATGTAATAATAGTTTTAATATTTTAAATTAATTATTAAAAAGATATAAGAAATTCCTACAAAAAGTTACTTGATTTTAAGGATTTACTAACAAATCAATCACTAACTTTATGCCTAATAGGTAACAGTCAAGTAATAAGCAGCGAAATGTCTCATGAGCTAATCTTAGATTTAAATAAATCTGTATCTGTTTGTTCGAATATTCGAACTATATATATTTAGAGTTCACCCCAGTGATGAAAATTTAGTGGTCCGAAAAGACCACTTAGGATGTCATCCAGTGGTCCAAAATATTTTTAAGGGGAAACAGCACAAGAGCTTTAATTTTAAGAAATTCGAAACACGAATTATATACATATATATTATACATATTAAGTTATTAAGTTATTAAAAGAGAATTTCTAGTCCTTATTCTGAAATAACTAAGAAACAAGAGCTTTGAACGGAAATATTTTAAATTTAAAAGAAAAGTGTGGACTTTTGGCAAAATAATGATGACTTTCCTCAAAGAAAAGCATACCGGAACTTGGGATGTGTTTAATTTACTTATTCTGAAGTAGCAAATAATTAATTATCTGATAAATGTTAATTAATGTCGTTTATTAATTCAATTATTTGATACATTTTGAAATTTCTTACCAAATTCAGGGAAGTAATATATTTTTCTTGAGTGTAGGAAAGTTCGCCGCATATAAAAATCAGCCGCTTTATAAAATCGCTTTGGCTGAGAACGAATGTGATTTTAATATGCGGCGGGCACTGTATATATATAGTATATATGCAGTCACCAACATTAGTGAAAACACACTTTTGAATCTAGACGTTTTTGTCAAATATCTAAAGAAAATATAGATTCTCTTGAAATTTTAGAAAGGGGGAACATGTTATACTACTATATTCCAGCGAAAGCTTTATCCCGAAGAAAGAAAATGATTAGTTACAAAATAATGAAAAAATATGTTTGGGATCATTCTGTAAAAACTAATGCTTCAATGAGTTGTAGCAATAGTATATAATTATGAGCCTTGTTTTGATTGTTTATTTAAGTTCATATGAGAATTGCACGTATCTGAACGGAGATATAAATGTTTCTTTAACAAAAAGATGATTTTTTGTAATGTTATTTTCTTTAATGGCATGCAGTATTTTAAAACCAAAGCAATATCATTTTTGGAAAACTTGATGTATTACATTAAAAGCTACATACTGAAATCCAAATTTAAAAATATTAAATATCTGATGAAATATGAGCATTTTTACTAAATACTTTTGAATTTCGGATGCACAAGTATTAGCAAAACATATTTGAATTATCAACTAGCCAAGTGTATAACCATACTCTTAAAAAATGTTCAAGTAAACATCGTTAAAATTCAGAAAGATATCGTCGATAGAAGATTTGAATTTCTAATAATTCCAAAAGAATGCAAAACGCTACGCAGAAATTTAACGATATTTTCATTTTGAATCAACGTACAGTCATGTACAGAGTGACAATAAATAACTTGGACACACATGATACATTATAACTTTAATGCTAATGAAAATATTACGACCAAACTTCAAAATAAATATGAATACATTATTTTGTCTAATATGTTTACAAATTTTCAAAGTGGCTAACTTTAGCCTTAATACAGAGCTTTAAACGTGTCACAAAATTTTCGGCTATGGGCCGCAACTCACTTGCTGATATTTTATCCCATTCCTTGCATAAGGATTTCTTTAGGGATGCCAAAGTTTTATGAGGTTTAGCAGAGGAGACACTCTTGTCTCCAAGATGGACCAAACAGAATAATCCATCGGGTTTAAATCTGGGGAATACGGTGACCATTCTTGGGCTCCAATGAAGTCAGGAAAATTTGTCTTGCACCAATCTTGAGTTCGTTTAGTTCTGTGTGCAGGTGCGGAATCCTGTTTGAAGGTCCATCTTTCATTTCCAAAGAACTTTTGCGACCAAGCTAAGACATCATCTTCCAAAATGAGTTTGCGATATGTTTGTTGATTAATCTTTATCCCTTGATCAACAAAAACAAGTGGTGTTTTCCCACTAGCGCATATCCCACTCCAAACTATTAAAGATTTGGGTCGTTGACGCCGTTCAACAATGCAAGAAGGTCCAGGCTGACCAAACTCTATCATTATGGCTACTGTGAGCTTGTTCAATCGAGAAAATTTCTCATCTGTGAAGACAAACGTTTGCCATCGATCACCTGCGGCCCGCTTTAACAGTTCTTTACACTTTTGAAGTCTTGTGCGTTTGTTCTCTGCTGTTAGCTTTTGAGCCTCTTTAATTTTGTAAGAGCGAAGACCAGGATCTACTCTTGCCATCAAACGTGCGGTTTCTCTGTTGATCTCCATCTCTCTAGCAACCTTTCTCATTGAAATCCTAGGATTTCGTTGAACTAGATTTTTGATAACTTTCCGGTTTCTTGATGTGTTAACTGTACGCTTTCTTCCTCTTCCTGGCTTGTCACCATCATGTCCGAGTTCTTTAAACCTTTTGATTGTGCATGAAGCCGTCTGCTTAGGCACTTTCAATAGTTGGACAATTTCACATTGTTTCTTTCCTTGCTTATGTAATTCAAGTATGGCAGATCGTTTGTTAACCATAATGGTTATCACAACTAACTTACTTACACCTGTTTAGTCGCTTTCTAGGATCAATACTTAATAAAATAAAGTAAATTTAGTGGTAGTTACAGATATTTCGTTTGAAACTTCGTCCAAGTTATTTCTTGTCACCCTGTACATAAATGAAGGCACAATTTTTATTTTCTTAAAAAATGGGGAATATACTTGAAATCATTATTTTTACTAGAACATATTATTTATATAATTTTTAGTATCTTATGTATAGTCAATAGTATTCTGCTGATCATACTATTAACTATACATTTTATTCTGATAATATAATTACTCTACTTTCATTTTTGTCTTTCATTTTCAAATTGAAAAGTTCTATTTATTTTTGTAAATTTATTAATTTGAATATTAATTTAATATTTTACAGTTATCTTTATAATATTCTAAAGATTAAATAAACAATATGTTCTAGCCAAAAAAAAAAAAATCATTTTTGAATATTTTCTTCATGGTACCCTTATGCTCTGTAGAAGTTTTGATAATACCACCTTTTTTGTAAACAGGGTGAATTGTAGCATGACAGCTTGCCATATGATACATGCTAAATCTAATCGAACCTAGTGTATGTCAAAGTCCAAAAAATTTCGTACCTTTTTTTTTTTTTTTTTTTGAGATACAGCCCATAGAAACTTTTAGTAACAAAAACAGCTACAAAATTCCTTAAAAAAATGGTTAAATTATGTTACATTCTAAAACGTATAACATCTTCAAAAGCCGAAATACGAAATTTTTTACGAATCCAATACTTCCTTCCTATGTATTAAAAAGAATGTAAAGAAACATTGCCTAAAATAGAAACGTTTTTTCACAGTAAACTGAATTGCCAAAAGCAATTTCAAAATTTGTTCATTCTTGTTTTTAGCGAAAATAACATATATTTTCGAAGCTATGCATTTCTTTTAAAAACATGTTCATAAAAATGACAAACGAAAAAATGTGTTTTGTCCGCAAAGAAACGTTTTTATTTTTCTTTAAAAAGAAAAAAAAAAAAAAAAAAGATATTTTAAGTGCTTTCATAAAATCAACCTCTCAGCTCGATATCAGTGGATTTCCCCAAAAACATTCTTAAAACTGGAAAGGACTCGTGTGAATTTTCAGACAAGAAAAACAAACTTTTACTTTTTTCCCCCCTCTCTCAAAGGCTTCAGTTAGAATTCGAACATGCTTACTGCCAAAAAAGAAGCACTAAATATGCTCGTAAACAATGCTATGTTTATGATCCTTTTATGAAAAGAGTGTTAGAAATATATTTTTTGCGGTATCTATTGATGCTAACCGCCCCCCTCCCAAGTTAGAAACTTCGAAAAAACTTCTATTAAGAGTTGCCAAAAATCACTCTGTTTTTCTAGTGCAAATGCATCTGATGTATTTAAGTTAAACTATTATTACTAAACAGGGATTAGTTAAGCTAGACACTTCTAACCTTACCAGAAAAAACGGCAGGGGGGGGAGGAGGGGGTTGAAAAAAATATATATATTGACACACTATTCGCTGAACGTTTTGGCGCTTCATTATTTATGCTTCTACACACTTTGGTTCAAATGTCTTATAAAAATTGTAACTGAAAATATGATTGAACTTCATTGCATTTTCAAATTTCAACAATAACAAAATTAGTTAAGCTTTATTAATAAACTGAATGAACTAATCAAATCTTATAACAAAAATATTTCTTACTACAATTAATATTAAGTAAGTTTTTAAAATAATTTTAAAGGGTATAGAGCCTTTTAACTTAAAAAATATATATACAGGGTGGTTATAATTAAACATCCCCTATAAACAACAAAATTTGGTATATAGACTATACACGAGATGCGCTCACGGAATTTCGAAAAAAAAAAAAAAAAAGTTCCAAAATGTCCACCTGAGGGCGCCTTTTCCGGAAAAACATTAAATTTAACACAATAAACGACCAAAACGGAATACAGAAACAATATTAGCAACCCAGAACAAGAATTATGAGTAATAAAATGTAAAACTGGTAAAAGCTGTCTATTCTAGGGAAAAAATGTCGAGATTTTCACGCTTATGCGAATAAGAGGAAGCTTTATGCAAAACAGATTAGGGTATAAAACGTTTGCAGGCGTTGTCATGTTTTATGTCAATAAATGTTAATAACTAGTCAGTAAATGTTAATATTGTTTCTGTATTCTGTTTTGGTCGTTTATTGTGTTAAATTTAATGTTTTTCCGGAAAAGGTGCCCTCTGGTGGACATTTTGGAACTTTTTTTTTTTTTTTTTCGAAATTCCATGATCACTTCTCGTGTATAGTCTATATACCCAATTTCGTTGCATTCCGTTCACCCGTTTGCGCTGTAGGATGCTACGGGAAGTTTAATTATAACCACCCTGTATATAACAAGATTTTTTAAAATATATATTTTTTTTATATATTACCTATTCTTAACATTACCTATTCATACATTACCTATTCTTCTTTTTATATATTATAGTTTTAACCCCTTCAGGGGCAATGAATTTAAGTTCATTTAAAATCAAATGCCACCAGAATCTGAGATCAAGATTAGAAGAAAAGTAATAAATGAATGTTTTCAGATAAGGTAAAAAAGTAAAATTTTGTATAAAATTTCTGGGATGAATTTTTGCAGTTGACAAGTGAAATTAGGTGGTATAAAATATATACCACCGCCCCTGAAAGGGTTAATGCTTCATTTATGCTTCTACACATTTTTGTTCAAATGTTTTAATAAATTCTAAATCTATGATTTAAGTCAAGCTGCATCTACATCTACATATAAATTTATATGAAATTCTGTGCAGTAGTTCCTTAGATACAGTCACCAAAATATTTTTCTCACGCACCCACACAGACAGACAGACATTTTCTAAAAGTGATCAAATCGTGTTCTGGATATCTTAAAACGTGTAAATCCATCGAAAACTAGAAGTCGCATATTTTTACGAATCCAATATTTTCTTAATAAATATAAAAGAAAGTAAAAATATAAAACAGCTGTTGTATGCATTAAAATATCAAAATGGATTTTTAAAGTATTGTCAGAAATGGTAGGAAAAAAAAAAGTTGTTTATTGTTGAATTATTCTTATTTATTACTGTAATTCTTCAAAATTCCCTCCCACCCTCCCCCGCCCAACTTTAATTACCTCATTTATCAGAAATATTCAAATGTTTCGGAAAAAGTATTTAAATATTAACAAAAGGCTATCATACAATACAAAAGGAAAAAAATATGTTAAAAAAAAAAGTATAAATAAATAAGTAAATCTATATTTAAAAGAAAAGGGCAGATTAAAAATAATTACAAATCTCATTTTATTTACACTTGAAATATACGTGTCTCCATTTTCGATTTTAACGATGCATTCACCTTCCAAAACTATCGAGGAAATTTAATAGTTTTCTCATCCAAAGACATCTCTAACTATCTAGCTCAAAATATTCCAACGTTAGTAACATCTCGAGTACGTTTTCAATGTGAAATAAAAGATATTCTGTAACAAGTTCATATACTCTTTCATTGGCTTCTTCCGGAAAAAGTACTTATTTACTAAACACGTCCATTCAGATGAAGAAAAATTCGTTCTTCCTGGTACATTTTTATTATTCTTATTTTTCTTTCACTCGCTAATATTTTTATCTTTTTTTCATGATGTAAGTATGGTACATATTCGCAGACACTTTTTATAGAACGTTTCCTTTTTGAATACAAACATTCAGAGGAAATGCATTGACTAGCACTCGACTTGAATTTTACTAAAAAGAACTTCTGCGAATGTATTTAGCCATTTTTAAAAAATTCTCGAGACTGTTTCCAAACATTTTTGCAGTGTTTTGAAAATTGAAGAAAGTATTTTGACTATAAGTTTAGAAGTAAAAATTTAAGATATATATTTATGAAAGCCGAGAATTTTACAGTTCCTGATTATTTGCTTAAGATGAAAAAAAAAAAAAAGTAAAAGAGTTTTTTTTTCCCTGTAAAAGAAGGGAATTTTTGTTAACCTGCAATAAAAGCGTCGTCTATAGGCACTGATATTTTCAAAATTTCGGGGGGGGGGGGGGGAGAAGAGTGGGCACAATCACGATCCAGGAGTTCTCAGACGAGATCGTAGGAATGAGAGGACTAATGTTGCAAAAATCCTTCTTTTGCAAATATTCCAGCCTTCTGTTCTTTGACAATTGAAATAGAATTTAAAATGTTTTTAATTTTCATTAGTAAGGAATTCCTCCTGGATCGGGATAATTATTGATTATTTATGGGGTAATTACTAAACATCTAGTTTTTTTTTTTTTTTTTTTTTTTTTTTTCAGTAAAGAGGCATTTTAAAAATGGTTATAATATAGTAATTAACAAATAATACAATAGATCAATTACCACTCCCATACTGTGTGGGAAAATAGGAAACAGTTCCTACGTGTTTTTCTACTGATGGATTTTTTACCTACAATAAATGAGAGTGTAAAGTAGAGGAGGGAATTTTAATAATTTTAGCAGCAGCTTTCACACGCAAATTTTCATTTTCAATCTTTGAAACCAATAGTTTCACGAATTTTGTCTTCTAGAAGATTAGAATATTTTTTAAGCTACCTAACATAAATTAGAAATGGTGCAAAAAAGAAAGAAAAAAGAAAGAAAGAAAGAAATGTTATATTTAAGAATTCATCTGTAAAATGGGTAGAATATTTAGCAATTTAAAAGATACTTAGTTTGATAAACTAAACAGTAAATTACGATTGATTGACAGCAGATATACTCGAGAACGGACAATACCTAATTTCACCAACAGCCAAGGCCTAGGTAGTATTCTGCAGGAAAACTTGTTTCCACTATTACTCCTTACCTAATGTATTATTATTATTATTATTATTATTATTATTATTATTATTATTTTGTTTTCCATTTAGAAAATTCACAACTATTAAATTAGTACTTAATTTTTATTTTATTATTATTATTATTATTTTAATATTTTTGAGTTTAAAAAATAATTAAGTGCATTTTTCGCATTTTTTAGCTAGAAAATAAAATATTAAAAATCCTAAAAATAAATTTAAGAAAGGAATACTAGGGAATCGATTCTGAATTTTCTCAATGTGAAACGAAGTTTAACACATTAGGTAAAGACTAATCGTGGAAAAAAAATTTACCCATAGAATAACATGTGCCTTGGCTCGGCTGTCAGGAGGATTAGATATTATCGCTCAGAAGAATATTCAAAGATTTCTGACCATAACTCAAATTTTATTTTATTTTAGTTTTAATAAAAATTCGATGATCTTCACATGTCGATCGTGATCTAGAAACATGTCGATCGTGAATTACAATGGGTCATTCTATATCAAAATTACCAGCTTAATAAATCAAGTAATTTATTCGAAATCTTTTATTAAAATATGCGCAAAATGATATGTAGTATTAATAAATGTAAAAGATATTTTGGTGTTGTATTAATTCTTTTATTAGTAATATTTTTACAATTAAATAAAAATCAGTTTTCTGACTAAGTAGCAGACAATATAGTCTTTATACAAAAAAAAAAAAAAAAAAAAAAAAAAACTTTCGCGAGTAAAAATAAATAAATAAATTAAAAGCATCTTTATGTTAAAAAATGGTTAACTTTTTTTTAAGATTTCAAGGATAATAATAATAAAAAATGTGTAAAACTACTTATCATGACAGCATCGTAAAAGAATGGGCAAGTATCCAAAACTTTTCGTTAGCAAAACTTCAAGAATTCTGTTTTAAGCAGAAAATATGAAAAATTCTCAGAGACAAACGGCCTTTTGATTTCCATTTACACGTGGTTCATATGCTAACAAAACAAAACAGAGGGTCATGAGGATTTCGCCAAAGAATTCTTTTTCTTCTTCTTTTTTTTTTTCTTTTCTTTTGTTTAATGACTTAGATTTTATGCAATAATTTAAACCCTTTGTGTCGTGTGTTGTTTTCTGGTAATTTGGCAATGGTTCTGATAATTTTCATGGTTTTATTTTCTAAACATCCGTACTTTACAACGAAAATAAAATAGAATCTGCATATTTAGGTATCAAAAATTTTCATAAAAATTCAAATAGAATGAAATATCGATATTTTTAAAACAATCTGGTGGACAATAAGAATTATTTTATTTTTTCCCGAAAAATATTTATTTCTGAATAATTAAGATATACGTAAAAATAGTTTTATTAAGTTAAACATTTTACCCAACACTGTCTTACATTTCGAATTAAATGTGATATCATGTAATATTGATACATTTTCCCTATTCAAAAAGTGTCACAGTAACAAAAATAACGGCATCACAGGCAAAATTTTCTCTGCGACACATCTTCACTAGCAATAACGTTGAAACCATATTAGAATGACATATTTTCTTTATAAATATGCTGTTCTTTCAAAAGAATAAATTTATATTTATTATTATTATTGTTGTTATTTTACAAAATAGAGCAAACTTTTTTAATAACGAGCAAGCGTTTCGTGCTTCGGTGGGCACTATATATAAACGAATTCTCAAAATTACGTATAACATGTAAAAAATCTCATAAAGTAAAAAATAATAATAATTGAAATCAGTCAAAACCTTAGTTATTTTGCACCTTCCTCCCTCCCCCGCTAAAGGGGGGGGGGATTCACAAAATTCCTTCATAGGGGGACGGGATACTTCACAAAATCACTTTATAGTGCGTGTTAAGTACACATAACACACCCGCATACCAAAAAGTTGCTTTTCTGAGATAATTTCAAATGGAGTAAAGCTTAGAAATGTGCTTTTGCTCCTCTCCCCCTCTGGCGAGGGGAAAGGGGGAAATTTCATAAAATACATTTATAGAGTGTTTTAGGCACACATAACCAGTCTATACTATGAAAAATCGCTTTTGTGAAATAAATTAGAAAATCGATATATATATATATATATATATATATATTGTCTAGTCTCTTAAAGTGCAATATCTTCACCGTGAAGTAATTTGAAGTAGAGTTATGCTCTTAAAAGTGTTTTTGCCACCTGCCCCTCCCCAACCTCCCGAGGGAAAAGGGGGAATTTTGCAAAACTCCGTCTTAGTGGGTGTCAGGGCTTTCGAACCAACCTTCACGCCAAAGTTCGTGACCCAATCCCACACAGAATCGCCACAGCCGTTTTGACTCAGTGGTGGATATACTCTTTTCAGGGTGTCCAATAGGTCATGAAAGTCATGCAGGTCATGAAAAGGTCATGAAAATGAACAATGGGTCATGAAAGTCATAAAAAGGTCATGAAATTCAGCAATAGGTCATGAAAGTCAAAAACAGGTCATGAAATTCGACCGTCGGTTTGAGTCACATATTGGTTTAGGTAACCCAATTTCACCGGTAGGGTCGAACAATTTTTTTCTCTTGCAGTTCGGGTTGAGTTGATTGAATTTTTTTTTTTTTTTTTTTTTTTTTTTACGAGTCGGGTCGACTTGAGAATATCTTTCAAAATAATTTCTTTAACGGGCAAAAACATAATTCGGCAATCCATCCTTTGGTGCATTGTCGCTTTGCTTGTAGCACTCGTGCCCACTTTGTTCGGCTGATGAACGCTCGTGTTTTTTCAACCTGAAACAATTGTTGTGAGTTTATTGCATTTTATGGTGTTTATTCAAAGTTTTGTACGTATTACTGAACTTGAAGCACATTTTGTACACTTGAAGTACACAACACACCTAAATGGTTAAAAATTATTATTTACCCATTTTTCAGATTTTAAAACTTTTAACTTGGTGCAATAGTAATTACATTTTAAATTATTTCAAATTATTTACCAGTTGTATAGCAATAAAAGTTTACTTTATAACTTAAATTGCAAGATTTTTAGATGAATTATTAATTTTCATTTTAGATTTTGAGTCGGGTATGGATCATTAAAATTCTCTATTGTGAGTTCAGATCCATTTTCAGGTTACTATTATTTAGTAACGTAAATATATAAGCTTGATTATAAACCTAGCATAGTCATTTATACTTTTAAAAAACAAAATTATCTTCTATGAAAATCTACAGGCACCCCCCCCCCCCCAAAAAAAAAAAAAAAAAAAAAAAAAAAAAAAAAAAAAGATTTTTTTACTTCAAAACAGTACTAATATATAACGGAATGAATTACTTTTTTCTAATTCAGAATGTATTCTATTTTGAAGTATAGGAAAGACATCCAGATGCAAAGTTTGAAATGTATAGTTATATATTTTACAGGGATGAGAATTTTCAGACTTTTCTTAGTCTTTTTAAAACAATTTTCGGGTTTTTCGTTCTAAATATTCTTATTTTTGTTCAATTTTCTTTCTTTTGATTGCTTCTAAACAACTTATTTTCATATATTCTCCACTTTTGCTTATAGAACGTATGATTTTGTGTATCTGTTTCTTCTTTTATTGCTAAAATTAAATTATCTTTGAGTTTTGCTGATACTTTCAGACCTTTTTGTATGTTTCCCACTCTCATCTCTGACTTTAGTTTAATAATTCTTTTCTTCTATTAGTCTTTTCTTGGGGGGAAAAAAATAAATAAATATATATATATATATATATATATTTGTAGATTTGAAAAAAAATTTAATACATATATTCTATTCCTCTCCTTTATGCAAGAAAAATAAATGACAATTTTCAAATCCCTCCCCCCCCCCCACCAAAAAAAAAAAAAAAAAAAAAAATTCAATCAACTAATAGTTATAATATTATAACATTGCACAAATAGTGTACATATGTTTGTAGTTATATGTGTCTGTTTTAGATTGATTTCCATTACTATTTACTTAGATTGTTAATAAAAAAAATGTTTTCATTTTTTTTAACAGCTAATAATGTTATTAAACAATAATTTTAAAAATAAAGCAAGGTGATATATCGGTAAAAAAAAAAAGAAAATGAATATGTTAATTTAAAAAGAACTGTTGGATATGTCGATAAAAAAGGTCATGAAAATTTTTTTGAGGTCATGAATTTTTTTTCTGTCAAGTCAGTAGACTTGTATATGTATAGATGAAGGGTTAAGGGAATCCTGCCCCCCCCCCTACCCCCTTGGGGACTAAATTTCTAAAATACCAGAAATTTTTTTTTTTAATGTATTTTTATGTTTGCTTTATATAAAGGCAAAAACTTATGGGTATCTGTTCATTTATTCAAAATATGAAGGATTATATGAAATCACGTTCTGCCTCCTCTCCGCTCCCCTTTAGGGTACAATTTCTAAAATTCCAGAAATTGGTTTTCAGATATTGATGTTAGCTATATTTTAAAGCAAAAAATCTAACGTATATATCTGTTTCTTTCTTCTTTCTTTTTTTTTTTTTTTTTCTTTTTTTTTTTTTTTTTTTTTTTGAGACATGAAGGGTTATGTGAAATCACGTTTAGCCCCCTCCATCCCCTTAGGGGCCGAATTTCTATAGTTCTAGAAATGAGTTAATTAGATATTGTGGTAGCTATATTATTAAGTAAAATTTTCATGTATATCTGTTTTTCTGTATGAGATAAGGGTTATGTGAAATCATGTTTTGCCTCCCCCTCCCTTCGGGGCCGAATTCCTAAAATTCCAGAAATTGATTTTTAGGTATTTGTGTTATTATATATTTTAAAACAAAATCTTCACGTATATGTCTTTCCTATTTTTTTTTTTTTTTTTTTTTTTTTTTTAAGATATAAATAGTTATGTGAAATCACATTTTCCCCTTCTCCCAACCTTGGGAACCGAATTTCTGAAATCCCCGCAATTAGTTTTTAGGTATTTGTATTAGCTATATTTTAAATCAAAAATTTTATGGATATATTTTTTTTTTTTTTTGAGATATAAAGCTTTTTGTGAAATCATGTTGTGCCCCCTCCCCCTTCTTTGGGGCCGAATTTTGTAAAATCGCTTCTTAGTGAGTGTCTACGTCACAGAAGGAATGTTTTCACCAAGTTTCACTCTTCTAAGTGCAAGGGTTGGCGTTGATGAATCAGTCACCCCCTCACTCACTCAGAACAAACGATTTTATAAGTATATATACACTAGGTGTTCTAATTATTAGATTTTTTTTTTTTTTTTTTTTTTTTTTTTTTTTTTTACATTTTTTGGGATTTTCTAAAAAAGTACTGCGCAAATCGGCCCGGGACTTCAGACATGCAAAGAACATTTAAAAACTCATATTTTCCTCTATCGATTTAGTTCAGAGTGCAATCAGAGAACCAACCACAAACTGAAGAAGAGCGCACGTACTTTGGATCACCCTGTATCATAAAAAGCTACAAATGACTTGGAATTTTAATACATTGTGGCCCATACTATGTACAATATGTGTTTGTTTTGGTGCGAAAATTGCGCAATTATTTCAAAAATTATAAATTTTTTTTGAAAACGTTTTTGCTTGTAACTAGAACGGATTTCCATAAAACTTTACAAAATTGACAGAAAATTTGACAAAACATCAGAGAAACGTTATTCTGAAAAATAAAATTCACACGTGTAATATTCATTGAGATATGAGCATTTATATTTATATTAGTAAATATTCTTTCACTGCGCATGTGCAAAAGATAGAAAAATTTTTATTGTATAGGCTGAAAGCTAGATATATTGAGCAAATTTTCAAAAGTTCATTTGAATAGAGTAAAAATTAATCAAATTGTCGGCAAAAGAACGAGCTAGATTTTAGGGTTTTTTTTTTTGCAGAGTTGAAGTTTCATAAGGGGTTTTACCCATGCCGCGTATTTAATTTGATCATCCAATTATTCCAATCACGTTGCAAAAGTTCTTTTTTGCGAAAAATCCCTTATGAACTCACAAATCTTAGTAAATAAATGAAAATATGTAAAAGGTACAAGCCTATAAGGGGTTTTTCAGAAAAAAGAATTTTTGCAATGTGGTTGAAATAATTGGATCTTCAAATTAAATACGCGGCATGGTTAAAAACCCCTCATGAAATTTCAACTCTGGAAAATACCTAAAATCTAATTCGTTCTTTTGCCGACAATTTGTTTAATTTTTATTCTGTTCAAATGAGCTTTTGATAATAGTCTCTCAATATATCTAGCTTTCAACCTAAGCGATAAAAAAAAAAAAAAAAAAAAAAAAATTCTATCTTTCGCGCATGCGCAGTAAAACAATATTTACTAATATCAAATGAAAATGCTCATATCTCAGCGAATATTACACGTGAGAATTTTATGTTTCAGAATAATGTTTCTATAATGTTTTGTCAAATTTTCTGTAGATTTTGTAAGTTTTATGAAAATCTGTTCTAGTTATAAGCAAAAACGTTTTCAAAAAAATTAATAAATTTTGAAGAAAAATTATACCTGCTTAAATAATTGCGAAATTCTTGCACCAAAACATACAAATATTGTACACGTGAATGTGCAATGATGTGTTAAAGTCATAAGTCATTTGTAGCTTTTTATGATACAGGGTGATCCAAAGTATGTGCGTTCTTCTTCAATTTGTGATTGGTCCCCTAATTGCACTCTGAACTAAATCGATAGTGGAAAATGTGAGATTTTAAATATTCTTTGCATGTCTGAAGTCACGGGCCATTTTGAGTATTTTTTTAGAAAATCCAAAAAAATGTAAAAATTAAAAGAAAAAAAAAATCTAATGATTTGAATACTCACTGTAGATTAAAGGCTATTTCACTTGTAAAGCTTTCGTAAGACTTGTAACTTTTGATTTCTCGGGCATTTTGGAATGTTCTGAACTCGATTTTAGTTGAAGAAAAAAATTTCTTTTGTCTATATGTGGCACAAATTTGTGGATGTTGTACCTCGAGAAACATTTTTCGTAATTCTATGAAACTTTATACTTCTTTGGACCTTTGTTCTAATTAGATTTTGCTGTGTATTGCTCAATTGAAACCGTTTTTAATACTACACAGTTTTAACGGTATGCGTATTGTATATAAGTATTTCTTTCTCTAGTTTGCGGAATCGCATAAATCATGATTTATTTTATAGATGTTTATTGTAGAAATTTTCACTTATTCAGTTTAGGGGCTTATTTCTTTACGGATATTACGTAGCAGTTTCTTTTGATGTGCTTGATAGGTATATGTGTATAGCTATGTTATGAAAGGAACAAAACTTAATATATAAAATGCTTTTAATACGAAACTATACTCATTTAATTTCTATGCTTATCTCTCACCAAGAGCGCTGCCATGTTCTTTTTCCGGTTTTTGTGATAACTCTATCTCAATCTTTAGGAGTAGTATCTATCTCCATCAGTAAGTACATTAAAATAATTATCAAGAAATTTTGTAGTTACGCCACCACAACATATCAATACTAAACTTTTTGCGGAGTCTTTCTAAATATTTCTAACAGAAAAACATATTAGGGTAAGAGCACCAGTAGTGGACACTTTAAGGACATTTTCTGGCTATTTTTATGTAATTTCTAAATTTTAGATACTCAAAAAATAATTAATGTTTCACATCTTTATTAACTCTTTCTTTACATGACTGTATTACGAAAATTGCTAATTGTAGCATTTACATATGTAAGAAAACAAAAATTCGGAGAGCTTAAAATAAGCCTTTAGTGGACACACTAAAACCCGGTAGTGGACCTTTTTTTGTTCCAGCAGTGGATCCCTTTGAATTTTTGCTTTAAAATTAAGGCGATCTAACGTCTCCGTTTTGTGGGGTCAATCCCCACTTATTGTAGGTTTTTTTTTTCCGCATACACTTTTTCCTAAGTAAAGCTTTTGTCGCAACTTATAATTTAAAGTTGGTGATAGTGCGCTTTTTTAAGTACTGCTTTTGTCACCATTTCTTATTTTGAAATTGGTGACACCGTGCTAATATGTCCCCACTTTTTTCTTTAGAAAATTTGGTCGCCTTAATATTTGCACATTTATTATTCTAGATTATGGTAACCAGATGAGAATGCCTTTATAAATTAAAAGCGTTAATAATTATTACAATTCCCTAATTAGGAATATAATTTTATATTCTTTATAAATGAGAACCAAAATACTAATAATTGTGATGAATAATTTTCCTGTAAATATTTTTAAAACTTAGAAAAAGGGCTTACAAAAACGGACTGTCCTCTGAAAAAGAGGACATCTGGTCAGCATACTCTAAATACTGACCGCAGTTATGCTATTTCAATACCGTTGTTTTAATGGGAACCAAACTGAACCAACTCAGAAAAAAAGTTCACAAATAAAAAAATTTAAAATGTCTCGAGATTATCTCATGATTCAAGTGAATTCCCATTTTATTCCGCCTTCTAAATTTGGTAAAGCATGGGAGCCATCCTCTCCGCAAAAGATCAAAATTGTGATGGCATGTCTCCTTACCACTCCTAGGAGTGAGTGCCAGACTATCTATGGTGACAAGATGAGAGTACCTTTGTAAATTAAAAGCATTAATAATTATTACACTTCCCTAATTAGGAATCTAATTTTATATTCTTTGTAAATGGGAACCAAAATTCTAATAATTATGATGAATAATTCCAAAAACAGACTGTCCTTTGAAAAAGAGGACATCTGGTCAGCATAAGACTGTCGTCAATCGCTCAATGCGTAGCTTTAGTGCGACGTTAAAAACACTTAACTCAACGCTAAATTTGGAAGATTACAGAGCTGTGTCTACTACTGGATCTGTCTGGCCTTAAAAGTCAAATGAGCCATTAGTGGTCATGACATTTTTTGGTACTAATAGTGGACACCCATAAAAATACTATATGTTAATACAAGATTTTTAAAAACAGTGCAATAAATGGATTTTGCATACTTATTTTAGGCATGTGAAAGCAAAAGTTAAAAGAAATTAGTTAAAAATAAGCAGAGGCAAAGCAAAAAAAAAAAAAAAAAAAAAAAAAATTCATTATTCAAACGATAAGAAAAAAAAAACGCAAAATCGCAAAAGTGTCTATTTTTTTATTTAAGCTAACGTTATTCTAAAAGTGATGGCCGGAATTGTTTGTAATTATAGACATTAAAGAGGACTATAACTTCCTTCCTGAACATTGCTAGAACCTTCAGAAGGATTAGAAAGCTTATTTTCTGAGTTTAAATTTAAAAGTGTCCATTACTGGTACAGGGTCCACTACTGGTGCTTTTACTTTATGTAACTAAAAAATAGGTACAAAGATCGTATATTACTTCAGAAATTTAAATATAACATTATTTTACTCAAATAAAAATTTTCCCAAAAATGTAATAAACAGTTTTCAAAAACTACTTTAGTTAAATAGGAAAAAATATAAGCATCTTGACAATAATTTGTTGTCTATTATTATGCAGTTGTGTCTTAGTTTAAATTTTCTCTCTGTATTATAATTTTGGAAATTTCTCCCACTGATTGGAAAGAAATTGTTAAATTTATTTTAAAATATTTCTTGAATATCTTTTATAATTAACTTTTGTCATACATAGCTAAACAATACTTAATATTTCTTTTATATTTTCTGTTTGTAATTCGACTTGCCATTATGCTTAATTTACTTTTTACTCTTTTTAGGTAAGTACATGCTGTTTGCAAACTGTAAAGAAAAAGCATTATACATAAAGGTATAAATTTGTGTCTAACAAAGATAAAGAATGACATTTTAAGATAAGTATAACTGTGTTATTAAATTATTCTCTTTGTGATTTTGCTTTTCGCTGATAAAAAATGTAGAAACAAACTACATATTTAAAAATTAAAATAATCTGGTGTGACGCTCACACTACTTTACTTTATTATTAAAGTTTAAGGTACAATGTATTATATACTGTATCTGAACATTTAATGTATACTTTAAACCAGGAATAGCCAACCCGCGGTCCTCGGGCCGCATGTGGCCCGCCGTGTAATAATCTGAAGTCCGCGATGCAATTCACGAAATTTATAAGATGAACCTTTGAACAATAAATTCGTTCTCAGTCATCAGAGTGAAATAAACGGTGATGATAGCTGGAGAAGCAAATATAATACTGATTATTCATAATAAAATATTTTCATTTTTTTTTTTTTTTTTTTATTATTATAAATATTAATGTTTAGTTTAGTAACACACTTTTGACAATTCTGTTGTTATTTTATGAAAAGAAATTAATTTATTGTTAAAGTATTCTGTTCCAAATCTTCGCGTCACCCCTTTCCAAAGTAAATGTATGTACATATATGTGTGTGTGTATACATACAATGGTGGTCAAAATTATAAGGACTAAATTATAAGGAAGGTGGTCAAAATTATAATGAAAAAATCGTCACATCTTGGCTACAGTTGATCGAAAAATTATACAAATTTTATGGTTGGAAATCAATGATAAATGAAGCATTTTTACTTTCTCTTACCCATAAGGTAGAGAAAGTATTGTTTTGGGGTCAAATTTTCGAACACGAGTTTTTGTTATATTTGCATGTTCTGAGGTCCCCTGAATACGAAAATCATGTTTTTAGCAAATGGTCTGTGTGTATGTCTGTGCGTCTGTCTGTTATCAGCATATCTCAAAAACAAATTATGGCAGAAAGTTCAAACTTGGTATTCTAAATGTGTATCATATAGGGATGCTACAGTAAGCTTTTCGTTAAGATCAAGCAAATGGTTCGTGTACAGGGACAATCAAGAGAATTCTAATACATTACGTCCATGGGGGAAATTGCAGGTAAGTAGAGTTTAACATCTATAGACTGCACTAAACCAAATGAAACGAATATATATTTTTTGTAATAGAGATAGTCAACTGGGAAATAAAATTTGTGCATGTAGGAGCCTCGCCTGCCCCCCTGGGGGGGGAAGTCCCCCCTCGAGGGGAGTAAATTTTCATGATGGATATCTTTCAAAAGAGCTCGCCAATACCTTTAAAACGAATGGTTGAACCATCGATCTGCGATAATTTAAAACAAAGTTATCAATTTTTTTTACTTTTAACGAAATTTTTTTTTTTTTTTTTTTTAATATTGAGAATAAAATGGACTTTTTTTTTTTTTTGGATATTTGGTGTTATACTACTTCTCCAATATGGAAATCGTCTGCATTATCATAAAAGATAATTTTTTTAAATAATAATTTTAATATATATATATATATATATATTTTTTTTTTTTTTTTTAACAGAATTATTTTTTTAATAACCGAATTAAATTCTATATAAATGTAGGTGCACCCCTCACACAGAACTAATTACCATATAAAACTCTCCCGAAGCCTAATTTGAATTATTTAACATAGGTTTACATAACATCGTTATCTTACCTCTTAATCTCCAACCTATATTTATAGTATTAAATTTCAGGGTAAGAGAAAGTCGTGTGAATGACACACCAGATTATTTTATCAGTTTGGATGGAAATATATGAGAAATTCATATTCATAAAATGCATTTTGGATTTTTACAGCCATGTTATATGGACAAAATTATAAAAACAACTGTATTTGTGTGTTCAGAATATTCATTAAGAAATTTTTTTTCAAATTTTGGGTTACCGTTCGAGTTAGTCTCCGATAATGGTACGTCATTTACCAGGTACCAATTTCGAGAGTTTCTCAAAATGAATGATATAAAACATACGCTAATCCCTCCATTTCATCCAACCTCCAATGGACAGACTAAGAGATACGTACAAATGGTCAAACATGAATAAGCTTGACACAATTGATATGACATTAGCCGTTTTTCGATTTCTTTTAGAAAATCATTCAACACCACATGCAGTAACTGACAAAACCACGGCAGAATTAATGTTCAGTAGATCACTTAGAACAGCCCTTCACTTAGTATTGCCTTCAGAAACGAAATCTAGTGAACCTTTTCATAAATGTGAACTAAACAAATCAGTTTAAAAAAAAAAAAAAAAACTTTGGAAAGGGAGAAAAGTGGATGTCAGGTAAAATTATAAAATTGTTAGGTAGCCGGTGAGTTTTAGTCAAGAGAAACGACGGAGTAATGTGTAAACGTCATGTAAACCCAGTTACGATATAATAGAGAGATAAGTGAGGCAAACTTTCCTATGCATGTTAACAGCGAAGATTTTAATGTTAGTTACGAATCTTTTTCAGATACGAGACCAATTGAATCTCATATGACCAGAGAACAGAATATTAGTAAAAATGGTACTTTTTTAAATTTTAATCAAAAATAGCCTCCTCGTGATACAGTAACAGGCACAAACATTGTAAATGATGTATTGAGTGATGTATCTGAAAATATTAAGAGTAATCAAGAAGTTCCTCCTAGTATAATTGATTGTAAAGATAAAAAGACTGCTAATGTAACTTATGAAACTGATAATCATACTATTCCACGAGTAAGACGTAGTACTTGTCAAAAGAAAAAAAATCCCTCGTTTGAACTACGAGGGAAGGGGTATGATATCCCAATAAGATACGAGATGGTACTACGAGTCCGTAGTAAACAGAACTGTTGCCTAGGTAACGATGTCACATGCGCCTAAGAATGTATCAGTGTATGTAATGCCTTGTGAGCTGGCGGTTCTTCCGCTATGTAAATAGATGTAATAAATGTCTGTGTTTGTCACAGCAGCTCAGTTCTTGAAGTTATGATTCTAAAATACACTCACCACAAACAATAACTACAAAGTTATTATAATAGCATATTATAGGAGTAAATAAAACCCACATCTTACACACTGTGATTACATTTTTAAACTGATACAAGGGAATGTTCTACATGTACATTGCAACCACAGATGGTTAAGCAAAAATAAAAGGTCATGTGATTTTTTAATGTGCGAGTATGATAAAAGATTAATTTTTAGAATCAAATATATTTCTGGATTAATATGAAAAGAAAGGTTTTAATTAAATGTTCCTAGAGTTTATTTCTTATCATCCTTGCGTAAAATCTAAGTAGTACATTAAATTATTGTTCAATAATTTGAATCTTAGTTCACTATATGAATGTCTCGGCAGAGGCTTGATGAGAATATCTGCAATCATTGATCCGTTGTTAATATATTCGGTTTTTGCCATTTCTTCTTCGATAACTGTCTGATGAGATGAAAACAAATGTCAATATGTTTGGTTTTTTGACGATACTTGTGACTTTCAGATACAAGACATATAGACCTGCTAACTATGCTAGTTTATCCGTAATGGTATTAAGCCCCGCCTTTTTTTCACACCAGAATAATTGTAGAGCAATAGTCTTCTTATTTAATCATTAGAACATATAGTTGAATATTACTCTATAACTATTCTGGTGTGAAAAAAGGCGGGGACTAATACCATTACGGATAAACTAGCATAGTTAGCAGGTCTAGACATATTATCTTCATAAACGTAATTGGTTAAACCTATTTTATTTCAAGTTCTTCTAACAGGTTAGTCAGACATTTTACCTCCTGCGCAGCATCTGATGCGGAAATATATTCCACCTCTGCTGAAGACATGGAGACTTTTTTGTTTCTTGCTACACTAATATATTGAATTGTTTCCTATACAACATAAATCGCCAGAAATGGATTTCCAATCAATTGGATCGTTAGCCCAATCGGAATCCGCATATAATTATTATATGTTAATTTGAGATTCATTGTTGGTTTCAGATATCTAATTAGCCTTTTTACTCCTTCACAATCTTTTACTCTGAGTCTTTCATTTCTTCTGCTTGAAAACCTTTACCGTGGTGCTAATATCCAGATTTGACACCGTAATATATAAAGCAATGCGCCAACAGCCTATCTATATTTTATATTATCTGGTAATAGGCTTTCATCGTCATTTGGTTTTATATAACCTGTTTCTATAGAAGTTTCTGTGGGTTTTGCTCTTCTATAAGCCGTATTTGATAATAAATTCCTGTATTTTGTGTATTTTGATTAAGATTTATCGTATTTTTATAATGCCGATCAATATTTATCCCAAAATATTGTTTTGCTTCTCTCAAGTCTGTCATCGGATTTTCTTGTTTTAGTTTATTTATGATTTCATTAATTTCTTGATTTTCCGCCGTGATTAGGAGGACATCTAAATAAACAAATACGTAAGTTGTTGCATTGTTTTGTTTACGTTTATATAGACATTTGTCGTATTGACTTTGGTTAAAACCTAACTTACATAATGACTCATTCAATTTTAATTTCCATGCTGTCGCGGTGTGCTTCAGCCCATATTTTGCTTCCTTTAATTTACATATTTTATGTTCTTCCCCGGGTACCATATATCCTTCGGGTTGATGCATATAGATATCTGCCATCAATTCACCATGCAAAAACGCAATCTTGGTATCAACATGTCTAAGTCTTTGGTTTTTGTAAAGGCTGATAGCCAAAAAGCTTCCCAAAGTTGTGTGAGACTCAACAGGTGCGAAAGTTTCATCGTAGTCGATTCCATATTTCTGTGAAAACCCCTGGCAACCAGCCTAACTTTGTATTTGTCCACATGGCCTTGTCTATTATACTTTGCTTTGAATACCCATTTAATTCCTATTTCTTTTGTCTCTGGTAAAGTCTCAACTACATTCGGCAGCAAAATTATTCAAGCACACATCTACATTCTTCATACTTTTTTTTTTTTAATTTGATCGCTAACTTTTATCATCAACTTACTTTTTTATAAACAGCAAAAGTCTAAGATCATGACTCGACAAATACAGTACCCGCCGCTTTTTAAAATCACTGGTTAATAAAATCAGCCGCTTAATCTGATCAAATTGCTCGGTCTGGAATCAAATCAATAGAAACCGCTGCTTAATAAAATTAGCATCGCCGGTTAATAAACTCAAAAGAAAATTTCTTTAACAGTAAAATGATCATGTATATAAGCTAAACAACGAATTATATTTTCTCACGGGATTTTTGAAATGTAAAAAAGAAACAAAACATAGCAAGCCATCACACTATTATTCTTTGTCAAAAATTTTACGCCTCAAAAAAAAAAAATAAATAAATAAATAAAAACACGCCCCGTCATGTGTTGTAGTTATGAATTCAAAGAATGAATTGGCCAATGAGTATTTTTTTTCTGTCTTTAAATATTTAAATAGAGATTTTGGTTTTTATTTTGAAGCAACTTAGCTGCAAGATATGCAAGCGGATTTTTTTTTTTTTTTTTTTTTAATGTAAAGCGTAAAATTTTGGTTAAGTATGATCGCTTTCTTCAAATGTATAGTCAAAGGAATGCGACATCGAAGCTTGAAATTTCTCAATTTCCTTCATGTAAGCATAAGAACAAAGATGATATTAGTGCCTAATATATACCAAACGGAAGAGTGAACCGCAAGCGAAAATGAATAGGAAAAGCAAAAGTCATCAACGTAGCGCTTCTAGATAGGTAAAAAAATGCCAAGTCAAAGAAAATTTCTCTCTTTTACGTAATTTTGTCCTTAAAATCTGAAAATTTTACATGAATGATAACGAAAACTTCATTCCTGAGGATGGCTAGTTAATAGATGGAAGGGTAAAGAAGAATTTCTTTCCATATTTTGATAATTGAATACTCTTTTATTGAGTTCGGGCATGTTCGCCGAATATAAAAATCAGCTGCTTAATAAAATAATTCTGATGAAAACAAACGTGATTTTATAAAGCGGCGGCTACTGTATTTACTTAACAAAACAGTATTGGGCGCATATCTTTTAAATACGAATTATTGTAGAGCTTTAATAATTTTGTTGCCGACTGTAATTCACAGGTATCATTTTGTGAATTCATTTTATCTAGAATCGCATTTATCCGATTTTTTTTTTTCCTACAGGGTTTTGCATCTTTTGTATATCATCCCAACATTTAGGTTCTTTAATTCTTTTATAGTTTATTACAAACGCAAATCTATCAGGTGGCATCCCCTATTAGATTTCTGTAAATCTTCTGAGGAAAATTTTGTGAATTATCTAACATATCATCATCACCAGTTTCATCTATATTTGAGTCTATTAACTGTAGCTTCAATTGTGGATTATTACTTTCAGAATTTTCTATAAAATTCTCAACAATGTTTTGCGATGCTACCTTTTTAAGTTTTTCCTGATTTTTATTTTCTAGGAAGTTAATTGCTCTATTAATAGTTATATTTTTACCATTTGTACAAATTTGATACACTTTGCTTCTGTTATCATAACCCACAAATATTTCTTTCTGTGCTGTGTTACCTACTTTTTCTTTATGTACCTTTGGTATATAAGCATAGGCGTAACATCCGAAATGTTTTAAATTAGATAGATCTGGTTTACGACCAGTCCACATTTCATAAAGAGTCGAATCACATGAAGTGGTTAGGAGCCTGTTTTATAAATAAGTAGCGGCATTAATAGCCACTGAGCTGAAGAACAACTGGAGCAAATGCTTCCAATACTTTTACACAGTGTTCGGGCGTGCCAGTTTTTCTGCAATCGTTCGCCTGCCTTGCATGGCAAGCAACATTTGTCGGGTCGTCATTTTACTATTATAATCTTTAAAGAATTAAAATTTAAAATTGTAATGTCATGTTTAGCATAGGGTTGTTCGAACAGACAACCTTTACACAATTTTACTTTGAAATATAAAGATATCAAATGCTTTTTGCCATGCAACTCTCAGAAGACAAACCTTCAAAAACGGGCACGCGAAAACCGGTCTAGCATTTCCTCCAGTTGTTCTTCAGCTCAGTGTTAATAGCTTCAACCCAGAAAGAGTTCGGTAAATCACCATCATTGAGTTAACGTTGTACTATCTTAACTAAAGTGCAATTTTAATGTTTCTCAGTACCATTCTGAGGTGATGAATAAGCAATTGGGAATTGGTGATCTATACCCTGTCTTTAAGTATTCATCTAATTCATTTCCCGTGTAATATCGATGTAATGTGTGTCCCATCGCTATATACGCTTCCAATTTTGTGAAAACTTCAATTTTGAGAAGATCGTCAAACACCGTCATAAAACAGTTTACTTGTGAAAAAATTTTTGTTTCCATTTGTATGGTAAAATCAGTGCTTGAATTATATTTTTATGCAGGATAATGTAATTATTTATTCTTTAAATAAATGAAAAGCTGGCTTTAAGATCAAAATATTCTCCTTCCATTTGCCAAATATTCTACATTTCAATCCTGTTAAAAAATTTTGTTGATAAATTATTTGAATGATTTATGTTAATGGAAAGAAATGCCGATTGCATGAAAAATTGAGAACTTCAATAATTTAAAATTAGTAATTGTTTGATCAGAAATTCATCGAAAATCTTGTATTATCAATGAAAATAATAATAATAATAAGAAGAAGAAGACAGATTTGTTGAAGGAGAGTAGCTTTACCAATAATAAAATTAAATTAAATTTAGTATTTTATTAATCAATTTCCCTGTGCAAAATGTAAAATATTGGAAAAAAAAATATGCTTATTGATTTATATGAAAAATTATTTCTGTATGTAGTTTGTTATACATAGTCTGTATTATGTATGAAACTTGAATCAATAATGTCTTCTATGTCCATAAAATTAATACCTTTGGGTGTTACCGAAGCACGAGAGCCCTTCCGTTATGGCTCAGAATTGTGATGGTATGTCTCCGGATCACCTAAAAGTGAATCCTAGACCACCGAGAATTGCCGATTGCGTAGATCTAGTACTTTATACTAGTATATGCGAAACTGTGATATTTTTATCCTGGTGAATATTTTTTTGGAGAGACGACGCTGTTACTGTTCATTTTCTGCTATTTGTGAGATGGCCATATCTTGGCATCTATTGATAAAAATTACAGCAAAGTATAAAATATTTATTGTGAGAAGCTATGTTGATTGATTTTTTGTGCATATGAATCGGTAAGTGGCACTGTTATATAGAATGATACAAAATAAAGTTTTATGATGGCCACAGTATACTAGTTCTTTACTTTTTAGTCTCTGAAAGCATGATTTTTTTATTATTATTATTATTATTACACTTTAAATAAAGTTATGGATATTTGAAAAATTGCACATTAAATGGAATTTTTTTCCATATGACTTTTAATACTACTTTAATAACTGTATTCACCTCTTCCTTTTTAAGAAGAAAATTTAATGCAGAACAATGCACAAGGATAAGCAGAACATCTTAAAAGATAAGAAAGAAAAGACGCATGCATTCGATAAAGCGTCAGCACTTTTAGAAAGAAAGGGTCCTTTGTCAAAACCATACATCTTATAGAGATAATAACCTGTTAAAAAACATGGCGGAAAACTATGAAAAGCTCTTTATTTTGAAGAAATTTTACGAGTAATGGGGAATCTGTGGCAAAAATTTATCAGAAATTAATATTACATTCATTTTTACTTGATATTAATATATAAATCGCTCTTTATAGAACTGATTCTTTCTTCTTTTGTTCACATGCTTATATTGTATTTGAAGGATATAAAAATATAATTTGTTGCCCATATCGGCAGTACATACAAATAAACAAAGATAATGCTTTTTGACCGATTGTGTTCAGTGATGAAATATAATTATTACATTTTGATAATGCATAAAAAAATCTCACTTTAGAATATATACAAAGTGCGTCATAGAAATAAAGTTTAAGAGGTTGTAGACTTAACAAAAGAAATATATACAAGGTGTCTAGTGCTATCGGAAACCAAACCGAGAACACTAAATACACCTCTAAATGAACAGTGTTTTACATTTTAAGAACTTTTATCATAGAATCAGTATATTAACTCTTAATCACTGAAGAGTTCCGATTTCGAAAATATTGACCGACATATTAGAACAGGTTATTTGAAATATGTAAAATATATTTTTAAAAATATGGAATAAAAAATATATTGATAAAAAAGTTTTGTTGCATGTTTGTACCATCATGCAAAATGGTATTTAAAAAAATCGAAAAACTAATTATTTCAATTTATGTGGAAATTTTTAAATAATTGTTAATTTTCTTTCAACGAAAACCCGCACGATATTTCTTATAAATTGAGTCTGTGTAAACCCTTTATGTTTGGAATATTTAAGACTTCTCTTTTTTTTTTTTTTTTTTTTTTTCTTTTGTTGCTGTTGTTTGTTTTTCCTTAATAAAATTAACTTTGGTATAAAATCATAACACAGTATCGCCATCTATTGAGTATTTTACAAACAATTTGTGTTAGTTGAAATATTTAAGATATCTAGATATCAACAGTTAATAAAACCGTTTTTCAAAAAATGCTGAAAATGACATTGACTAATTTACAGACATGCAACACGTGGATATAACGCGTTAAATTAATTCTATGTATAATAATAAACACTTACTTATAGAAAACTATGCTTTGTAATGAAAGTCTACCTATAGAAATTGTGAAATTAAATTTTTTATATGGTCCCTGGATTTGTATTATCAAAATGGCCTGACTTACAGTTATTTAAATTCTGAGACTCTATTTGGCTAAAGTAACAAGGATTGTACGAAAATAAAAATGGCAGGCAAATATTTCACAGGAATGCATCACAAAAAACAATAGTAAAGTTATAATCATTTCTAAAAATTAACTATATATAAATATGAAAACCTTTTCAAACATATCACAGGAAGAAATGTAAGATTAAAATCGAAAAGAAAAGATAAACAAAATCCAAAAATAAATGTATATAATATTCAACACTCGATCAGGGGCGCTAATTGAATTATTTCATGCAAATATAGTAGAATTTCTGTATATCTGTAAGCATAAAGCTAAGAAATAACAGATATTAATGCTCGATTCCCTATAAAAACGAAATTAATTGAACAAGAAAGAAAGATAAAGGAAATATCCAAGAATTACAAGAAGCTAAATTAAAGATTAGAAGAAAAAAAAAATCACTTATAGAGAACAATTACTTACTTACAGAAAACAATATATGAACGCTGAGGTTTGTTAACAAATCAAGTTTAAAAAAAAAAAAAAAAAAAAAATTAGTGAAAGTTGAAGTAAATGCGATTCGTATTAAAAAAAATAAATAAATAATTATTTTACAATGAGTATTGATATAAATTTAAAAATTAATAGTTTTATAACTATTAAATTTATTAATAAACCATACATTAGAAAATAAAAATATTAATACTGATTAATTATTAAAAATATCAATTAAAAAAAAAGGTATATATATATATATATATATAAATACAGCTTGCATGAATAAATAAATAAATAAAAATTCGAACAAGAAACAAGAAAATATAAATAATATTCGAAACATAATTCTTTGAATTTTAATGTCTATACATTCCTTTAAACGATTGAACGAAAAGGTATTTTTTAAAGCAACTAAAGGCAAAATGTTTGCTTTATATTCGGTAAATATTGGTCATGAAAAGAAAATTTTTATATCCCTTAAAATTATACAACTAAGATACCTTAAAATACAACTGATAGGATCAGTGGATTGTAAAAAACATAATAATGAAACAAGTTTTGTAATATTTATAGAAATGCATGTAATTACTTACTCGGTTTTCAAGATTACTGTTTTTAAAATACTGAATACTTTTTTATTTAGAAATCTCTGTAGCTAATACACTATCTACCAAAAGTATTTGGACACTTTCGAATTAAGACGTTTTGTCAAATGTAAGCGAACATCTCCGGTTGTGGGCACAGTTTTGATTTTAGCGTATAACTTTTGATAGAAAAGATATTATGCAAACATATAAATACCAATGGAAAGCTAGAACCATTAGCTAACGTTTGATGAAGTAAGTGTATTGATTCCGTCAACCATCATTACCAGTTTTGTGAGGTGATCATTTTTTGCCAAAACAAATTTTGTACCCAGTTGTGGGCACACTTGAAAAATCCACTAAAAATTGGAAAATAATAAGAAAAACCACCATAAATACAGAAAACAACAAAATTTATTCATTTTGTAAGGATTCGGTGGCCGAAATAATATCAGAATAAAGCATTTTTCCAATTTTATTCGTCATCTTCTTCATCCTTCTTCATCCTCCAGAAGTGCAATGCTTGTAAATAAAATAATTTTCATGTACATTGGCACATTTAAAATACACCAGATGATCATACTCGTTGCATTTGATTGAATTTGCTCTTGTTAGGCTTGGTAGCAGGTGCTCCAAACAAATGATTCAGAAATCGACATCATCTCCTGACTGTGTGTTCTTATTTTCAGTGCGCTTGGTCAGCAGTTTGACAGGTGGAGTTCAATTACTTTTTCTAGGCTTCTTCTGCAGGGACACAGAAGCTACGAGGAGGTCCATATTCTCGGGCATTCGATTTTATGGATTTCGTATATACTAAGCAATACTAAATGGCTTTAACCATAGCCTTAAAATGTATTTCTTTTGGATCGATTGACTTTTCCGGGGTTGACATGGCTAAAAAAGCCTAAAAATGCCTAAAAATACATAAAACACTAATAAATTATGTTATGTTGTTTTAAACGACCATATCTGACAATCTGTAATTCAAAAACACGCTTTAAATGAAAGAAACATGGGTGCCCACAACCGGGAATGACAATCACTTTTATAATGACAGAAAAAACTATTTTCATTCCAGATTTTGGCTTAATTCGATATTGCATCACAAAATATATTGAATATACTGCATGAATATATATTACACTCGCATTTTTTAATTAATCCACTTTGTTTTATCGCACATTGAAAAACTTCAGAAATTCTTTTGTGTTTTTTTTTTTTTTTTTTTCAAAATTTTGTTTTGATGCTTGCACTTACTAAGCAAATGCGTCTATTCAATTCGGTGTTAGCGCAATAACTGCGTACTGTCGCAATACATGTTTGACAGTACTCAAATCCGCCAGATTTACTTTTTTTAAAAGATATGGTAGAGTGCCCACAACCGGAGAATGCCCATAACTGGAGATGTTCCCCTATAGAAAAATTCTTGAGGAATTATCTTGAAGCCTTAGGAGTATAAAGAACATGTTATACCACATATATTCACAAAAGTTTTGTCCTGAAGAGAAAAAAGGGACTAGTGAAAAATTAAACAAAAATTAAAATGTTTTGGATCACCCAATCACCCAATGTTTGTAAAAATTAATGCTTAAAATGCATTTTGGTTGTAGCGTGTGATTATGAGTACTATTTTCTAATCATCTGTATAAATTTTTATGAGGCTACTACTTATATCCATTGAGATATAACGATTTCTTTAAAAAAAAGATTGCAAAAAAAATTACCACTCTTTTAGTTATTTCCATAGATATAGTAATATATATAGATCTATCGTCCCCATGTTATCGAGCAAAAATTTTTGATGATGAAGAAAAGTTCTAAAATCAGCCATTAGAGAGTACTGAAAAAAAGAAAGAAAAGAAAAATTAATTTGAAATTGTGTCTGGAGTTTTTCATTCACCTTTAGTAAATAAATTATTCACAAATTTTATTTACTAAACTATCCGTGTTTATTCCTGTGTGTGATTTACTCAGGGAAAAGCAGCCATTAGAGTGACTTTTCACGAGAAAAAAGTATCACTTTTTCCCTCTCGCTGATCAATCTATGTCTTATTACTATATTTATGGTTATAACACGTAGGGTATTAGACCTTGTGCAAAGCCATTTTTAGGAAACTTGGCGTACTACATTATACACAGCATACTGCAATCAGAATGCAAAAATGTTAAATGTCTTATGAAAAATGAATACTTTTACTAAATAAATTTTAACTAAGCATGCGCAAGCTTTTAAAAAACTTCATTTGCCTAATTTAATAGCCAAAAGTATTCAATTACTTATTTGAAAGCCCCAAACAAATATCGTGTAAACTCAAAAAGTTATAAGTTATAGAATGAACAGAATTTTAGTTCCTCACAAAAAAAAAAAAAAAAAAAAAAGATGATAGGGGACATAATAAAAAATATAATAAAGGGTATAGTAAAATATTTATCAATATTTATTTACAATCAGAGAACACTGTGTTACTATTGGGCATTGATTGAATCAAAACAAAAATGTGAGTAAAACCCCTTATATTAAAACCCGAATAAACTACTACAGCTGTATGCATTTTCAATATTTTTCTTTGGCGTTTCTGACGTAAGATTCAGAATCCTTTTTGCACTGAAGACGGCACGCTTAAGGCTGCCGAAACAGCTGTATGCATTTTCAATATTTTTCTTTGGCGTTTCTGACGTAGTACTTTATTCGGGTTGTAATATTCCAACACCAAGTCTCCTGTTATTATTAAAACCCCTTATAGTTTAGCTTTTAGTTTGAGAGAAATGAAATTCTGTTCATTCTATTTTTCATAACTCTTTAAATGTACACGATATTTGCTTGGGACTTTCATATAAGTAGCTCAATACTATTGGCTATTATGCAAATAAAATTTGTTAAAAACTTGCACATGCGTAGTTAAAAATTATTTAGTAAAACTGCTCATATTTCGTAAGATATTTAACATTTTTACATTCTGATTGCAGTATATTGTGTCTAATGTAGTATGCCAAGTTTCCTAAAAATAGTTTTGCACTTGGTCTAATACCTTACGTCTTATAAATTAAAGAAGCGTATTTATTTATTTATTTATTTATTTGCAATTTTTTAAACAAACCGTTATATCTCCATAAATGTATGTAGTAGCTTCATAAAAATTTATGCAGATACTTAGAAGAATCCTCATAATTACATGCTACAATCAAGAAGCATTTCATGCATTACTTTTTGCAGGGTGAACCAAAACATTTTTACTTTTGTTTAATTTTTTACTGGTCCTGTTTTCCTCTTCAGGACAAAACTTTTGCTGAAATATATAATAAAGTAAATCATGTTCTTTATACTCTCAAAATTTCAAGATAATTCTTAAAAATTTTTTTAGATATTTCACAAAACGTCTAAATTCGAAAGTGTACAAATATTTATTGGTAGACAGAGTACAGTTGACAAAGTAGTCAGTGGGCACCAATAACACTAGATACCATGTATATATGCATGTATGAAAGAATAAAAAGATCATGATTTTATTGAAAGAAAATCCTTTTCAAAACTTATCGACTGAATGTTATTCTTAAATTGCCTCTATAACTTAACTTTTACACTAAAACTCTTTATAACGTGAAACTCTTAAAACGAAAAACTTTCAAAAGTAAAAGTGCTGAATGGATAGTTTCTTTACACCACTAATTCCATAAAATTTAAATCTGGTACATGCTTTTACTCAGCCCAGATAACAATAAAACTTATTGAATTTCACTTAAGGATGTTACCCCTAGTGGCGAATCGCAGAAACACTCATATAAAATCGGTCTATACTTAACAAGAAGCACGCTTTTGCTGCAATTGGGAGTTCTGAAACTAATCTATACGGTATGTCGCCTCAGCCCTGTGACTTACTTATTCAGCCAAGAAATCGATCAAAAGTTCTTCACCAATAAAAGTTATTGAATACCTCGTAATAGGTTATTTACTTCTTGTGGTAAACCGTAGAAACGGTGTCGTGTCCTTAGCGACCGTGCCCTTAGCGGAACGTGCCCTTAGCGGAACGTGCCCTTAGCGGAATGGGGTGAGAGGAAAGAAACAGGAATAGAAGAAGCCGTGCCCTTAGCGGAAATAAGGTGTGCGTGTGGCATATTGAAATATGTTACTCAAATGGACAAAAGAATGCTTTCTATAGAATGTAGTATGATTAGCATTAGATTTACAGAGTCAAACAAAAATATTCATTTGACACTGAGGGTTATTATTAGAAATTTGCTGAATTGCATTTTCGTTTACATTAAGCGCTTATTCTACCATTTTTTAAAACGTGAATATGATTTGAATTAGAATATTTGTCTACTCTACTGTCCGTTTGTCCGCCTCCAGCGTCCGTAAATATTTTATGATTTTTTTATTTTTACTTTCTTCTTTATTCAATAGAAGAAAGTATTGGATTCGTAAAAATTTTCGAATTCCGGTTTTCTACGGATTTATACGTTTTGAGAGGTCTAGAACACCATTTGACTACTTTTAGAAAATGTCTGTCTGTCCGTCTGTCTGTCTGTGTCTGTGTGACAAAAATTTTGTGGCAACTGTATCTCCGGAACTACTGTTCAGAATTGCATATAAATTTACATGTAGATGCACATTGAGCTAAATTAGTGCCTATCAACTTTTGGTGCCAACCGCTCAACAGGTGGCACTGCTATATAGCGGTTTCCACAATTTAAGGGAAAGCTATATCTCAGGTTCTATTGCATATAATCAATCAAAACTTGATATAAGAGAAGGCGATTGTGAGACATTATGATGAATCAATTTGAATGCTTATGGACCGACAGGTGGCGCTGCTATACAGCGATTTCTACAATTTAAGAGAAAGCTATATCTCAGGAACTACTGCATAGAATTGAATATAAATTTATATGGTGATGCACCTTAACCTAAATGAGTGTCTGTCAACTTTTGGTGTCAACTGCTCCACAGATGGCGCTGCTATACAGGGATTTCTGCAATTTAAGAGGAGGCTATGTCTCAGAATCAAACAAAACGTGATTATCTGTGAAGGCCATTATGAGACATTATGGTGATTCAATTTGGATGTTTATTGGCCAATAGGTGGCGCTGCTATACTGCAAATTTGCTCGATAATGGGAAAGCAATATCTCAACTTCTATAGCATATAACTGTACGAAACTTGATAAGTGAGATAACTACTATAAAAATGCATTTTTAAGATGTCATTTATAGCTAATAAAACTGTCTTTCTTTGGATATTTAGTGTTAGTTTTCTCTATAAGATGAAAATTAATTATTTGCACTTAGTGAATTTGTATAGGAAAATAAAGTCTTGTGGTGGCCTCAACATACTAGTTCTTATTTTATTTTATTTTATTTTATTAATGATATGTGTTATTCAAATACTTTATTGAATTTCCATACTTAAAATGGCTCTAATAGAACCTATGCCACTGGTTTGTGTACATGATGGACATCCAAAAAATGCCAATGCATTGCGCTTTAACGAAGACATTTTTGAGGAGCAAACATTCAAACCGTGTTTTCTCCAAAAATAAAAAAAAATGAGTTAGTGATTTTTCTGTGAACTCAACATTAAATAGCACAAAATTATACTATTCTTTTAAACCAAAAAATTTTTTATCACATTATAAACGCTCTTAGAAAGTTGGGGTTTCAATCAAAAAGTGTTTCCTCCAGAGCCTGTTTTCAGTCAAACTGTGATTTCTCCAGCC
Source organism: Salticus scenicus (assembly GCA_963930645.1). Lineage (NCBI taxonomy): Eukaryota > Metazoa > Arthropoda > Arachnida > Araneae > Salticidae > Salticus > Salticus scenicus. The sequence continues at coordinate 356,266,301 of OZ005648.1, read as the reverse complement.
GACCAGTCAGAACTGTTCTTTCTGGTCGCGTGACTCGTACATGTACCAGCTTTTTATGTTTGTTTATTTCGTTAGTTCTATCTTGTTTTCTTCATTTTAGAGGAGTGTGTTTTTTTAAATTTCAAATGGAAGAATTAATAGGTGGTGCATTAGTGAGTACTTCGAATTATGGAACTAGAAAAAGACAGAGAATTGGTGGGAAAAGAAAAGAAGCGAAAAAAAAACGATATTCAGCATCTTCAGATAACGTTTATGCTCCATGCAAACATTCTAGTAATACTTTTTAATGCACTGATGTTAGACCTAATGACGTTAAGAAGTTTCGGGATAGACTTTACGAAATTGCGGACAAACGGCGACAAGATTCTATTATAGCCTCATTGGTTGTTACAAAAGAAGCAACTCAACGTAGACCTAAGATCCTCAGAAAAACTGTAACAATAGCATCAAAAGAACAATACTATAAACTGTATAAGAAAGTTGGGGATGTAAAAATATTGGGGATTGATTGGAAACTTTATAATACGAAATCACTTAATGCTTATTTCAAAAATTTACCATACATATCAGAACTGAAACGAATAGTTTTAGAAAAAATAGAGAAAATGTGACGGTCAAAGGATTCAAAAACTATAAATTCGGAGATATAAAAGAAAAATCTGGAGCAAAACTTTTTAGGAAAAGGATTAATACTGCTATTATACGAAACGTTGTCTTACAATGTCTTCCACTGATGAGTCATGGAATATCACTTGAAAAGAAAAATGACGTAGACAAACTTTTAAAATTGATGTATGGTGAAGAGTGGAAAAATCAGCCTAATTTTAAATGGTATGAAGATATCATTACTAATTACGTTCATGTAGAATATGAAGAAACAGAGGAATCATACAATTGCTTATGTAAAGATATTGGTTTAAAAATTTAAATTTCAAATTGGCTTAAAAATTTTAGTTCTTCCTTACAAGTTGCAGGATGATTTTTCACGTGTAAATATTTAATTTAATTTTATATTTACAAAACAAAATCTGTTCTGTTAATTAGTTTTATTTCATTAAGAATGTTAATTCATCAATATGCGAGTTACATACTTTTTCATTCAAAAAATGTTTTGTCCACATTGGAAACATTCAAAACATGTTTTCTCCCCTGTGTTTCGGTCAAAACATGCTTTCTCCAAATTTCAAATGCATTTTTCTAATTAACTCTAAGTTTATTAGGTAAAGTATGCCTACAGATCTTCCTAGTAACCAGTAATACAACTAAACAAACGATAATTAGAGTCTAAGAAGGGTTATTTTTTAATTTATCAGTTTTTTGTGTTTTCTGAAAAATTGTATTCGAAGGAGAAAACACGGTTTGAATGTTTGCTCCTCTTTTATAAATCACATTTAAATAACTTCATCAAAAAATAATAAAGAAATTCGCATTTATTGTTTATATGCTGAGAAAATGTTTTGTATAAACTATAATATGCTTAACCTCTAGATTTACAGGGCTAAGCAAAAAGTTTCGAAATATTAAGGGGTGCAAATAGGAAATTAAGAGCAGCATTTCTGTTTGTGTTAAGCCTTTTTAACACTTTCCAACAATGTTTCAGAGTGATTATGAATTCAATTAGTCTATATGTCTGTCTTTTTGTCTGTCCATTGTGTGATAATATAGACAAAGAACATAGAATGTTATACGATACAACGAGTACGTACAGTTGGAAAGTGTTGATAATCAATGTGTACCTCCTGATTTTTCGTTTTCGTTTTAAGATGTGTAACGCTTAATTATATTTCCAAAAACTTAAATAAAATCATAAAATGGCGAAAATGTACGTTTTCATATGGAGTACTGTGATTCATTAAACTTTATATGGTTACAGATCACCGTTCCCTCAAATAATGGATTAATCTACTGCATGCATACCTATTTTTGCGACAGGTTACTTCTGAAGCAAAATATAGCCAGTGCTAAATGTGAATAAAATGTGGAGGAAAATTGAGAGGTTTTTTTTTTTTTTATTTATTAATTTATTTTTAAATTTAGTATACATTTCCGCTAAAGGCACGTATGCTAAAAGCACGCCACCGAGGGGGGATAACATTTCCGCAAAGGACACGGGTTTATAGATTTCCGCTAAGGGCACGGCCCCGTAGAAACACCCATGTAAAACGGATCGACAGTTAGTATTGACTGTATACTAGCAAAAAAAAATCGATAGTACTTTTCCACGATAAGAAATCGTTAAACTAATATACGATACGTTGCCTTAAAATTCCTATATATACGAGCTGGTGCATAAGCATTTTGTTGCCTTAGGGTTGCCACATGTACCCAGCGCGTTTCTCTGAAAAACAAACGACAAACATTTTTTTTTTTTATCGTATTACGTTACTTTAGACTAACTTCTTTTATTATATTTCATAATTTCAGCTAAGTAAACTATGATATGGGATTTTGTTTAGCGATAAACTGCTATAACCATTCAAGAAGAGAATATAGAGTGTTCACAGACCTTCTACTGTGTATTTGAGTTTTGGCGACATTTTGTAAAAGAAACAGAAACCGCCCTAACAACACATCTTACCCTAGTACATCCATAAGATAACCCGAGAATAAAAGAACATCCTGAGAATGCACTGTGAAAAAAATTGTGTTTTTAGGAATATTATTATTGCTTATTGCTCTTATCTTGACCGGATTAGCTTCATATCACAATTTCTTAAAATCATTGGTGAATGGTGAAGCGATAAGGACGCCAAGCGGGAAGGCTGTCCTCTTCCGAGGCAAAAAAAAAGGCGGCGATGCGCCGGCCTATATATTTTATTTAAGGGGCTCTACGTTGTCTCGGTACTTTGACACCTCATAACATCGTACCTATGATTATCCAGATACTGGAATAACTGACACGAGATATATAATCTTGAATATAGACATTTAATTCCAGTAAACTTGTCTCTTCATCGAAGATTGACCATGATTGTGTTTTAATCTATTTATATTATATATATATAGGGTAAGTGCACCAGTGATTGACACTTTTAGAGCAATCTCTGACGTTTTTAATGTTCTAGTCATGGGAAAATATTTTTAGAAATCTCCAGTTAGTACATATGGTAGGAAAGACATTCAGAACCACATATATGTTAAAATATATACATTTGATAACAATTTTTTTTTTTTTTTAAATGAATTTTTATTTGACACCTACTCAATGTCCCAGTAATTGACACTGTCATTTTTTCATTTTATCAATAATTGACACACTATATTCCAGTGTTTGGCACTGCTAGTTATTCCTTTTACCAGTTATTAGCACCCTTACGCTCCAGTATTTGATATAAAATGTTAAAATTCTTATATGTAAAATATATAATTTTATTATTTTTCTTATTTATTAATTATTTCGGGATAAATGTTAATTACTGGAGCATGCCAATCACTGGAGCACCTACCCTATATATATATATATATATATATATATATATATATTGAAATACGCATATTTGAAGAAACCAAAATTTATTAATTAATAACTTGCAAAACAAACGAAACAATAAACTAACTCAACCAACTCTTAACAGAAAAACATAAACTGAAACGAAATTTATGAAAAAATAATTTAAGAAACTTAAGAAAGGAAGGAAGGAAATAGGTGGCAAGACTTGTGACTTGCCTGTGGGGTTTAACTAATTTCATGCCGGCAACACTCCCCCTGCCTGACAAGACCAGAAAAAATAACAAACTACACTGAAATTAAACCTTAAACACCAGTTGTCATTTTGAAACTCAATCTACACCAGTCTCGATAACTGACATCACTTCACTTTGATATGGTATTTTTTATTTTTTATAAAACTTATGAGCAAAAATTTAACAAACTTAACCGGATAACTTTGATCAATAGCTTGCTTATAAACACGCAAAATATCAGTTATTTTATCGGAAGTTTCGGAACTTAGTCTATCTACACGTCAAATTCCATTTTAAAAAATATTTCTAGAAACAGATAAATATAAATTTGAAGAATCGTCAATATACCTGAGACATTTTATATTGTAATTTAAAGTTAGATTCTTTTCATATATATATATATATATATATAAATGTCTGCTAAAACTGGACTACAGCTCCCCCCCCCCCCCCCCACACACACACACACACCAATTGGGATGCCTCGAATCTGTCTGTAAATATTATCACCATCGTAAATATAATTTTCTTCAACTACAAAATGAAATAAAGAAAAAACTCATCCTTATCAAAACCCATTATATTATACAACTCAAAAAAACTCTTAAATCTGATGAATCAATACTATTATATAAATCTTCAAAATCATAAGCAAATAATTCAGAAATATTACTTAAACATTTTAATTTGTCAATAAGTTCATACCCATTTTTAATTATAAAAGTATTGTTGTTTTGTAAAACCATATTAAAGGGCCCTTCGTGGCCGAGTGGTTACGTCACCACACTTCTAATCGCCTTCGAGCGTAGGAGAGCGGGTTTGATTCCCGCGCTGGCCCTGGGTGTTTTTCCATTTCTTCGTATTGTAATTCTGTCATGTGTTATCTGTAATTATCTGACGAAGATTTACAAGCGGGATTTGTATTTTCTGATTTGTATGTATACAAGTCATGCATACAAATCTGATGTATTTGTTATCAATAAACAAACAAACCATATTAAACATTTTATTTAATTTATTTAGTAATGACTTATTGGTGTTGACTATGTAAGAACCAAAACTACAAGTAACTGTTCTAAAAGCAATGGGGGTTTGAGAAATTTGGGGACACGGACTAAATACGGAATAATATATATATATATATATATATATATACAGAAGAACATGATTCGACAAGGATTTATTTAGCAATATTATATATATATATTCACTTCTCCATGAAACAGGTTCTTAGAAATTGAAATTCTATGCATGTTGAATTATGCGAACCCCAATGTTACATTTGAATGCAATCTCTAATTAGCTAACCGAATACTATATATATATATATATATAATTGTCACAAACCTACCTAGATTTGAAAAACCTAAATTCACCCTACTTGTAACAAAATACAGAAAATAATAATACCACTAGCGGGCTTCGCCCGTTAGCGGGTCAGTATTTTCAAATGAATCACTAAAATTAATGAATCACTAACAGTAACTTTTAGTGTTAAGAAAGGAAATTAAAAAAAAAAAAATCATTTCTGATTGGGTAAAAAGTCGGCCCGGGTCCCCACTGCCTTTGGCAGGGCAGTCCCGTGCGTGCTGCGCGTGCACAACTTTAGGGATACACGCGCTGCGCGCGCGTATTCCTTCCCTGACCCTTCGTGCCCTCTAAAAAAAAAATCAATTCTGATCGGGTAAAAACTCGCACCGGGTCCCCACTGCTTTCGGCAGCGCAGACCCATGCGCGCTGCGCGCGCACGTCTGAAGGTATACGTGTGCTGCGCGCACATGTTCCTTCTCAAGTCAATTTTTTATTCTTAAGAAAAGAAATTTTAAAAAATCATTTCTCAGCGGCTACAAAGTCGGACCGGGTCCCCACTGCCTTCTGCATCGCAGTCCCGTGCTCGCCTATTCCTTCACTGACCTTTCGTGCCCCCCTAAAAAAAATCATTTTTGATCGGGTAAAATCTCATACCGGGTCCCCGCTGCCTTCTGCATCGCAGTCCCGTGCTCGCCTATTCCTTCACTGACCTTTCGTGCCCCCCTAAAAAAAAATCATTTTTGATCGGGTAAAATCTCATACCGGGTCCCCACTTCCTTCGGAAGCGCTGTCCCATGCGCGCGCACGTGTGAAGGTATACGCGCGCTGCGCGCACATATTCCTCCTCAAATCAAATATTTATTCTTAAGAGAAGAAAATCAAAAAAATCAATTATCATTGGTTAAAAAGTCGGGACGGGTCCCCACTACCTTCGGCAGCGCAGTCCCGTGCGCTCTGCGCGCGCACAAGTTAAGGGATACGCGCGCGGTGTACGCATATTTCTTCTCCACCCTTTCAGGCCCTCTTAATTAACCTACGTATACCAATTTTGAACGATGTAACTCATTTGGCTGAGATGCAAAAGAAAACGTAATCAAGACACCTCAAAACGTGTAAATCTGGTGAAAACTTTCGATAATTTAAAAGAACTTTAAAATATCTTTCGAATGATGTATTAAAAATAATTTAATCATAATTAGAAATTGAAATATTGAAATTTGAAAATATTACAGCGCCATCTGGTGGTAGAAATTTCTGTATTCCACTGTTCGATTCCCATTCAAAAAAGCTTTCTAATGATGTATTACTTATGAAATTATTTTAATTAGTAGCTGAGATACAAAAGAAAACTGATTTAGGACACCTCAAAACGTGTAAATCTGGTGAAAACTTTCGATAATATAAAAGAAATTTAAAATATCTTTCGAATGATGTATTAAAAATAATTTAATCATAATTAGAAATTGAAATACGCGTATTAGAGTAAAATTTAATTTGCAATTAAAATGTAAACCTTTTGTTTATTGACGAAAATCGATGAAATTTGAACTGCAGGTTTATTTTGTGGTGTTAAGATTTTATACCAAGTGTCGTGTGCGAATTCGAAAAATTGAAAAAAATAGAAATTTGCAATTTTTTATCCCATCTGATTATCAACGGCAGGTGTTTTTTTTTTTTTTTTTTTTTTTTTTTTTTTTTTTTTTTCGCTTCCGAGAAGACATCTCTTCCTTGAAGTGGCTCCCATGGTAACGAAAAACGGCATTGAACACATTATACAATCTCATGGAAGGAAGGTCGCCTTATTGAAATGATACTTTAATGCCTAAAATTAAAAAAATTATAACTCATTCAGTTTTTGAAATTTTCTCTCAATCTTTTGGGAATTCAATTGTTGAAGCGAAAAGAAATGATTTATCTCTAAACGCTTTTGAGTTATAAAATGTTTTGTGAAAAAATCGATGTTTCGTAAAATCTAAAAATATGAATCGCTAATCCGTATTTTGTAAAATTGTTTATATGGTTCGAAAGAAGATTAAATGACCTTTCCGAATATACCAGTTGTTAAGAAATGGAACAGTTACTCGGTCGTACAGGGCGTTTCTAAAAGACGATCGAGAAAAAGAGAAAATTTCGACCCTTTTTTAAAAAAAATTTGAAAAATATAAAAAATCCGTATTTAAAAAAAAAAAAAAAAAAAAAAAAAAAAAAAAGTAAAAATCGGTAATAAATTCTCTTTCTCTTGGTAAATGTGTATTTTCGATATTTCCAACAGATCGGCAGCGATCGCTTTACAAAACCCCACGAAATTTCCTCTTCCTCCTCCTTCTTTTCAGGTACGCGGTTCCGGTCGAAAATGATGATCGGTTGCGATTTTGAATCGTTTTTTGATTTGACATGGGTCGACATTTTAATTAATATCTCCGCTAATTAGGGTCGCATCGTTTAGCAAATTAGATATCGTACATCTGCGATAAATTCTCTGTCCAATGGTACCTGTTCGAAGTCCGTGCGACCATTAGCGGCGGAGCCTTAGCTGTTTCAAGCCGTTTCTCACAGACAGACAGAAACACAGACACACACACACACGCGCGTACAGATTTTAATAATATAAGGAGATATTCAAACATAATTACGAAAGAATAACTTTTCGAATTGTATTTAGAATATGAAACTTAAGAGTAAGTTTTACCTAAAACAAAGTTCTATACTTTCATATAAAATATCGTATAGTGGTTAGAGTTCCTGTAAAATTATTAATATTTTTATCCATTATAATGTAAACATTTAACAGTATGTATATACAGGGTGTCCCATAAAACTGTAGACATTCTAAATTTCATAACTATTGAATGAATTCATAGAATTGAACACGGTTTGCGAAAAAATCATGGTCGTATTTTTTTTTTTTTTTTTTTTTTAAAGAGGGGGAGGGGCGGGGAAAGAAAAAGTATAGTTAAATTTTTTGTCGATGATAGTTAGACAAATAGTTAAATTTTTCGCATGGATGTGAAAGAAAAATATGCAAATGAAAAACCTATAAATTGCACAATTTTGCGATTAGAACAGTTAATTTCTTATTTTGTCTCCTACTTGTGCATACATGAAGTTTTAATTGCGATGCTGACTTGGTAGATAAAGCGTTATTGGTGAAAATGTTTTCCCTCAGGTAAGAACCGCCGATTGAAGTTGCAGTTAGCAGTGTTATAACTCGTTTGCAAAATGTAATTTGTGGTGACTACGGACACATAGAATAGGATTTATATGCCTGTAAGCATTTGCATACGAATAAGTACAGTTTATCATGAAAGTGTGTGATCTTGTTACACACAGCGCCCTCTATCGACAAATAGATTAATTATTATTTTTTCTTTACCATAAAAAATCCGCCTTCACGAGAATGATTTTTTCGCAAACCGCGTTCAATTCTATCAATTTGTTCAATAAATATGAATTTTTAAAATGCCTACAGACTTATGGGACACCATGTATATATGTATGCATATACACTTGTTGTACTCAAAATAAGTAATAGTGCATATAACAATAATAAATGGCTTTATTTTGCAATAAAAATCTCCGACGAGTAACATAATAAAGACGTATTTACAAAAAGAAGGTACAATAGTATAGCTATATTTATTTTTATATTTCGACACATATTTCTCTGGAATACTACAAGGCACGCCCAGAAGTCTTTTGATGCTCTCCCCTACGCCTTGGCACATTCTTTGAGAATCATGGGTCTAACCATACACACTTTTATTTCTGCAAATATATTTAGAATGCTTTGAAATTGATTAGTGTAAATAGCACACTGATTTGTGTGCATAAACACAAAATAAAATTAGATACGTTATGGTATATAAGTAAAAAGTACTAGCTATGCATTTTTTAAACTAACATATGTTCTGAAATTTTAAATAAAATAAAATTCCTCAAAAGAATGAAATTGTTGAGGTATTTTATTTTATTTAAAATTAATGCAATCCTTTTTTTTTTTTTTTTAATTAATATATATTTTGAAATTTCATTGTAGAGGTAAAATACATTAAAAGTTAAACAAGGTAATGTGTAAGTGTTGAAGTGTTGTTGTAAAGTGTTTAATAATGAATGTGAGCCACGAGATCTCTCTCTCTCTCTCTCTTTCTTTTTTTTTTTCTTTTTTTTTTTTTTTTTTTCTTTACGAAAATTAGAATAGGTCGGAGACTGATCATAGATATAATCAAATCTTTTTAAAAACAGATATAAAAATATGAGAAAGAAAATTTAAGTGTATCAAAAACAGAGAAAAAGAACTTCCTGGAAATCTAGTAATATTCTGACATACTTAAGGTCGCTAAAAAAGACGGAAGTGACATCAGTAGCGTGACAGGGTATACTGAATATAAAATTTTTACACGCGAACGGGATTTATGATAGCTCCAAGGTAAAGAATGAAGGAACTTAAAGGCATCTTGCCAAAATGTCTTGAAAGAGCTTGTACTAAACTAATTGTATATTATTTGCATGAGAAAAAATATGTTATCTGAAATAATTAACATTACTGATGTTCTAGAATTCATTATTTTATTCACTTAACGAATTACATTAAAATTCAGTCTGCGATTATTGGATGATTTAAGAAGTAGGATTACATTTCATATAGTATTAAAATAATAATAATAATAAACTAGTTAGTACAAACGAGATACACATTACCAACAGATTACACTTTAAGGTGTGAGATAAGAAGTACTCTATATAAATATAATCTTATAATTCAGAATAGTTTTAGAAATTATATTTATTTGACATATGTTTGAGTGTGAATGAGTGCGAAGAGAAAGGGGGCTTGAATATTCTGCAATTATTTGTTTTTAAGAGCGGACAATACCTAATCTCGCCGGCAGCCTTGGCCCATGTTATTCTATGGGAAAATTTTATTACATAATTACTCATTACCTAATGTATATTTTTCAATTCCGTTTTCACATTTAGAAAATTCATAAACGTTAAATTAGTACTTGTTTTCCAAAAATTGATTTTTTAAAATTATAGTATTTCATTTTGCGACTAGAAAATGAGAAAAATGCATTTTGTGAAAAATCGCATTTTTGAACTCAAAATTAAAATGTAAAAATTAAAAAAAAAATGAATTTTTCAAAAATGAGTACTCATTTAACGGTTATGAATTTTCTGACCGCGAAAACAGAATTAAAAAATATACATTAGGTAATGTGTAATTGTCGCAACAAATTTTCCCATAGAATAACATTGGCCACGGCTGTCCACGGGATTAGGTATCGTCCCCTCTTAAGTTATGATGATTGATAATAAACATATCCTCTAAAAAATCAAAAAAGCATTACTGCCGCCCTCTACCCAACATCTTTTTAGCTTAAAAAGGGGGTGGGCCAGAAAATTATCGGATATCATTCGAAGAATCCACCCCTCTGTATATGATTTAATGTATATCAATAATAAAATCTATGAAAATTAAGTGTTTCTACAATTTATTACTGGTATTGCAAAACAAGCAACAGGCATCACTTTCAAATATACTGCTTAAAGTTTAACTCAGAAATTGAGAGGGCACAATCTTTGAAATCTGTACGTTACAGTGCAAATGTAGGTGTGTGAATTGATATAAAATCCAGAAGAAATTTTGAAGGTAAATTTAGTTTTAACATGCTTGCCAACCATCTCATTATGAAGCGTAGTACTTTTAGTCACCGCCTTTTTTTTTGTACACCTGTCATTTTTTAGAGTAATTTCATTCTTATTTAATCGTAACATTATTTGAGAGAATTGCTCTAAATATAAAGTGGTGTGGGAAAAGGGGCGTATTTTCAAGGGGCGTTAACAAGTCTACGCTTATTAATGAGATGGTTGGCAGTCCTGGGTTAACTATTGAAGACTGTACCCTCTCAATTCATGAATGTTTTTTTTTTTTTTTTCTTTAATGAAATTTAGTTAAATTTTAGGCTTTGACAGCAACCTTTTGCTTGTTCTGGCGATACTGGTAATGAATTGTAGAAATGCTTAATTTTTTCTGGATTTTATTATTGATATTCATTTTCATTAAGTCATATACAGAGAGGCGGATTCTTCGAATGATATCAGATAATTTTCTGACCTCCTTTTTTTTTTTTTTTTTTTTTTTTCTTTCTTTTGAAGTTAAAATCAGATTTTGGGTAGAGGAGGGCAGTAATGTTTTTTGAAATTTTTTAGAGGATGTACATGTACACATTAAACAAATATGAAATGATATAAAGAGCAAGGACGATTACAGCTTTGGTTTACGTTCGTAAACCAAAACTCATCACATCAAATTAGTATAATCCGAATGGTGTTATGATTGCTGTTTTTTCTTTATCCTCTTCGGCAACCGGAATCTGGAAATATGCCTTATATAAGTGAATTTTTGAAAATATTTTATTTCCTTTTAAAATAGACTGAAAATCTTCTGCTCTCAGAATGTGGTAACGGTCGGCAATGGTTTGAGCGTTTAGACGTTTAGGCGTCTGTAATCCCTTCATAGTCGTAAACTACCCTCCTTCTTGGAAACTAACTACAGTGGGCTGGCCCATGGTAATTCGTAAGGTCTGATTATATTATTATCTAACATAAACTTGAATTCTTGCTTGGCTAAATTTCGTTTTTTTTTTTTAATCTAATGGGCGAACTTTCGTATAAACAGGCTGAACTCTAGTAGCTTTACAGGGTGTTTCAAAAGAGTTCCGATAAACTTTATGGGTAAGTCAAATCCTTTTTACACAGAAACATATAGGCGAAAACACCATGTGTGCTCAGTAGAGGGCATTGTTTGGCCGAAAAGGACTTGGACAACACGATCCCCGTGGATTGGCAGGGGCGGACCCATCACCTGGCCACCACGATCCCCCGATTTGTTCCCTATTGATTTCTTCCTTTGGGAATTCATTAAAGCCCTTATGTACGAGACCCCCGTCACCTCTGCTGAAGACCTCGTAGCACGAGTTGCTGAAGCAGCAGCACGTATCAGTGACGGGCCTGGACTGTCTGAAAGTGTTCGCCATACTCTTCAATCCATGATTCGTCGTTGTGAGGCTTGTATTGTTGCAGATGGCAGGGATTTTGGGCACCGTGTGTAACATTATGCACACTGTTCTTTAATAAACCTGTTTTTGTAACTGTAACTCATATCCGCATTGATTTATTTCTATTCTTGTCTCGTTAGCGCGCATACATACGTTTCCGCCTATATGTTTCTATGTAAAAATGATTTGTTTCGGTATGCCTGACCTGCCCTTAAAGTTTGACGGACTCTTTTGAAACGCCCTGTATAATGCTTTACATTGTGTTTGTAGTTGCTAACTAAAAGATTAGGTTTCGTTAAATCAGGATATTGTAATAACAGGTGCGCATATTGAAAATTTTTGTCAGTTGTACTTATGCTATCAGTGTTTGATACACACATGGCATCACTTTTTAGAAATATTTGCAACGTCATTTATTAATTTTTTGTTGTTGTTATTGTGTGTATCAATAAGCAATTTAAATTTATTAAGAAATTCTGCACCTAAAATAGCTTTAACTGCTTTGGCTACTAAAAAGAAAATTAAACCTGTCTACGTAAGCCTAAATCTAATGTTAAAATTTTGAAAATAAATGTAGGAGTAATTGTTCCGTTCGCAGCATATAGTTTAAATGAGTTATATTATGTTTTATTCTTGGGTGAAGCAGGAATTATTGATAAATCTGCTCCACAGTCCACAAGAAAGCGTAAACCGGCTATTTTATCTATATATAAATGGCTAAGAGAGTTTTCTTCCTGTTTGTCCGTTGCTGGACGCAAGTTGATTGGCTAAGAGAAATTTTCTTCTGTTTATCTGTGTGTCGTTTCCACCAGCTTTTCATACTTTAGTTAATTTAAAAAAATCTAATTGTCATATCGATAAGTTAATTAAACCGATGGATTCAGAAAAAATGCCCCTTTCGTTTCATACCTTATTTGTAAGGAAATTTTGATTATATTTTTTAAAAAATGTGAAAATAATAGCCTGGTAAAAGCTTTAAAAATGGACATTTAAATTTTTAATTGTTGCCAAAAAAATTACTTTTTTTTTTTTTTTCACCATGAAATAAAATATGCTTTCACGCGAAAAAATATATATATATATATATATATATATTAAATTTGCTCCTGTACATAAAAAAATGAAAATATGAAAATGGAATAAGAATATATATATATATATACCTCAATTTTAGATTTTTTTTTCTCCTTTTGTTTAAATAGTAGGTTAAATAAATGAATCGCGCTTGACATGAAAGGTAATTCCGCATTACATTAAATAGCTTTACTTATTGATAATCCTGGGTAAATTTTAAAATTTTTGATGCTGAAATAGATCGGACATTTTTCGCCAAGGACTCCACTTTCGTAAAAGCCACTTTAAGCCAAGTAGCGCATAAAAAATATAAATAAATTATAAAATATTGAATAACAGAAAAGATAAGAAAGGAAAGGAAAAAGAAAAGAAAAATAAATAACATAAATCATGTATTTTTGTCTAAAGGTGACGATAAAAATTCAAAAGTCGCCAAGGGGAGCTACATTAAGGCGGTACCATGATCAAGTTTACATATTTCATTATTTATTTCTCTATATACCAACTACTATTAACTAACTCAACTAATATTATAACCACAACAATTAATTGTCTCATGCGATAGACGTAGCCGATCATAGAACATTGTAATATTATATTTGGTGTGAAATTGTTGTCATTTTATGGTTGATCGAATAAATCAAATAAACATAAAAAATAACGCGAAAGAAAATATTATGTACACCACGTATAGTGTTGTTCATATGTAACTCGGATTCAAATATAAAATGGCTACTTCAATTTTTTCGATACTGTCCGTTTCGAAACTTTCATGTGATAAGCACCCAAATGGAAGCCCACTGGTAAGCTATTGTCACAGGCAATAGGGACAGACACCCGAGAGTCTGCGAATGAGTGGTTCGCTGCCGAAGGCAGCGGGGAACCAAAACAGGCTTTAAAACAATTTCAGGATTTCTTTAAATTTTATTTTTGCTTGTAAAGCGATATAGAAAGAGTTTCCTTTAAATATAGTAACCAGCGAAGCGAGAGAAGCCTTCATTGACCTTCATTGATTTCATGAATTATTAAAAATGGTTTCGTTAATAAACTTTGATCTATTGGCACGTAGGCAGCATCAGGCCGAATTATGTACATTTCGAGTTTGATTTTGAAATTTTTCCCGCATTCGGAATTAGGTTTGTTCTCGAACCGGGGCTTTGCTAGTCTTTAATAAATAGACGATAATTACGGTAATCTTTAAATTCTTCAGGAGCAGAATTTGCCGCTACAACTAACTGACGTTCGGAGTTTTCCAGTACTTTCCAGCTACATGGCCTTTTTCATTTATTAGGATAGCACTGATTACCGAAATGGTAATAACAATTCTTTCCATCTGGATTAAATCGCTTTCTTGACTGACTTCGACTTTTATTTCCTTTTGAATTAGATTGTCGAAATTTATTTCTTGACTGCCTTTGAATTCACAGCGATGAAATCTGATTTTCCAACATAGAAATTTTCTCAAGCCAAGCACTTTATTAATAACAGAAGTATATGAACTCGCACATTAATTTCTATCGAAGAGTTCATTTCAAAAATTTTATCTGCCACTAAGGACAAATTATCGAAATTTTCAATTAATTACGACTAGAATATTTTTTATTGATCCTGGCAACTTATCAAGCCAAAGAAAGTGTTCTCAAAATCTTAACTGTTATATTGCTTCCACTAAGCGACTTCATTTTGAGCAATACACAAGCGAAGTGTGACGTCACTGACCGTCCGTGGATGCAAGAAAAAGATTTCCTATGTTAATCGCCCGTTGGATTTTTTATAAAAGAAATTTTAAAAATCGAGAAAAATTATTTCCCGATTTTAAAAATTATTCCCCGTATTTGGGTATAAATATGTATTAGTTATCGTATGCATGTGTTAAATTTAGTTATTTTAATGTCAAATTGACAAAATTTTGATTTTAAATTTCAAAACTCTGTCATCCTTGGCATTTTTTGTATTTGGCGATCAAAAACGTAATACGAAAATATACATGCCAAATGTATATTTTCGTAATATGTATTGTACGAAATATTGTTTCCTATTATTCATTACTCTTTTATCATAAGTTCTTAAAATAACCACGATTTTTGGAAGGAATTAAATATATTTGCCAGATTATTTGGTGATATTTTTTTTCCGCCAAGGATGACAGATATGAAATCTATTCCGCTGCAACATATGAGTAGCTTATATCAGACACTTTATTTAGACATTTGAAAACAAATTTGACTTCAAATTATGATAGAATATTTATCATTTTCCTTTTAATTAGTATATTAGTTGGATATTTATTGTGTGAATATCATCCTTTGAAATGAAATGTTTATGTTTTCAATCGAATATGGAAGCTTGCCTTTTTTTTCTCTCTCTAGAGTTTTCAAATTTAAAATTCAAATTTTATCAATTTTACAGCAAAAACAACTTAATCTAACGCATGCACACGATAAGTAATACATATCTATACCTAAATTTGGAGATTAAAAAAATATTCGAGGAAATAATTTTCCTCGATTCACAGACCTTGAGCATACCCTTAAGACAAAACATACAAATTTGCATGTCATTCCGAATGAAACTAGTTGGCATAGGTGGACTCTGCTCAGTTCCCCACCATATTTATGTTCTCATAAATTTCTAGTGCGAGACATATTATAATCATGTTTAAAAAAAAAAAAAAAAAATGAATTTGACTAAAGCTTGATACAGTGACAGAACGAAATCCCCGCCTAGTAGGCTATCCACCGTTCACTTCCATATATTTATCTTATTCTAATCTATTAATTTATCTTATCAGGGTCATTTCCGTTGTTTAGCTTTCATGCTACTATTTCCAATGCAATAATCTTCAAAATTCATATTTATATGAAAAATTTACAATTTCGCTATGTTGATAAAATCGTAAATTACGAATAATTTACGAAATTTTCCTATTAGAATATTTGTATTCAATCATGCTCAAACAAATATCATAAATATAATTTTGAAGTTGTCTAATGTATTTATGATCCTCAAAATGGAAGTTTATGCTCAATTTTGCCTTATTCTGCCATTTTAAGTAAATCGTAAATTCCAAATAACTTACGAGTTTTTTTAATTGGAAAAATCATAGTCTATGATATCCATGCCAGTATCTTAAATAATATTTCGAAAGTGGTTTAACATCTTTACGATGAAAATATCACTCAAGATTGACGTTTATGTGAAATTTTGCTCTATTCTGCCATGTTAAGAAATTCGTAAATTTCCAATAACTTACGAAATTTTTATATTGGAAAATTCATAGTCATTAATATTCATGCCAGTGTCCTAAATAATATTTCAAAAGTGGTCTGACATCTTTACGATGAAAATATCTCTCAAAATTGACGTTTATGTGAAATTTTGTCCTATACTGCCATGTTAAGAAATTCGTAAATTTCCAAAAACTTGCGAAATTTTCAAAGTAGCATATTTATAGTTGCCGATGTTCATTCCGGCATCAAAACTGATATTTTAAAACTGGCCTGACATTTTTACAGTAAAAAGTTTCCATTTAATGCACGTTTAAGTGAATTTTTGTCCTATTCTCCCGTGTTAAGAAAATCGTAAATTTCGAATAACTGCTGAAGTTTTTTAATTCGAATGTTGCAAATGAATAGGGTTCTTGCCAGTGTCGAAAGTAATATTTTGAAACTGATCTGACCTCTCTGCGACAATTTGTTCTTGAGATATCGTGTACACAGACTAACAAACTAACGGACACCCTACAGACAGACACCATACAAATTTTGTCATTTTCGGATTCCTCACACCTGAAAGCGTGTAAAAAAGTCAAAAAACCGAGGTCGAAAATTTTCACGATTACCTAAGTTCCCTATAGCCAGTGGCGCCGACTATGTGGGGGCTCGAGGGCTCGAGACCCCCCAGAAAATTTTCTGTAGGGGCTCAGCCCCCCCCAGAAATTTTGAATACTGATTCCCTATTAAACAAGAAAATCTTTCCTCTATTTCTTATTTGGTTTTTTACCAAAATCATAGCTGTAAAGTAAGGTTGTTGCAATTCAAAATAGACATAAATCGACTAAAAAAAAAAAAAAAAAAAAAAAAAAAAAAAAAGAAAGGCTGAAAGTCTCTGTATGGGGCGCGGGGGTTAGTTCAGAGAAAGATGATTCCCTTTGCTGTGCTATGGGAATCCCAATCACTTATGGTTTGTGCATGAGGAGCAAAAGTTTTCAGAAACATCGATGCAAAGTAATATAACTATTTCACAAAAGTTACTGCGATATTGTTATTACATTTTTACTTTCTCTTACCCATAAAGTAGAGAAAGTATTGTTTTGGGGTCAAATTTTCGAAAGCGAGATTTTGTTATATTTACATGTTCTGAGGTCCCCTGAATACGAAAATCATGTTTTTAGCAAATGGTCTGTGTGTGTGTCTGTGTCTATGTGTGTATGTCTGTCTAAAGTACATTTACTCGTTTTGAGGTTCCCTGAATCTAAAAGTCATATTTTTAGCGGTTGGTCTGCGTGTATGACTGTCTGTCTCCTGTCTGAGAGTATGCCTGTTATCAGCATATCTCAAAAACAAATTATGGCAGAAAGTTTAAACTTGGTATTCTAAATGTGTATCATATAGGAATGCTACAGTAAGCTTTTCGTTAAGATCAAGTAAATGGTTCGTGTACAGGGACAATCAAGAGAATTCTGATACATTACGTCTATGGGGGAAATTGCAGGAAAGTAGAGTTTAATGTCTATAGACTGCTTAAACCAAATGAAACGAATAAATAGATATAGTTAACTGGGAAAAATTTTTTTTTGTATGTAGGAGCCTTGCCTCCCCCCCCCCCCTGGGAGGGAAGTCCCCCCCCTCGAGGGGAGTAAATTTTCATGATGGGTATCTTTCAAAAGAGCTCGCCAATACTTTTAAAACGAATGGTTGAACCATCGATATGCGATAATTTAAAACAAAGTTATCGGTTTTTTTTACTTTTAACGAAAAAAAACTTAGAAAAAAAATCCTACTTTTTTTTTATTTTTTTTATTGAGAATAAAATGGACTTTTTTGGATATTTGGTGTTATACTACTTGTCTAATATGGAAATCGTCTGCCTTATCATAAAAGATAATTTTTTAAATAATAATTTTAATAAATTATTTTTTAAAAAGAGAATTATTTTTTAATAACTGAATTAAATTCTATATAAATGTAGGTGCATTCATGAAATGGGGGGTTGAGGGGGGCTACCGCCCCCCTCACACAGAACTAATTATCATATAAAACTCTTCAGAAGCCTAATATGAATTGTTTAACATAGGTTTACATAACAGTTCTCGTTATCTTACCTATTAATCTGCAACCTTTATTTATAGTATTAAATTTCAGGGTAAGAGAAAGTCGTGTGAGTGACACACCAGATTATTTATTTTAATTTTATTTTATTAATATTTTATACGCTTGATGCTACCCTCTTCCCTAAGTTTAAGGGAAAATAATTTTTATGAAGTTTTCTGAGATGTTTAATTCGCCTTTTTTTTTAAAAAAATTATTCATATTTGCATTTTATTTATTTGGTTGTTTCTTTTTTTCCTTGGCATTTTTAAATAAAAATGAACTTTTTTGGATGTAAGTCATGAATTTATAAACAATAAGAGGTATATAATATTGCCCCCCCCCCCTTTTTTTATGAAACTTTTTATTTTAGGAAAATAAAACTTGATAATCTGGCGTGTCACTCATAAAATTAAATTTTATGGCCTATTGGAGTTGTGCCATGTTCAAATTTGTCACTTGATATAGCTGCTCTAATGCAGACTCGGTGACCTTGCCAACATGAATTATGTGAGAAGTGCCGAAGTGTTTATCAGCCAGGGAAGCTCAGTGGTTAGAGCATCCGCGCGTTAAGCGGAATGGCCCGGGTTCGATTCCCGATTCTGGTATTTTTCATATAGTTGGTAAAATATCAGCCTTCTACTCCATTCTATCAAAATTTAATTAAAGATAGTTTATGAAATTTTAACATTTTCAGTAAAAATGAAGAGTAAGAACAAATATTGTTTTTAAAACTTAAAGAGAAGATATAGCAGAAATTATTTAGAGATTCTGCCTTTCCCCTCCAATTTTAACTTAACATAATCACAATATTGTTTTCAAATTGAAGTGGCTGATGGCCGTATTATCCCAGCGACCTCCCTGCTACTCTTAATTTTGTTTTATAAATTCGATTTACATAAACTAAATGGCAAAGAATATGATGGCATTTTCAGGACCAGTTTTGGGGCCCTTTGCTACTCAGGGCCCCTTTGGCACGTGCCCCTGTGTTAATCAGGCCGTTGTTTGTGTGTGCATTATTATACCAATTTTGATGACTTTGTATTAGAAATATGATCCACCCCCCCACAAAAAAATAATCCTGGCTACGGGCTTGGTTCGAGCCCCCCCAGAAATTTTTCAAACTCGGCGCTGCTGCCCATAGCTATAGTATGATGGGGAACTAAAAATTAGTTGTAGGGCCTGAGTTATATAACTTTGAAAACCCGAAATTTGTCCTTTACTTTCTTCTTCCCCTTCTTCTTTTCCTTGTTAAGTTTGACAAAGATATAGCCTAGAGTTCTGCAATTTATGAGCTGAAAATTTGCATGGGCATACCTTCTAACCTGTATTAGTACCTTTTACAGTCAAATAATTTTTTGATCAATATACAGGGTTGAGTTACTTTGAATTTTATAATCTTTAACGCAAAAATTTCGTGAAATCGTCAAGAGATGGCGCTCGTTTCCAATAAATTTAATTTTGACATTAAATAGTGTAATAAATTTTGTTTTTTATTTCATTTTATTTATTTATTTATTTTTGTTTTTCAAAAATGGATTGAAATAAATTAATTAAAGACAATTTTTTCTTAAAAATTTTTAAATATTTACAAGAAACTTGTTTATTAACAAGAAAAATAATTGATAAAAAATTGGATTTCTTAATAAACAAATGTTTAAATGACCCGCTAAATAGTCTTTTAACAAAATTAATGTGGAGGATTAAATAAAAGAGCGATTCATCTACATATATAAAATCATTCTTCCTGACTGACTGAGTGAGTGAGGGGGTGATTCATCATCGACCAGGCCAAACGCCTGGACCTAGAAGCATGAAATTTTGTGACAGTGTTCTTTCTATGACGTAGGTATCCACTAAGAAGCGATTTTACAAAATTCGCCCCCCAAGGGGGGGAGGAGGGGCAAAACGTGATTTCACAAAATCCTTCATATCTCAAACAAACAAACAGATATCCGTAAAATTTTTACTTTAAAATGTAGCTAATACAAATGTCTAAAAACCAATTTCTGGAATTTTCAAAATTCGGTCCCCAAGGGGGCGGGGGGGGGGCAAAACGTGATTTCACATGCGTAAAACGTGATTTCGCATAATCCTATATATCTGAAACAAAAAAATAGATATACGTGAAATTTTTGCTCTAAAATATAGCTAATGCAAATATCTAAAAACCAATTTCTGGAATTTTAGAAATTCAGTCCCCAGGTGGGACAGCAGGGGGGGGGGCTATGGGGCAAAAACAAATAGAAATACAGTTAGGGCGTTCAAAATCGGTACAGATAGGTTTTAGAGGCCTGCAAGTCGAATGGGGATATTTTCGATTGTGTAAAGTTATGAGGAGGGGCAGGAAGGGGGGGAGGGGGGAGAGGGGGCAAAAAAATAAAAATAGAGTTAGATCGTTCAAAATTGGTATATAGAGGTTTTCGATACTTACAAATCCATTGCGGATATTTTCGAATTTGTAAAATTATTAGGAGGGGCGGGAAGGGGGGGGGCTGTGGGCAAAAACAAATAGAAACACAGTTAGGGCGTTCAAAATTGGTACAGATAGGTTTTAGAGGCCTGCAAGTCGAATGGGGATATTTTCGATTGTGTAATGTTATTAGGAGGGGCAGGAAGGGGGGGAGAGGGGGGGCAAAAAATAAAAATAGAGTTAGATCATTCAAAATAGGTACATAGAGGTTTCCGATACCTACAAATCGATTGTGGATATTTTCGAATTTTTAAAATTATTGGGAGGGGCGGGAAGGGGGCGGGAGCGGAGGGGCAAAAAAAAAAAAAAAAAAAAAAAAAAAAAAAATAGAGATAGATCGTTCAAAACTGGTGCATAGAGGTTTTTGATACTTACAAATCGATTGCGGATATTTTCGAATTTGTAAAATTATTAAAAGAGACGGGAGGGGGGGCGAAGGGGGAAAATAATAGAAATAAGAGTTAGAGCATTTTGGGAATTTTTTCCGAAGGCAGTGAGAACCCGGTGCGACATTTTTCCTAATCAAATTTTGTTTCTCTTTTTTTTTTTTTTTTTTTCACGTGATAAAAATTAATGCAATTTTGAGAATTCAGTAATTATAGTGATTCATTTAAAAATAGGAACCAGCGAAGCGGGCGTCGCCTGCTAGTTAACTTTATAAAATTACGGATGATGGAAGAAAAGATATAATTAAATTCCGTTCCTATATTATGTAAGAGAAATATTATCATAGAAAAATTCGAATTTGACATTTTTGTGTTTCTGTGAATTTTGAAGTCTCCTGAATTCATTTTTTATAATGATGGAGATATGCATGTAAGTGTGTGTGAATACGATAGCGTCTAAACGCTGCATATGACAGGAATTCTAGAGGTGACACAGAACTACATAGATTTCTCATTAGAACCTCCTCATTTCATTAGAACCTCCGTTTGATTTGAAGACCCCACACCCTTGCCGTCTCCTTGTTAGTTTTTTTTTTTTTTTTTTTCTTTAATGGATACAAAATAGAGTTATTATACATGACGATTTATGGTCTGAAATCATTTGAAGATCGTTTAATAAATTTAAGAAATCTTCTGAATTCAGATTTTTTTTTTTTTTTATTGTTGATGCCTGTATTTATATGTGTATGTGAGTGAACGCGATACAGTCTAAACATTAAATTCAATTGCATTCGAATATGTTATGTATATTATAGATCGCCATCGCATGAAATAACTGAATGATTACGATAGCGTCTAAATGCTGCATTCCATTGAATTCAAATTTTGTATGTATTAGGTCACCATAACATGAAATACATGAAGTTGAATAAGTATAAGATTAATGTGTATATGTAATTGAGTGAGTGAACGCAATAGCACTTAAATGCTGCATTCAATTAAACTCAGATTTAATATGTATATATTACAGGTCATTATTAGGCGAAATATGTGGAGATTAATAAATGTAGGATTAATGTGGATATGTATGTAAGTGAGTATACACGATAGCGTACAAATACTGAATTTCCTATTGAGCTTAAATTTGGTAGGCATGTTTAAAGTCATTGTTGCAAGAATTGTTTATAGAATTTTATAAATTTGGAACTTATGGTACTATATCAAGCGACACAAATTAGAATTCCTTTGTATTACTATGAATGCATATTATTTGAAATTCGTTTTTTAATGCTGAAGTGTTTAAAACAGAAAAAGTGCTATAAAATGTTACAATAAAGAATAATCATTAGGGAAAATTGTGTGTGTAATAGCCTCTTTTACAGGGAAGCATGAATGAATTTTCACGTATCATGTCCTATACAAGGCCTGACTATCGCACGGGTACCTGGGGCTAGTGCCCTGGGCACGAAATTTCTGAGGGGCACAAAATTTTACTAATGGCCT
Source organism: Salticus scenicus (assembly GCA_963930645.1). Taxonomy (NCBI): domain Eukaryota; kingdom Metazoa; phylum Arthropoda; class Arachnida; order Araneae; family Salticidae; genus Salticus; species Salticus scenicus. The sequence continues at coordinate 356,243,503 of OZ005648.1, read as the reverse complement.
AAATGTAGGGTCTAAATCTTCCTTTTTCTTTTTTTCTTAAGAGGGGACAATACCTAATCCCGTGAACAGCCGTGGGCAATGTTATTCTATGGGAAAATTTGTTGCGACAATTACACATTACCTAATGTATATTTTTTTATTCTGTTTTCGCAGTCAGAAAATTCATAACCGTTAAATGAGTACTCATTTTTGAAAAATTCATTTTTTTTAAATTTTTACATTTTAATTTTGAGTTCAAAAATGCGATTTTTCACAAAATGCATTTTTCTCATTTTCTAGTCTTAAAATGAAATACTAAAATTTAAAAAAAACAATTTTTGGAAAACAAGTACTAATTGAACGCTTATGAATTTTCTAAATGTGAAAACAGAATTGAAAAATATTCATTAGGTAATGAGTAATTATGTAAACAAATTTTCCCATAGAATAACATGGGCCAAGGCAGCCGGCGAGATTAGGTATTGTCCGCTCTTAACTCAACTGTGTTTCACTTACATGAATGAAATTTTAAAATAAAAACTGCCGTTAAATTGACTGAGGGTAATTTTATTTGTCTTTTCTCCATTATAAAGGTACTTTGATCTGGTCAGCCTAGGTATATTATTAATCGGTCTTTTTTTTGGGGGCGGCGGGGGATGAGGGAGAACTCTTGCTCTTCTAAGGGGGCACAAAATTTTTAAAGTTCCCTGTGCACAAAAATTTTTTTGTCGGTCCCTGGTCCTATAGGAAATAAAAAATAAAGTGCTTTTAATTACTTAAAAGAGAATAAAACTGATTTTGAACTAATTTTTTTATTTGGCCGTTACTGAAGACTGCATGCTTACCAATCCTCGTGCTTTTACACGGACACACAATAACTTCGAATAAATTGCATTCCATTGTATTCACACACGAACTTTGGTAGATATACTCAAATTTTCCTTTTCCTTTTGGGTACTTTTATATTAGATGATTTTCATTTGACACTCTTTCACGGCCCATGCGATAAACTTCCAAATTAAGTTAGAAACATTTAGCTATATTCAAGACCGTAGTTAAGGAGAGAGTATTTGGGGATTCAAAAAAAATCCCGAAATTTTGCAGATTTGTCGAAAAATTTTTTGATTATATTTCGTTTTAAACACTTAATATTATGTACTAAAGGTTCAACCCTCTCTGAAATTTCTATCTAGCTACGATCTTGGCTACATTAAAGGCAAAAAATTTTAAATTTTTATGAATGACACGCGTGAAATACATCTGAAATGCTTTGTTCCTCAGATTGAACTATCGTTGGGTCTCGTTGTGTGCCTAAATCGCCTAATGAGCCAAATGGCATAACAGTTTTCTAATGAAAATCTTCTCACATTCGGTTATTTACTAAATTTTTCTCCCAATTCAACCTTTTTAAACATTTGCCGAAACGTCAGTGGAGGCCCTCTGTTGAGACACAAAACGGTTTTCGGTTCCGTCTGTGTGTGTCTGTCTGTCGCGTGATAGCGGCTGCAAAAATCACGTTATTGACTTGTAATTTGGTACACATGTTCATGTGCCCCACGGATATAGTAAATATACAGAGCTACCCCAAATTAAGTGAAACTTTTTTTTTATATATAAATAAAAATCAATGTAATAAATGCAATTAAAATTTAATTAATTTAAAATTATTATCTTTTTCTAAATTACTTTATCTTGTCCATAAAAGGTCCAGAAAGTATTGTTTTCGGATCAAGTTTTCGAAAATGAATTTTTGCTACATTTATACGTTTTGAGGTTTCCTGAATCCAAAAAGTATGTTTTTAGTGATTGGTCTTGTCTGTGTGTACTATAGGTATGGGGCACACAGGTAATTTTAAAAATATTTGAATCGATCATTTTAATTTGAAAACTTTAGTAATTAAAAATTCAAGCATATGACAAATTAGGCCAATATTTCACACGAACTTGCAATATGAGAATTATTGCGTTGGAAATTAATGTACGAAAACAATCCTAATAAAATTAGTCATTTAATTACAATAAGTTAAATGTATCGGATAGAGAGTAGCCTATGAGTTGCGGCATTTCAGTCTACGGCCGTGTTGAGTGTTCTATCATATCTTTTAATATAAATACATTTTGCTCTCAATAGAAATTAGTAACAATAATTATATGATGAGAAATTGAGCAGAATACATCTATGCCGACTTATTTCTTTTAGAAAAGGGAAATAAGATTATGCACATCATTATTACTTTGATTTTTATAACATATTAAGCTAGATTATTTATGATTACTGAGGAACAAATAGAATATCATTAATAAAATATTTAATGTTTTATTTTTTAAATTTGTATGTTGGGGAGGTGGGGGGATTTAAAGAATGAGAAATGGACATGTCTGAGGAGGAAATTATACGTAGAAAGTTTTATGAATTTCAGCCATAAAATTTAAAACAAAATATCGATCTTTATTAATGATTAAGATGTTCTTTAACAATGCATAATAGTTTAATATAAAGTGAAAATTTAGTGAAAATTCAAGCCCTGCATCATAAGAGAAATATTTTATAAAGTCGTACATTTTAAAAATTTGAATACAAAATGATAATAAAAATAGCTGAAATGTGATATGGCGTACCACCGATTTGGACTTATAACCATTCTTCATGCATTTTAGTAAGTATTAATAATTTGATCGAACAATTTTTACAAACTTTTCGGCCTTATACATGAAATCGGATCTCAATGCTAACATATTGCCATTATTATTATCTACTTCTCTATTCGGAAAACTGTTTCTTAATTTCAAGATATGGTTCATTTTGCGATTTAAAGCTTACATTAATCATCATTAAAAAAAAAAAAAAAAAAAAAAAAAAAACGCCGGATATTTATTTACACGGGTTAAGCGGCGGGAAGTTTCTCTTTGCACTTTCAGATTTGGCGAAAATCGCACTGTCTGGCGAAAAATTGCGAATTTGTGCTGTACGCGCCAACATAATGGAGATACGCGCCTCGGAAAATGTCTTGGTGTGCAAGACCGGAAAAGCAACAAACACTAACAGAATTGAAAAAACTTTTGGTTGCAGAAGAGCAGAGATGACTGACAGAATCTTCTCGAGAAACTGAACTTACTACTTTACATGCCAAGGTTTCGAAACATTTTTCACAGAAATCTTCGATGTAATTAGTAAAGCATTACAAGTAAAATTTAACGGTGGATATTGAATAAAAATTTCCCTCAAATCTGGCAGCACTGATTGTAACTACAAGAAAAATACTGTGCATGATAAAAGGTCTAAAGAAGAAGTTTTTATAAGTGAATGCCTTGCAGTCGGTAGTGATGACACACGGGTAATTGACACGGGGGCCACACAACATATCACAAACAGAAATGATCGCTTTCAAAGTTTCACAAAATATAAATGCCCAATAGAAGTGAGAGTTGGAAATAGCTCAATAATGAAAGCATATGGTCATGGCAAGATATCTGTGAAAATGCTTGTAGTACATGGTAGCTGGAAAGACAGGTATAATGGAAAATGTTCTGTATGCTCCAGATTCTTCAAGAAATTTATTTTCTGTAAGTCAGGCATTAGATCAGGCAAACTTCAACATGTCAAATGACAAATTTGAATTTGTAAAACTGAAAGGTGTCGTTGCTGTTGGAATACGCAATGGAAATTTATTCAGACTTTTATGTAAAATGGTTGTGCCTCAAGTAAATGTGCTTAGCACTGTTGTATGTAACGTCCTCTTCAGAAGTTCAATTGAATGAAGTGAACTCTCTTCAAATCTGGCATGAAAGACTAGGACGTTTGAATAAGTAGCATGTGTAAAAGTTTCTTCAATTTCAAGGTATTGATGTGCAAAATGGTAATGAATTCTGTGATTACCATTTCAAAATCGACAGCAACGTGCAAAGGATAATGGTGATATTATACATACTGATGTCTGTGGACCTATGGAGGAAAAATCAGTAGGTGGTTCTAATTATTTTATTTGTTTTACTGATGATAATTCTAAGTACAGAAAAGTGTATTTTCTTAAACATAAATCAGAAGTTGTGAATAAATTTGAAAAATTTTGTATTTTTTTTTTTAATCAAACGCAGAAAACAATCAATGCAATACTCAGTGATGGTGGTTTAGAATATAACAACAAAGATTTCAAAGGTTTGCTGCAGAAAATGGGAACTCAGTTTCGCTATATTATACCCTATACACCTCAACAAAATGGATCAGCTGAGCGAAATAACAGAACTGTTGTTAATCTAGCTTGGTCAATCATGATTGCTAAGAATTTGCCGAAATCATTGTGGGCTGAAATAGTCAATGCTGTAGTACACATATTAAATCGCTCTGGGACATCAACAATTGAAGGAGAATCTCCTTATGAAGTTTTTTGGGGTAAAACTCCAAGACTAGACCACTTTACAATTATTGGCACAGAGTGTTTTGTCCATACTCCTAAGTAAAAACATAAGAAGTGGGATCCAAAAGATATAAAAGAAATCTTAGTTAGCTATTTAGATGATGTTGATGGTTATTGTGTATGGTTCAAAGGTACAAGAAATGTAGAACTAACAAGAGATGTAGTATTTTCCCCTGAATCAGCATCAGCATCAGCCATTGGCAGAGTTGAACCACCAGATATTGATATTTCTACACCCACTACTGAAACTGACAAGGAAACATTCAAAAGGTGTCGTCTTCAAAAAATATTGAAAAAAATATATGTGATTCTACTCTTCATAAAACACCAGAAAGTGAAAAATTTATCGGCTGAAATGAATTACAGCGACCACAAAAAATTATCAAAATTAAGCATATTTGGCGATTTTACACTGTTAGGCGATCGATTTTGAGTACTTCGCGGAGAAGCAAAACACGGTTCTGTTCGTACACGGCAATCTCGGTGCTAGTGAACTTATCGTCTAACAGCACTAAATCGCCAAAAATGCTTAATTTTGATAATTTTTTGTGGTCGCTGTAATTTATTTTAGCCGATAATTTTTTCACTTTCTGGTGTTTTATGAAGAGTAGAATCACATATATTTTTTTTCAATATTTATTGAAGATGACAACTTTTGAATGTTTCCTTGTCAGTTTGATTCAAATGACACTTCTGAGGATGTGAACTATGTTCGAGAACTAAGGGATAGAAAAAGACTGAAAGCACCTGTACGTCTTATTGAATGTTGTACTGCAGAACAGCCAGAGCCAAAACATTACTATCAAGCAATAAAATCTGAAAATGCTAGTGAATAACAGATTACAATGGATGAAGAAATTAAATCGTTATCTGAGAATGCAAACAACAGAAGTTATTATTAGCATTATACGTTGATGATGGACTTGTTGCCACGACTCCACAAATCAAGAATAATTTCCTTCAGGAATTGCAGCATGAGTTTAACACATAAAGATGCTGAATACTACCTTGGCTTAGAAATTAAAAAAAACTGAAAAATGGTGATATTGCTATCAGTCAAAAAAATTATGCTTACAAGGTTTTGGAAAAGTTCAACATGAAAGATGTTTCTACACCCATGGAAAGAGGCAATCTTTCAAGGGAAGATTCTCTAAAAGATGATTCGGAGAAACTATCTTACAGACAGGCTATTGAAAGCTTGATGTACATGGCAGTTGCTACACGCCCTGATATTGACTTTGCTGTATCATATTGTTCACAATTCTTGGATAAAGCTGAACAAAGACATTGGTAAATACGCTACCGAAGTGTGACGTCACTGACCTTCTCTGGTCACACGTAAGGCTCCTATATATACGAGTTGGTGCATCAGGCATTTTGTTGCCTTAGGGTTGCCACATGTACCCAGCGCGTTTCTCTGATAAACAAACAACAAACATTTTTTTTTATCGTCTTACGTTACTTTAGAGTAACTTGTTTTATTATATTTCATAATTTTAACTAAGTAAACTATGATATGGAAGTTTGTTTAGCGATAAACTGCTACAATCATTCAAGAAGTGAATATAAAGTGTTCACAGACCTTTTATAACTGTGTATTTGAGTTTTGGCGACAATTTGTAAAAGAAACAGAAACTGCCCTAACAACACATCTTACCCCAGTACATCCATAGGATATCCTGAGAATGTACTGAGAAAAAAATGTGTTTTTAGGAATATTATTGTTGCTTACTGCTCTTATCTTGACCGGATTAGCTTCATATCAAGATTTCTTAAAATCATTAGGGAAGCGATAAGGACGCCAAGCGGGAATGCTGTCCTCTTCGGAGGCAAAAAAATGACGGTGATGCGCCGGCCTATTATTCTATTTAGGGGCTCTAGTCACACACAAACCAGTGAGTTCCCGGGCTAATTGATCATTGTCCAAGAGTCAATGGGAGCTAATTGGTCCGAGAGTCATTGGTGTGTGCCCAGAGAGGGTCAGTGACGTCATCACTTCGGTAGCGTATTGTTAAAAGAATTCTAAAGTACATCAAAGGAACATATAATTTTACATTAATATTCACATCTGGTTTTCAGCCTGGAAAGAGGCATGTAGTGATGCAGATTACGGTAGTGATATAACAACGAAAAAGAGTGTCTCTGGTATTGTGTTTAAATATAGTGGAGCAGCCACTGGCTGGGCTAGTCGTTGACAGCAATGTGTGTCATTAAGTACCACAGAAGCAGAATATGTAGCTGCATTGCATGTGAGGCAACTAAAGAAATAGTTTGGCTGACACGTCCCTTTGATAACATTGCACCACTAACAACTATTCCTACCCTGCGAGTGGATAATGCAAGTGCAGTTCGTTTGGTGAGAAATCCAGAATTTCACCAACGAATAAAACATATTGGCATCAAGTTTCATTTTGTACGTGAAAACTTTTTATCTGGTGAACTCAATATTCAACATATTTATGGTGAACATCAACTTGAAGATATTTTTACAAAAGAGTGGCCAAAAGCACGTTTTGAACTGTTAAGAAATGCTCTTGGTATGGTAAAAGTAACAGAATTGTAAGTTCAAGGGGAAGTGTTAATATTATGAACTTTCAATTGATTTTTTACTCCATGTACCTGCTCGTGTTCGCGAAACTTTTTCTTTGTGCTAATGGCAAGTTCTCTTTTCTGTTCAGTTCACTGATGTTGTAGCATTCGTATGACGTGAGGTTAATAGCCTATGTAAATGTAACTACTACAAAATTTGTCGTTTTCCGTTACTAGGTTAATTAAAACTCAAGATCTAATCTCTGAAACTTAATTTTGTTATAGTGTTAACAATTCCATGTCAAATCAACACAGAAAAACAGCCTTTTTAACCTGACCCCCTCAGGTTTTTAAGAAATTGGGCTCATTTATTTGTCCTATTGAGAAATGAATGTATACCAATTAATTAGTCCGTATCTCTTTTAGTTTTTGATATACAGGGCTGCGAAAATGAGTAAAAAATGCAAATTTCTGAAATTCTACTACAAATGTACCCATATTTTCTTTCCTAATTAACTTAAGAGATAAAAGATTGGTATCATTAGAAAGCTTATAATACGGGCTTTCAAATGATATATCACAAGTATGTATTTTTTAATTTTTTCACTTTAAGGTAAAATGTTTTGATCTTTGACCTCCAGTATCTCAAAAAATACACATTTAATTTTCTTTTTAAAATTATATGTTATTTTAACATTTATTATCTATAACTATTGCAAATTTCAACATGGAACGGCCATGGGATACTGAGTTATAAACTAATATGGAACCCTAAATCAGTATTTTCATACTAACATAACGTAAGTTTTTCCCATATTTTATTCCCTAATAAACTTAGAAATATAATATTGGTATCATTAGAAAGCTTGTAATACAGGCTTTTAAATGATACATCACATGTATATGTTTTTAAATTTTTTCATTTTAAGGTCAAACATTTTGACCTTTATTCAATATTTCAAAAAGTATTTAATTTTCATTTAAAAATTATATATGTTATTATTACGTTTATTATCTATAATTGTTGTAAGTTTCAACATGGGACGGCCACTTTTTTTTTTTTAAACGTACGTTATGTTAATATAGAAATACTGGTAGAGTTGCATTTTAATTTTATAACTCAGTATCCCATGGCCGTACCATGTTGAAACTTACAGTAATTATAGGTAATAAACGTAATAATAACATATAATTTTTAAATGAAAATTAAATGTGCACATTTTGAGATATTGAAGTTCAAAGGTCAAAATGATTGACCTTAAGGTGAAAAGTTTTTAAAAATGTATACGTGTGATTTTTCATTTAAAAGCCTGTATTATAAGCTTTCTAATGATATCTATCTTATATCTCTAAGTTAATTAGGGAACAAAATATGGAAAAAACTTACGTTATGTTAGTATGAAAATACTGATTTAGGGTTGCATATTAATTTATAACTCAGCATCCCATGACCGTCCCATGTTGAAATTTGTAATAATTATAGATAATAAATGTAAAAATAACATATAATTTTTAAAAGAAAATTAAATGTGTACTTTTTGAGATATTGGAAGTCAAATGTCAAAATGCTTGACCTTAAAGTGAAAAAATTAAAAAATATATACTTGTGATATATCATTTGAAAGCCTGTATAATAAGCTTTCTAATGATACCAATCTTTTATCTCTAAGTTAATTAGGAAAGAAAATATGGATACATTTGTAGTAGAAGAATTTCGGAAATTTGTATTTTTTTACCCATTTTCGCAACCCTGTGTATCAAAAACTAAAAGAGATAGGGACTAATTAATTGGTATACATTCATTTCTCTATAGGACAAATAAATGAGCCCAATTTCATAAAAATCTGAGGGGGGTCAGGTTAAAAATGCTTTTTTTTTTTTTTTTTTTTTCTGTTGTTGATTTGACGTGGAATGACTCTTACCATATTGGTCATTAATGTTTGGTTGAGAGAAACATCAGAGGATTCTTCTGATTAGAGGATCAAATTGCATTTATGGATAATATTGTAATCTTAAGACTTAGCAATTCCCAATACAATACCAGTTAGTCACTTATTTTATCGATCCATCATATCATCCATAACCATATCTATTTCACAAAGAGAGTTCATGAAGACACATAAAATAATGATTAAGAGCGATTTTTGACAGTGCAAATAAACATGAAGTCCAAAGATAGAAACAAACTACATTTTAGAAAAGTTTTCCCGTATCGATTCATCCGCAAAAAAAATGCTCAAAATTGAAGCCATATTATTACTCAAAAAGTTTCCTTTCTGTAAAACAAGCGTGCAGAAGTTTGAATTTGTTATTTATTCATACACAACACATTTTGTCAAATGTATCATTAAGTTTCTGAATTAATTCTATAGGTAAGAGCTTTCGTGATGCTGGTGTCTTCAGAAAACGTGTTCCAAGTTTAATGCCAAAGCACTCATCTCTTTTGATTTTTTTTTTTCCCCTTCTTTCGGTGAAACATCTATTTATATATCACTGCAAAGTTTGTTGAAGAGTGCGGTAATTCTCTGTTATTGATGTCTACTATTAACGAAAATCAAATTATTGAAAGACTAATGAAATAAAAATAAAAAATAGTGTGCGAGAGAATTTTAAGATTATCCATTACAATTCCAAAAATATGTTACAACTGCTCTTTGGACAAGGTCCAAAATATAAAATCCACAAAAATATCCTAACCGAGGTTAGCTACGAAAATAGCAATTGCAGTAGGGTCCGTGATTTCAGTCTTGGATTTACCACGAGATCCTACAGACCTGTGCGAGCCGGCGAGAACTTTTTAAAAGAATCTTAAAAGTTGAATGTGAAAAGAAAGGATAAGCAGTGAGCCTGACGTCATCGAAGCGAGCGAGTTCAGAGTTCCGGTCGTAGCAGGAGTCGGTCAATCACAACCGTTCTATGGTAAGCAAAGCAAAACAGTTAAGATGGCGTCGCATAGTAGTGACGAAGAGCAGAGCTTGCGGGAATGTGAAGCTTATGTTCAACGCCATAATATTCAAAAATTGTTAAAAGATTGTATAGTTCAGTTATGTGTCAGACGCCCAGAAAATCCTGTTTCTTTTCTTAGAGAATATTTTCAGAAATTAGAAAGGGTAAGATATTAGGATCACTGCCGAACTAGGCTTAACAATGGATAGCACCAACGAAAGATTATTTCTATTTATTTTTATTCTATTATCTATTTTAAGTTAAAAATGATATTTGTATATTTTCTTAAATTTCATATAAGTGTTATTTCTATCTTCTGTACATTCTCTTATCTGATATATTTCAATTTATGATCTACTTGCTGTGTTCATTCGCAGTTGTTTTTGTTTTGAATGTCATTATTAAAGGGACCGTTCACTGTACAGTGTTTTCAGAATAAGTTATTGATTCACTATATCACATGTAAAAAGTGTGAAATTAATGTTCAATATTTGTTTGTAATAAAAATCTTGTATGTGCTGAAGGTCAAGTACTTACTATATAATGTAGAATATGATAAATTACGAAATTCCAAAAAACCGCTACTTCTTATTATATATATATATATATATATACATATATCGTATGGCGTTTTCTTTGTTATGCACAAGCTTACTGTATTTTTTAATAAATAATTACTTTTATTACATCTTAATAAGATAATTAAAATTCTTTGTTTACAACAGTCTTCGTGATTTTTTTTTTTTTTTGTTTGTTTCCCTTCTTTAAAACTATAATCTATGCTGTGAATTTAATACTTAAAAATTATTTATTTTAAAATGTCGAATAGATATTGTGCTTATTGATGCTATGTATAATATCATGTGTCTATAATTTATGATATAAACATTTATTATATAGGAAGCTGCAGCAGCAAACAAAAATCAACAGAAAAATTTAGCAAGTCCTTGTGATGAAAGGGATGATGATATATGCCCTACCCCAAATATGGCCCCTACTCAAAGAGTTCGTAGAGGGGCTGTTAGTGCAGAAACATATTCTGAAGATGATGCAACTTCCTACGTGAAAAAGGTAACTATGTTTTGTTTATATAGTAAATCATAGATACTATAATGTGTTACATTTGCTTATACGGCACGGGAGTAAATGTAGTAGTCTGATTCTGTGGTGAATATTTTAAATTTGACTGTATTGCTAAGGTTTCTGTTGCTACTTATTACTATTTGATCAATTTTTAGTCTATAAAAAATAATAATAAATTTTACATTATAAACTGATCATTAGAATTGAATTTTTCATTTAAATTATTATTATTATTATTATTAAAATAATGAAGCATTCCTCTAATCGATTTTAAAATCTCATCACTTTTACCATTTTATTCCATTTGAAAGTAACATATATTACAGTGTCTTGATATGTAAATGCTGAATTAATTTAATAAAATTCATTTTTTGATTTCAGGATTTTTTTTTCTTTTTTCTTTTTTTTTTTTTTTTTAAGCATACATTTGTATTGGAATTTACATAAATGAAAAAAACTATATTATCACAACTAGAATTCAAAATTAGCAGTCAAGTTATATTTTGTTCCAAAAAATTGAAACTTAACAACGATAAAATTAAACAAAGTCGTTATTCTTTATGTTCAACTTTTAAAAATTTCTTTGCTTCTAAAGAGAAAATTTTTTAATTAAATCTTGCGTCTACTTTATTTATTTTTACCATTTATAAATCCCAAAAACAATAATTTAATAATGATTAGGTATAAAAAGTTTAATAATTTTTTTTCTGCAAGTTCTGATTTTGTTTAAAATGTAAATTTATTTTATGAGTTATTTGACAAGCTGCCTAGTAAAAAAAAAATTATGCTATTTGTTCTTTTTTTTTTTTCCTAAAATACTGCAATTAATGTTATATTTGTTTTGTAGTGTTTGTTTCTACTGATACAAAAAAGGTTTTTCTGTGACATGTTTAAAAAAAAACTATATGTACTGTTCTGAAAAAAATTTCTGGATAAAGGAATGCGTGCAGATTTGCAACATTCCTTTAGATTTTTGAAATTCCTATTTTTTTTTAAAAATTATGTTTATTGATTTTTTTTTTTTTTTTTTTTTTTCCCACAGCATTTTTCTGTGAGTTGTAATTTCAGTCTGATGCCAATTAAAATAAAATATTTATAACTTTTTATTTATTTATTTATTTTTTAACATAATAATTAACATTTCTTTATATGTAAATAAAAATTAAATAATTAAACGTGTACCATAAGAAGAAAAATGAGAAAAAAACTGACATTATCTGATTTGCAATATAAATTTAAATTTTCGCTATTCCTATTAGATTTTTAAAAACTTTGTTTTATGTGATTTTTTTATGTATTTTATTGGCATTTTTCTTTGAGTTGTAATTTTAAGCTGTTGCAGTGATAATAAATTGCTTGCAACTTTTTATTTACACAAAAATAAACACATCTTTATATATGAATTTAAAAAAAAAAAAAAATTCAAGATTAAACCTGTATTGTTAAAATTTTCGTAAAAAACTGATGTCACAATAGCTCTTAAAAATTTATTTATTTAAATGTTAATTTCAAGTAATCAAATAATCTTATGTTTTTTTTTTTTTTTTTTCTCTCTTCCTTTATTTTATCATCCACAAACTAATGTGCCTATTTAGTTTATTTTAAATTAACCATATTTTTAATTAACATAATGAAACTCAAATAATTAAATGTAAATAGTATGATGATAGATGAAAATAGTCCCCAATTGAAAAATATTTAAACGTTTTAATTATTATTATTTATTTATTTTATTTTATTTATTTATTTTGAAAATTCATTTAAATAGAGTGTCTAGGGAAACAGGCAAAATCTGCTAGTGCATGTATATATATGTAAGCATGTATTACTGAAATTTAGAAGAAAACATTTTAATATATAATATCTTGATGTATAATTTTGAGTTATATAGTATTATGATTGCAATTGATGATTAAAAATTTACATAAAAATAGTCCATTTTGGTAACTAAGAAAAATAGTTCCATGTCATTGATTACCTGACCTTTTACATCCTTTTTACGAGATCTGTGTAATGTAGACACATGTGCAGGTGCTTATACTTTTTTGCTGAAACATTTTTTATTTTGATTATTTTTAAATAAAGGGTGAGAGAAATAAATACTAGCAGAAACGAATATCGACATTGTATGTAAATGCATTCACATTATTAATAATTGGATAGTATTAAAATCAATGTATAAACTTATGAAGTGTAATTTGCCCTTTTCTTTCATAAATGTCTAAATCCATACTAATGAACAATTATTTTTTGTGTTATTCCAGGTGCATAAATTTACTTTGATACTGAATTTATCTTATTGTTTATGACTTTTTTACATATTTCTCAGCTTGCTGATTAATTATTTTTATTTTTAATTGTGTGTACAGATACTTTCTAATTTTATATAGATCTGCTTCTAACTCTGGTTGCACTTTTTGCATTTTATTTTTGTTATAATTCATGTAGAGTTAACTATGGACATTTATTTGACATATCTTATATTCTCAAAAATTAACATTTGAATAAATAGACAATAAGACTTCTTCACACACCATAAATTTTAAGCCAGCACAACCGGTTTCGAAAGGACGTAGCCTTCCTTCATCAGGTGCAAAAAAACACGTGCTTTTGCCTCCAAGGCAGTAGCACATGTTTTTTTGCACCTGATGAAGGAAGGCTACGTCCTTTCGAAACCGGTTGTGCTGGCTTAAAATTTATGGTGTGTGAAGAAGTCTTATTGTCTATTTATTGTTTGAACACCAGTTTTGCATTTAGTTTTGGTAACATTTGAATAGTTATTCAAAAATTCTTCATGAAAAATGCCAATTATATTTTTGATGCATTACGTGCAAACAAGCCGAAATAATCTATATATATAAAAGAACACTTCCTGAGTGAGTGAGTGAGGGGGTGATCTATCATCGCCCAGACCAAACCACTGGACCTAGAAGCATGAAATTTCGTGACAATGTTCTTTCTATGACGTAGGCATCCACTAAGAAGCGATTTTACAAAATTCGCCCCCCCAAGGGGGGGAGGGGGGGCAAAACGTGATTTCACAAAATCCTTCATATCTCAAACAAAAAAACAGATATCCGTAAAATTTTTGCTTTAAAATATAGCTAATACAAATGTCTAAAAACCAATTTCTGGAATTTTCCAAATTCGGTCCCCAAGGGGGGGGGGGGGGGCAAAACGTGATTTCACATTCGTAAAACGTGATTTCGCATAATCCTATATATCTCAAACAAAAAAATAGATATACGTGAAATTTTTGCCCTAAAATATAGCTAATGCAAATATCTAAAAACCAATTTCTGGAATTTTAGAAATTCAGCCCCCCGGTGGAGCAGCAGGGGGGGGGAGGGGCTAAGGGGCATAAACAAATAGAAATACAGTTAGGGCGTTCAAAATTGATACAGATAGGTTTTAGAGGCCAGCAAGTCGAATGAGGATATTTTCGATTGTGTAAAGTTATTAGGAGGGGCATAAAGAGGGGTAGGGGAGAGGGGGGGGCAAAAAATAAAAATAGAGTTAGATCGTTCAAAATTGGTACATAGATGTTTCCGATACCTACAAATCAATTGCGGATATTTTCGAATTTTTTAAATTATTGGGTGGGGCGGGAAGGAGGGAACGGAGGGGGCCAAAAAAATAAAAATAGAGATAGATAGTTCAAAACTGGTGCATAGTGGTTTTTGATACCTACAAATCGATTGCGGATATTTTCGAATTTGTAAAATTATTAGGATAGACGGGAGGGGGCGGGCGAAGGGGGAAAATAATAGAAATAAGAGTTAGAGAGCATTTTTGAGAATTTTTTCCGAAGGCAGTGAGAACCCGGTGCGACATTTTTCCTAATCAGATTTTGTTTCTCTTTTCTTTTCATGTGATAAAAATTAATGCAATTTTGAGAATTCAGTAATTAGAGTGATTCATTTAAAAATAGGGACCAGCGAAGCGGGCATTGCCTGCTAGTATAGATATATATAGTATACTGTTTAGCATTCAGATAGCGGGAATTTATACTCAATTTATCGAGTGATATTAAAATGTAGTTTTAAAAACGTGAAATAAGACTACAGATTTTAATTTAAGGGGACTTGGCACCATTGAAGCTTTTATATAAAACCTTATATTTCCATTTAATATTTATAAACTAAACAATATTAGGTTTGTTTAATAAAATATAAATTAACGCAACAATTCTTACGATTTTTGATTATATTTTTTTACAGATTTGAAATCTTTAAATTGCATTTTCTCAGTTTACTTTTCTTCATAAATTCATGAACTTCAAAATGCTAATACTTATACAAATATTTGAAAATAATAATAATAATAATATTTTTTATTTTAAAGATATTGCAAAATCCATCCGTAATTCTTTTAAACAGGTTCTATTAAACATAAATAAAAAATCTTAAATATCAGCAGAAGTTTTAGCATTTTGAAGATCTTTAATTTATGAAAAAAAGGCAAACTGAGAAAATGCAAATTAAACATTTCAAATCTGTAAAAAAAAAAAAATTATCGAAAACCATGAGAATTTTTGCCTGAATATATATTTTATTGAATAAAATTAATGTAGTTCAATTTATTTAAATACTAACTAGAAATATAAATTTTTATATGAAACTTTTAAAGGTGCCAAGTCCCCCTTAATTGCATAAAACGGTTAAAATTATTCTGTACTTAGAAGAACTAATTCAATGATATAACACAAAAATATTATAAGTGAAATTATTTATTTCTTTTGTTGACTTATAATTTTAACAAGGCTTGAAAAATCTCAAAATTTTTACAAATACCCCCTTGGGCATGTTCCAAATATCATATTCAAATGCGTATTAATAAAAACATTCACATATCTAATGAAAATAATTTAACAACATTATCATAGCTGCTAAGTCTTCTTGATTTCCAAGAAGACTTTTCGATTATTGTGTTTTCTTCTTGCTTCCTGCCAGAAAATAAAATCTTGATTTTCAGATTTTCCATGGCAGTTTTCCCTTGTTTGCGTATGAGGACATTTTTTTTTTTGTGTGTGTGTGTGTGTGTGTGAATTCTATACTTGCTATCTTTAATAAAATATTAGTATATTTTTAACTTGAAGAATGTTCCCTTAAAAAATTAGTGCTGTTAAGATGAATATATGCATATACAATAGAATTTACTTTTTTGAAGAAGTCAAACATAGATTCACATAATGTTTACTGTATTATTCGTTCCCAGGTTTTAAATGTTCAAAACTAAACTTATTGGCTTATTTTAGAATTGATGCCTATGATTTTCCTTAATAAAATAATTATCTCTGCTATACCTTCTATATAGAGAAAATCTTGTTTTTTAAGCTCAATCTTCTTGATTCTTACCACAAGAAGTTGGCAGGTATCCATTATACCTATATTGATATTGTTTATTTCAATTTAAGTAAAAGTCTTAGAAAAGATACTATATTTTAAAATTATTTTTGGAAAGCTATTTTTGATTAAATATTTGCATGCCCAGCCGGGCATATAAGGGGAAGACAGTATATGCCCAATCTGAATTTTCACATGCCCCAGGCACGTCGGGCAATTTAATTTTCGAGCCCTGGATTTTAACCAAGCATCCATACTTGGGATTTAAGAAACATGAATCAGCAAAACTTTGTTTCTATTTCGACAAACACAATACTGGTACTAAGAATGCATCCGTGAAGCAAATTCTTAATTCTGACATACTTTTAAATATTTTTGCATTTAAATTAAGCCAGTAAAAGTTGAAATTAAATCCAAATATACTAAATAAATAACAATTTCAGATGTTTCCAGTGGCTTTATAATTTTTTCTCACAAATATTTCAGTAAAAATTAGAGGTAGTTACATAGATGATATTTTATGAAATAATTCAGTTTTAGATTTTTAACAAAATTCTTACTGACATATTTTAGCAAAACACAATATGCTTTGCCAAAATGCTTAAAAAACTCCTTTCAGTTTAAACCTTGATTTATGTATCCATATTATTCTTGTCCCACGAATGGCTGAGCATTTCTGTGCCCAAAGCTTGTAGATAGAAAAAATGCTGAGTTCAATCCCAGGTCGCACCCGTTGACCTAGTCGTTCAGAGTTTTTCGTGGTTTTTGCTGAAACTTGCTTAAATGTGGGCTATGAACACTTAAAAAGACCCCCATAGGAAGGGAAAATCCACCTATAGGCCACAACCAAAAAACCAAATTATTTTTTTATGTAATATTAATAAATATAATATATCATTATTTCTACCAACAGTTTTTCAATATATATGGTTATGTATGGAGAGAAAAAAAAAATGTTTCAGAGACAAAAATTTATTTATGGTTTGACTTCGATAAATTGGTACATTATTTCTATCTGTCTCTAACATAATATTTCTGTATTACTTTAATATAAAATTTCAGGTTAAATATTTAGATAGCCAAGCTTTTCATTTTCAATTCATATAATTTTAGTTATTTATTCTTCCAAATTTTGATTTAGGAATCAAAATTTAATAAATGAAATGAAAATACTTAAGAAAAAATAGAATTTAGCTTGAGTTTAAAATCTGCATTTGTTTCTCATGGTGGGATTAAAAAGGTAAATTTTAATTGTTAAATATAAACATCCTAATTGCTAAAACCAATAAAAATGACAACGTCAGAAACGCCGTAAAGGAACTAAATATGGAAAGCATACAGTTGTTTTGGTAGCCTTAAGCGTACCGTCTTCAGTGCATAAAGAATTCTGGGCTGGAGAAGTGCTCATATATATAGAAGAGGGGCCGGATTCTGTTCAACCAATAGGGTTACGGGAAAGGTGGAGAGAGTGACCAATAGGAATTTTAGAAATGCTAGCTACGTAAACTGTAGAAAAATTAAGAAAATGTAGACTGAATGTAAAATTTCCAACAATCAGACAAATAGGGAACAGCAAAATTACAATTTACAAGATTTTTATAAGTATGAAAAGCTTCATAAAAATAGAGTTTATGAATGGATTTAGATCTGCAAATTATTTTAGCTGAATCAAATTTAAAATTATGGTTTTCCTTCCAGCAATGCTTAGAAATAGCCGATTTATTGGTTTCTTGTTTGCGGGCATAATTAATATGTTCTTTTAGACAAAATTTAAGACTGTCTTTAGTTTGACCAATGTATGATAAACCACACTGACAGGAAATATTATAAATGCCCTAAGAATCATGCATATTTATAGGATCTTTTAACTGAGAAAAAGGTGAGTTTATTGGAAGGTGAAAATATTATTTTAAAATCATGTTGTTTGAGAATTTTAGCTATGGCTTGACTGGATTTAGGAAAATACAGTAAAACTATACTGATAGTGATATTAGAAGAGACTGCTTTAGTAGACAAAGTACGAGGGAGTTGTATTTTGGATAGCTTTGTCTATAATGGAAGGGTCATAACCTCTGCCAATTGCACTGGCTTTCAGATATTTAATTTCAGAGTTTAATAAAACAGGATTTGAACAAATATTAAGGGCACAGTTAATAAAAGTATAGAAAGCAGCTATTTTTTGGTTAGGTGGATGACATGAATGTGCATGGGGAGGTAGAGAGACTGCAAAATTTTTACGATAGACGGTGGTTGAAAATCCATCTACAGTGCGAGAGACGAGGGTATCAAGAAATGGAAGGGAGCTATTATTTTCTATTTCATATGTAAACTGAATATTACTATCAATGGAATTTAAGGTTTCTAAGGCATGGTCAATATTGTGATGAGATGTGTCAATAAGTGTGAAGGTGTCATCAACGTAACGGGTCCAAAAAGGAAAAGACATTTTCAAAGTTTACTTTCAAAGCAATGCATGTAAATATCAGCGAGAATTGGGGACAGAGGGGATCCCATGGTTAAACCATCAGATTGACGATAAAATTTACTTTGGAAAGAAAAAGTAGTTCGTGATAAACAAATGCGGGCTAGAGAAATTAATTCTTGTTTTTCAAAAGATGTGAAATGAAACTCTTTTAATCTATTTTCGAGACAGCAGAGGGCGCCACTTATTGGAACATTAGTGAAAAGAGATTTTACATTGAAGGAAACAATAGTGAGATTAGTGTGAGGGCAGTTTTGAATATTTTTTGTGAATTTAATGGAATTCTTTGTAGTGAGAAATTAAGCAAAATTATAGGAAGCAGTACCGATATTAGAGACTATGGGACAAAATGGGATATTGGGTTTGTGGAATTTTGGTAAAGCATAAAATCTGGCACAATTAGCTATGGAAGGGATAAGATGAGATTTAGTCGAATCCAAAAACAAGAGGCAAGACTTTATAGCAGATTTAATTTTATTTAATTCTTGAGAAGAGGGATCACGGGGCAGAGGAATATATGGGCCATTATACGTAACCTTTTCCTATTTGCTTTTGATATATTATGTCATTGTATTAGTTTTGTATTAATTATTATTCAGTATTAATCTTTATATGCAATTTTTTATGTATGAAACATTTTCTTACAAATTATGCAATATGTAAATTTTTAGAATGTTTACATTTAATATTTAATAGGTTGTTCCAAAGGACTACAAAACTATGACTGCTCTGTCAAAAGCAATTGAAAAGAATGTTCTTTTTGCACATTTAGATGACACAGAACGCAGGTAATACAAACAATTTATTAACTGTAATTAAACATTTATCAGAATACTTTTTAAATCTGTTAGTTTGCTTCAGTCAGTAAAATGCTTATTTGATTTTTTAAGTTATTTCTAAAAACATTTTCCTAGTGCAATAAATTTTTAGATAACTTAAAATATATATATATATTATTTTGCTATATTTGCATTTATATTATAAAGATAAAATGTTCATGGAACTTGCGTTTGTCAATTATCTTTTAGAACAGAGTTTAATTATTAGAGTAATTCTTTTGAAGAACAAATTAAATATCTAAATAACGGGTGCTACAAATGTCTTCAGACAATTTTCACTTGTACACCAAAGATACTAAAAAGTAGATGGGACTGCAATGAAATATCATTGTAGGTGCAACAACACTTCCATTTAACTGTCAAAAATAATTCAGTTCAATATTTGCATTCACAATATCATACAAAGTCTATTTGCATAAGGCTATTTTTAGTCTTATTGGAAAATTATCTACCAAGCAAACTGTCAACACTTTTAAAGACCAGACTGTTTCCTGAGCAACAATTTATCGTATCATAAAGAAGTGCTGAGAAGTTAAGGAGTCTAAAGTTAAACAAAAAAGTTGTTGCCCTCGTTTGCTTGACATCAAAACAGGAAAAAAAAAAAAAAACTACTGTTAAACATTATGAACAAAATAGGCCAATCAGTACAGTTGTTGTCATGGAAATTAAGTATTTCTCGTATGATGATGCATCGAATATTAAAAGATAAAAATATCAATGTCAATGTGCTCCAAAATACACTGCCAAACAACTTGAAAAGATTCTTAAATGTTGTTGTGCACTGTGTTTGAAATATTTTACAAATGACCCATTGATTGTTTTGGATGACAAAAAATGTTTCACTTCTGCTCACCATAAGTTGTTGAGAAATGACATTTTTTACATGGACAATATGAAAGACGCCAGACAGTGTCATATATACTGGTCTTACGTGAGTCAAAAGTACTCGTGTGGATCTCCATTTCATAGAGGGAGGGGGTGCCAGCACAATTCATTTGAACAAATGGCAGCCAAATGATCAATTCTGACATATACATTAATAAATGTCTGCCAAAATTGAAGCATTTTTTCATGCCAACCACCATAATGGTAAAAGTAATGTTCTAGCTAGACCATTAGCCATTATTAAAAAAAAATTAAAAAAAATATGTTGCAATAGCTCACTTGGAAAAAAAAAAAGTACCTTTTGTGCCAAAAGATAACGTCCCACGAAATGTGTCGCAGGCACTTCTGGTTAAAAAAATTTTATGTTATAGCTGATGTGCTACAATGAATGGGAACAAAATCTGAGCTACAGTTAATGAATAGAATTACTCTGAAATTGAAAGAGGTTGACATATGTTATCCCAGGCATTGTGAAGAACATTACAAAAACCTTCTGAAAAATCGAAGATAATAGACCGCTGAAGGCTATGTAAATATGTTTTTCTAAAGATAATAGAACAAACTAAAGATTTTGCCAAACAATATTCAGTTTTTTTTTTTTGTTTTTTTTTTACAATTAATGGCTCTTTGAATTTATCTCAAGACTTGTTACACCCATTCTTAGTTTCTGAATTGTATAAAGAAAGATATAGATTTTAATAAAGTACAATAATAAAATGTGGATTTATGTGGGGAAAAAAAATGTGAATTCTTTAAATAAAAAGTGTACTTTATTTTTGGTATATTGGGCCATTTTAACTTATTTTATTTTCTGTACATTTCACTATACATTAAATTTTAATCAAATATGAATTTTTCCCCTTTTTTTCTTTTTTCATAACTGTATAATAAATCTAAAATTAATAAAATCTTAGGAAAGATAGCAGGGTTTTAACCCCCCCCCCTTTTTTTTTTTTTATTAAAGCCCAACCCGGGTGGGGTTTTTTATATTTACCGTAGAATAACACTATCAAGTTTAAATTTTAAGTTTATTTCAAAAGAGAGCAGTTTTAGACTAAAAGAAAACTTATTACAAAATAACAGTAATTAATTATAATTAAAAATTAAATGACCATCATATTCTTGATATTTGGTTTGGCTTAAACTGTAAAATTAATTCCTATTTCATTCTGTTCAGTATTTTATCACAGTTTTGAATTTAATTAATTTTTTATTAAGTTATTTTGTGTAAAATTAAAACTAGTAACCAAAGAAAAATATTTTAACCTTTCCACGTAAGATTTTCATATTACAAATAATTATGCATTTTTGTATGGTTAAAGTAAAAAAAATTGCAAATTTTTTTTAAATTTTTGTTAATATTATTACGGACATATCTTATTCATATTTGAAAATGTATTTAATAAAGGAATACAAAAGAAAATTATCACTGCCTACTTTTTACACTTACATCTCCAGGAGTCAATCCAGGTTTTAATTTTTGGGGCCCGTTTTTTGTAAAAAAAAAACAAAAATTAAACAGCTTCCATTTTATCAGTCATTCTATATAAATGTTTATTATCAAGTTAATACTGTTTCATTGAACTATGTTATTAGTAAACATTAAAAATAATTCTGGAAACACTGAAAAATTTTGTAAAAAGATCATTTTTAGAAAACGAAATCTTCTAAAGGCTTAAACTGTTTCGTTCAAAAGAGATATTGTAGAAAGATGATTGAAATGAAAGGAATTTTTCTAACAAAGTTGAAAAATAATTACATAATTTCAAACTGGCATATATATCACTAATATGATATACTATGTTATGTAGATATATACATCATAATTATATCTATAATATAATAATTATGCATATAATTATTATATTACATATATAATAATGTCAAGTAAAAAAAAAAAAAAAAAAAAAAAAAATTAAATAAAAAATCTTATTAGATAAAAAAAAAAAAAAAAAAAAAAAAAAACAATAAAACTCACTTGAGGGTGGGTTTTATTTGGTTTTTTTAAATGGGTAAACCAAAAAAAGCCCACCCAGATTTTTTGGGGTTTCTGGGTGGGTCCGAAACCCTGAGAGGTAGATGAAAAGTAACTAACAGACATAAAATTTAAAAAAATATATCACTGAGCAATTGTAATGAAAATTTCCTTATGAAGTGCTAGTTGGCACATTGAATTGAATCTGAATCGACACATTGGCAGGCAGTTATATTTGAAGTAATTCTTTGTTTATGTATTCAATACTTGGATCAACATAGTTGTGAAAAGGGTTAATTCTAAAATATTTGTATCTAGTAACTTAAAAATTTAGATTTTTTTTTAAATATAGTTACTCTAGTGCTTATTTTCTGTTTAATTATTCAAAATATTGTTTTTTAGTGATATCTTTGATGCTATGTTTCCTGTAGTACATTCTGCAGGTGAAGTAATTATACAGCAAGGTGACCAAGGAGATAATTTTTATGTGATCGATCAAGGAGAAGTTGATGTATATATTAATTTTCTTTTCATAGTTGTTTTTCTATTTTACTCTCTCTATTTATAGTTTAAGTAATTTTACATATTTTAAAAATCAACATAATTTAAGAATTTTGTAATTAGACTTTTGCTAATATATTATTTACTAGCAGGCTTTGCCCGCTTCGCTGGTCATTATATTGAAATGAATCCCCAAAACAGCATATCATTAATAATAATAAAATATCTTTAAAAAAAATCATTGAAATCCGTCAAAATCTGTTTAAGTTCCTGCTACTTTCTGTAGCAGTATTCCTGCTCGTCACAGTAGAGTCTGGAGCCCCAATGCCTTCGGCAGTCCCTTACCTGCTTTTTACTCCCCCTCCCTCGCGGTTAAAGTTGAAAGTTTTACAAAATCTCATCAAAGTGCATATTTCGCACACTTAATTAACACCCACACACCAAAATTCGCCATTCTTAGGTAATTTGGACGGATGTAAGCTTCAAAATGTGATTTTTGCCCCGCCCGCCCCAAGGGGAAGGGGGGGGGGTAAATTGCCAAAATTACTTTATGTTGCATACACATACCTAACCGACACATCAAAAAATTGAGTTCCTGAAATTATTTAAAGCTGAGGTATGCTTTGAAACTTTTTTTTTTTTTAATTTCTTCCCCCCGCTCCTAAAGGAAGGAAGGAGGAGGGGATTTCCCAAAATCTCTTCATACTATGATTCCGATACATATAATCGTCCCTTACATAAAAATTTCCAACCTAAGATAATTTAGTGCAGCGTTACGCATGAATAGATGTTTTTGCCCCCCATTCTCCAAAGGGCAGTAGGGTAGAATTTCACAAAATCGCTTTGTAGTGTGTGTACAGTTCGATTTCCTCATGTGTTGAGTACCATTCTTTGAAAACCTTTACCCTTCCTCCACCCCCCCCCCCTTAAAAATCCAAAATTTCAAAATCTCAGAAAATAATTTTTTTTTTACTCAAGTCTGGTCTTTCCATCTGCAATTTCTTCACCGTTAAGTAATATGGAGAAGAGTTATGCCTTCTGCCCCATTTTGAAATTTTGTCTTAGTGCCAGTGGGGGGTCAGGCTCCGAAAACCAACCTGGTCAGTAAAATTTGTGACCCTCTTTCCCACAGAATCGTCATGCCAGAGTTGAGTCAGTGAATCAGTGAGTTTACTCTTTTATATGTACAGATTTGTTTATATTTTTTTATGGACTACTTGGCTTAAGGTTGCCGTCACAAAAATAGAGTCCTTGGCGAAAAATGTCCTATCTATTTCAGTGTTAAAAATATACCCAGGATTATCAACAGATAAAGATCTGAATTAGCGTTCATTTTCTTATTATTTAATTTTGATAATGACGTCATGTTGTCATGTGCCTAAGTAAATTTAATATTTAATATTTTTTTATTATTATTATTCACGTAAAATATTCTTTGGCAACAATTAAAAATTAAAATAAATTATTTTAAAGTGTTGTTATAGAAGAAATCCGCGATTGTAATGATCGATAGATGTGCTTTTTCAGCTTTTGTTGTTAGTAAATATAATGGCCATGTGTATTTATTATTGTTCTTTTTATTATTCTACTTAATATTCGTACTATAATTTCTCCGCCATTGCATCATGGAAAATTGATTGCTTTTGGAAAAAAATATTTCAGTTTATTCAAAGTTCAATTGCAAGTAGATTTTTAACTGAAGTTGAACAAATATTAGTTTCAAATCATCTGATTAATTCTTTACTTCCATTAGCCGAAGCAACTGAAATTTTAAATTTGTCATTTGGAAATAAATGGTAGCTTAATTCTGGATTTCTTGATCCTTTGGAGTTACACTGTAGCACACAACAGTATGTGTTATCTTTTTTACCGGATTTATTCATTTTTATTCAATAAATATATGTGAAACTAAACATCGGCAAGCAATGGCGAATTGATGAAAGCCGAATTAAAGCATGTTAATTGTAATTTCACCTTAGTCCACCAGAAGGCGAGCAATTACAATCGTGGGTATCTATATTATATAGAAGATTAATTAAAAATTTTAATAATTTTTTTTATTATAATTCGCGTGAAAATGTATTTTATTAGATGTCGAAAAATAAATTAATTCGTAAACGTCTTTGGCAACAATTAAAAAATAAAATAAATTATTTTAAAGTTTTATTATAGAAGAAATATCTATATTATATAGAAGATTAATTAAAATTTTACGTTTTTCCGGTATAAATAGTAGCCTATGTCTTATTATTATCTATCTCTGTACAAAATTTCATCCAGATCCGTTTAGCCGTTGTGGCGTGATTGAGTAACAAACATCCATCCAAACTTTCGCATTTATAATATTAGTATTGATTAGTTATCATGTGCATGTGTTAGATTGAGTTATTTTGCTGTCAAATTGACAAAATTTTAATTTTAAATTTCAAAACTCTGTCTTTCTTGGCGCTTATTGTATTTGGTGATCAAAAACGTCATACGAAAATATACATGCCAGATGTATATTTTCGTTATATGCATTGTACGAAATATTGATTCATACTATTCATTACTCTCTTAATATAAGTTGTTAAAATAACCATGCTTTTTGAAAGGAATTAAATTATGTTCGTCAAATAATTTTGCGTTTTTTTTTTTTTTTGGCCAAGAAAGACTGATATCAAATCTATTCTGCTGCAACATATTAGTATCTTATATCAGATACTTTATTTAGACATTTGAAAACAAATTTGACTTCCAATTATGATAGAATATTTATCAATTTCCTTTTAATTAGTATGTTAGTTGTATATTTATTGAGTAAATATCATCTTTTGAAATGAAATGTTTGTGTTTTCAATCAAATGTGGAAATTTGCCTTTTTTTTTTTTTTTTCTAGAGTTTTGAAATTAAAAATTCAAATTTTGTCAATTTTACAACAAAAATAACTTAAGGCGACTCTTCATCCACGGCGGCCATTACGAGGTGTCCCATGTTAACCAATGGAAAAAATTACATTCCTTTTTCAAAGAAAAATATCTTAATTAACAGATTAAAAATTTTTGCAATCGTTAAAACAGAAGTTTTTTCACTAATTTTCTTTCTTGTATTATTTTTAAAACATTTAGAAATATTTTTAATTTTAGCTTAAAGTTGGCCAAAAATGTAAAAATCTAAAATTTTGACTTTAAAAAATGATAGAAAATCAATGAAGCGTCGTAGAGACATGAAAAAAAAAATACAAATAGTACTCAAGGAAGTCCTCTTTCTCAGGACTGTAAAAAAAAATTAATTAATTTTTAGCTGATTTATTAGAGTATTTTCGAAAGGTAGTCAATTAATCCTGACGTGCGGAGGAATACAGTGCTTAATTTTAGTTGCATCGTGCGAAAGGGGATGGGGATCATCGGAAAACTACCTCCAAGCTAAGTATCATGTAACAAAGAAAAGGGAGGAAAAGAATAGTCTTTTATTGCTTGTTGCTATCCGCTGGTCAGAGTTGAAATCTCAGAAATAGACATGTTATTTTTTTCTGAAATTGATCTTGTCCTCTGACGCATTTTTTTCTGTTCCTTTTTTGAAGTCGTCACAAGTAATTCTTCATAAAACTAATGCACCTCAAGCAATTAAAGCTTCCAATAAATATTAGAATTTTTTACAATTTACAATTATAAAACTAATTCACCGCAAGATTTAAAACCCTAAAAGTAAGACATGTAACTTTTTGAATTTATTCAATAACATACTTAAAATAATTAAGAAAAAACGTATATTTGAATACTTTAAAAACACATTGAAAAAGGGACAGATTACATACATACAGAGTGAGACCAACAGCTAAAAAACCTGATTTTCGGATTCAAGGGACCCTAAGAAGAGTAAATATACCAAAATTCATGGAAAATTTCACCCTAAAACAATGTTGTTATACCTTTACATGGATAAGAAACAGTAAAAAGCAAACATGATTAAATTCTTACTTATAACTTTGTATATCGCCCATACGTTTTGTGCATATCACCTATAACGCATTAAAATTTATTTGGATTTAAAAAATTCTTACTTGAAGCCTTGTATATAGCCTATAAATTTTGTATATTTTATATAGTGCTCTAAAATTTCATCTAGATAATTAATAACGTATCGTAAGCTGCTTTTTCGCCGCAGTTTTTTGCCTCCACTTTGTTTTGAGTAGCACTGTTTTTATGCTATATTCTCATAGTCGAACAAAATTTTCGTCAAGTGAGATCAAATTTATTGCGAATCAAAAATGTACACAGTTTCCAAACATGAACACAGTGTTTAAAGGAGTATGATAATAAAATGTACTTTAAACAGTTAATACCTATATAACGTGATGGGATACGGACAAAATCCCCACAGGACAAAAGCTCCACCAGACAAAATCCCCACTTAGCCCGGACAAAGGCCCTACGTATGATATTTTGGATAAAATTAACATTTCAAAATTAATTAAACTCGTTATAAAATAAATTATTCAATAAATCTGTTACTTTTTCCACTAGAAACTCGGTGTGATAGTTCATAGTTTATTAAAGATATTAACTGTTAATCTTTTTCTTATCTGTACTAAATTCTTCACGGGTTATTATTAATTTAATTACAAATTAATTGTTTTTGGTTAACTTGGATTTCGGAGACATTTAATCTTCTGTTATTCTTAATTTTACTATATGTTTTTGTGGTCTACAAATCAAATGAGGTTATTTTCGAAAGTGCAAAATTATTAGTTGGCTCGAAAGGGGGGGGGGGGACAAAACAATTGAAATTAGCGTGAGATCGTTCAAAATTGGTACATGTAGATTTTGGGGGCCTATAAATAGGATGAGGATATTTTCGAAAGTCTAAAATTATTAGGAAGATCGAAAGAAATTGAGTTAGATCGTTCGAAAATAGGAATATAACTGTTTTGGGGGTCTACAAATCGAATGAGAATATTTTAATATTGGAATATTTTATCATAATGAAAACAGCGTTGTATGCGTACAGACACGCTGACACACACACACACAGAGACAAAATTTGCTGAAATAATTTTCAGCTTTATGGTGTGTGAAACGTGTATATTTATGTATGTTTGAAAACACATTCATAATACATATGTATATATAAGAGAAAGTATTAAACAGATTACAATTCAGAAATTTAATTCATCAACCTGGAAATTAATTTTTGATAGAATGGAGTAGAAGGCTGATTTTACCAACTATGTGAAAAATATAGGCCCGGGGTTCAATTCCCGGCTCTGGTATTTTTCACATAGTTGGTAAAAATAAGCCTTCTACTCCATTCTATCAAAAATTAAACAGATTACTTTTTATGTCGAATGTATATCGTGTAAACTGTACATGCACACCATATGATGTACAAAAAAAATTCGTACAACACTGAAAATTAATATTAAGTAGTTTTCCCATTTATATACTTCACAATGAATCAGAAATACTTTGTGACACCCTGTTAGTCAATCAATTACGCTAATCATATCTTATTTCTTAGATATTGGTTTTGGTATTGGGAGTAAAGGCGAAAGATTGCACTAAGGTCCTAGACCTGAAGGGGGGAGTGCCTTCTGTGGGGGTCTTTCTAAGAGGTCCTAGCGCGCATTTACACAAGTTTTGGTGAAAACCACAGAAAGCACCGAACGGCTCGGTCGACGAGAGCGACCTGTGATCGAACTCGTAATCCCACGTCAGTTTACAGGACAGAACCTCTCGAGTGCTAGCGGCCCTTATTTTATAGGAAAAATGATTTTATATACATCAAATATATGTATATTAATTCTGTTACATCGTATTTAGTATAAAGGTACCAAATTATGCTTTAGATATGTACCTCGCGTAGAATATAAGAATTATTTTAATTAGTTCCTTTTTCGATAATTATTAGTAGGAAACATTTTTATATTAAATTTTTTTTTTTTTTAATTTTTTTTTCCATTAAATCCAAACAGTAATATTGTACATAATACAATATTGAATTATCTTAAATAATTCAATAATTAAAAAAAAAAAAAAATCTATTTTTAATAATTAAATTACGTATTATCAATTAAAATATTTTATTAAATAAATTTTAACCTTAAAAAAAAAAAAAAAAAAAAAAAGAAAGAAAAAGAAATATATATAAGCATTCTTTTTTCTTTTAAATCTTTTTTATTAAAAATATTTTACAATAAGATTCAGAATTAAAATCTGAAACATTATTATTCAAGCAATTTTTTTTTTAATTGAAATGTATATTTTTAATAATTAAATTAGTTTTTCAATTAGGTCTTTTAAATTAAATAATTTTAATTAGCTCGTTATTTCTATGATCAATGATAGTAAAAAATCTTTTGATGTTTAAAAACATTTTGAACTCTGAAAGAATAAAATAAATATACATATATATAATATGAATAAAAAGAAAGAAAACTATGTGAAACAAGGGCAAAATCCAGACAAATAAAACAGAAATAAAAAGAAGGAGCAGAGACCGCCACGGTTTAAGATGGGCGGAGCGGATTAAACCACTTTGTTGGGCGTCCAACCTTTCCGAAATCCTTTTCAAGAAAAGCAAAGAAAAAAGTAGAAATGAACATAACTACATCTATATTTAATATATATGCATATTAGAGTGAGTGATAATTAAAGAAAATTTCACTAAAATTTGTTTAAAAAAAAAAAAAAAAAGGATTTTCTACTTTTTATAATCTGTAGAAATTTGATATAAAAACTGCATTTTTTTTTCTGTCTCCTAACCCCCCCCCCCCCCCCCCCCCGCCCGGTTCCTCAAAATTCTAATGGATAATTAAACAAAGTTTCAAAAATTCTGTAAATGATTTTCGTCTGAAAAAAATAAATTTGTGTTTTGCTTGGGCATATAATACCGTTTCTGATAGATCATTTGAATGGACGAAACTTTTGAAATCAATATGTTTGCGAAACTGTTTTCCTTTCAATGTATTTTGGTATATCCAGATTTTTGAAACACCCTGTATAAATAAAACTAAATAATAATAAGAAGCAACAGAGGCCACCACGGCTTATGGCGGGTAGAGAGATTTAAACAAGTATTACATGAGCCCAATGTTTTCCAAATCCTCTGCAAGACCATGAAAAGAAAATAAATATAAGAAAAATTTTTGAAAAGTGAAGATTTTTATACTATTATTAAGAGAAAAAAATTATTATTTTATAATTATTGATAGTTTTTGAAATCACATTTTTATGAACTAAATAAATCATATATACTAAATTTTAAAATATTAACTATTTTTTACAGCTATACTTAACATAATATACATATTACAGTGAAAACATTTCATTGAAATTTGTAGAAAAAAAAACTCATATGCCCCTCTAGCCCTCCGTAATTTGTTGAAATTTGCTTTAAAAAACTGCATTTTTTAATCCTAAACCCCTCCCTATCAGATAAATGTAACTTTCAGTATATATTACTTAAAACTCTAATGATAATTAAACAAAGTTTCATTAATATCTTAAATATATATATATATATATATTTATCTTGCTATACTCATTGTGGTTCCCTTTAGCCCCCCCCCCCCCCATGTATATTTGAGCTTTAGTGGGGTTTTTGTCCGATGGGGCTTTTGTCCGTGGGGTTTTTGTCCAGTGGGGCTTTTGCCTGGGACCCAAAATATTTACTCGCCTCGTAACAGCTAAAAAAACAAAATAATAATAAATAAATAAAAATGAAATATTTTCCTTTTTTTTTAAAAGAAAAAGAAATCTGGTATGAAACAACCACGCGACTTCCATTATCCACTGTTACACGTATTATATGCATTTTTTGAAGGTATGATCAGAAAAGATAATGTTATCAGAAGACATAAAATTGACCTAACGAAGTAGAAACCTAAAATTTTTTCGGTAAGAAAAACTTAATAAGTGTGTAAAGATATATAAAGGAAAGTTTATATAGTGAATTAAAAAATAAGAATATATATATAAAAATGTTAGAGTTATATGTTGAAACTTCAGTTTCAGAGTCCTAAAACTGACCTACCTAAGCAGGATGGCTGTTAATTTTCCTGTAATACATGAAAAAGGCTATCTAAAATGATTTTATGTAACAATTTTCGAAAGAAACGTTAGTCTTTTTGCGGTACCAACTTTTACCAAAACTTTGTAAGCTCAATTTTATAACTGGAAAACAATAATCCCATACAAAAAGATGTTTAAAAGGGAATTAATATGGCGAGTTTAAGGAAAAAAATAATCCGTACAGCCTTTTTTAAAGGAACTCGCTTGCGAAATCTGAAATTGAGCTTTTTATACAGGGTGCCTATCAATTTTTCTGACCTAACCAACTATATCATTCGAAAGGACACCTAAAATAGCGTTTATATAGAAACTTTGAAGAAAATCGTTAGAGCCGTCAGGAGTTGATCCAGGCAAAATTTGGGTCCCTTTTGCGGCCCCTTCACAAAATTCCACATAGTAAAAAGGGACCCTTCACAAAATTCAAATTCATAAAAAGGGACCCTTCACAAAATTCAAATCCATAAAAAGGGACCCTTCACAAAATTCAAATTTATAAAATGAGTCCCTTCACCAGATTTTGTTTTATAAAAATGATCCTTTTATTAAATGTTTTCATAATTTCAGTATTATTTTTAATTAATGCCTTAATTTGGCTCAACGAAACTCTATTAACTTGATATTAAACATTACATAAAGTAATTGTAAAAACGGAAGATTTTACACAATATTTTACTTTTTCACAAAAATATTTTACATTTCACAAAAATAAATAAAAATTTCACAAAAATATTTTGTTTTTCACAAAAAAGGGACCCAAAAATTAAAACCTGGATCGACCACTGGCCGTTTTTGAGATACGGACTTTCGGTTTTCCTTCTTTCCGGTTTTCCACTTCCGGTTTTCCAATTTCCACCAAAATATTTGGTAAATTCA
Source organism: Salticus scenicus (assembly GCA_963930645.1). Classification (NCBI taxonomy): domain Eukaryota; kingdom Metazoa; phylum Arthropoda; class Arachnida; order Araneae; family Salticidae; genus Salticus; species Salticus scenicus. The sequence goes on along the minus strand of OZ005648.1, from coordinate 356,211,600 downwards.
TATGTACACCAGACCTGTATCAGTTCTGAAGTTTCATCGTTTTATCTTTATTAATTTCAGAGATATGATAGCCAGAGGATTCCCCAAATACATACACATAGGTGCGTTGTTGCTCTGATTGCAGCACTCATGCTTATTTTGTTCGTCTGACGAAGGGTCGTGTGTTCTTTCGACCTGAAACGATTGTTGCGAGTTTATTGCAGTTTATATTCTTTATTCAGTGTTTTATACTTATTACACACATACGTACATACACACACACTGATCAATTGCCAAAAACTATTTTTTTTTTTAATACTCAGGAAACCTTAAAACAAGTAAATCAGGTGAAAACTCGATATCGAATTTTTGGTCCAAATACAATACTTCCATTACCTACGGTATTCGGGTAATAATGTATTCTTTACCTTTATTCAAGTTATGTTTTCCTGGATATGTGCAAATATTTTAGGAAGATATTTAAAAATGTGATGAAATAAAAAATTTCCAGTTTTATTTACCCTCACAACCCAATAACAGTAATAATAATAATAAAGTGTCTTTTATTTTATTTTTAAGGTTTAAATGATCAAAAAAATTTGACCAATCAAATTTTCATAATTTTAGAGTTCAACAATTATTACTTCTACAAAATTTAGATAATATAAGTTTTTTTTTTTTTTTTTTTTTTTTAAATGATAATTTTTATTTATTTTATTAAATAGCTGTTTAAAATTGTGTGAAAATTTTCAAATCTAAACTATGTATGTATTATAAGAACTGAAAACCACGTGTAACAAAGGCAAAAATTAAACATATAAAATAAAAATAATGTAATGTTAGCATCATATATAGCATTTTTGTTATATTTAGTCTTATACATAATAAACATGCAATATATTATTTATATATATGCTTTATCCAAACTAATAAACCGGAAATCAAATGCTTTTTCAAATCTTACACTTTCTTCTTATATATGCAGAGGATAGAATAATAAAGCCACAATAAAAAAAAAAAAAATGTAGTCAATTTCAGTTAATTGAAATGCAAGGACATCTCAAAACGTGTTAATTTATTTAAAACCGGAAATCGAAATTTTTTCTATATCTGCTACTTGCTTCTTATACATATAGAAACTAGTAATCAATACTCATTAAAAAAAATAAGTAGTGAATTTCAGTTAAATGAAATGCAAGGAAATCTCAAAACGTGTAAATTCATCAAAAACCAGAAATCGAAAAATTTTCTGTCTTCTAATTCATTCTTATACATGCAGATGCTAGTAATAAATCATTTTATTTTATTTTATTTTTTTTTTTAAATAAGTAGTCAATTTCAGTTAATTTGCAATGCAAGGAAATCTCAAGACGTGTAAATTCATCGAAGACCAGAAATCGAAATTTTGTCTGTATTTTCTACTTTCTTCTTATGCATGCAGAAGCTAGTAATATATCCGCCTTTTTAAAATTAAGTAAGGCCTTACAGTTAATTGAAATGAAAGGAAATTTTAAAACGTGTAAATTCATCGAAATCCGGAAATCTAAATTTTTTCCATATATTCTACTTAAATCCACTTTTACAAAAATAACTAGACAATTTCAGTTAATTCAAATGCAAGGAAATCTCAGAAAGTGTAAATTCATTGAATACAGGAAATCAAAAGTTTTTCCAAATCTTATACTTTCTTCTTATATGCAGAAAATAAAATAATAAATCCTTTTTCTTTTTCTTTTCTTTTCTTTTTTTTTTTTTTTTTTTTTTTTTCAAATAAATAACCAATTTTAGTTAATTGGAATGCATTATGTTTTAGTTTAAAAATATGTCTTAAAATTACAGCTGACATAACTCACAATATATATATAAAGAGAGGAAGGAAGAAATGAAAGAAAAATAGTAATTAGATCTTAAACAAATAAAAAATAAGTAGAAATCATACATCTTTTTTAATTTGCATACATTTTCAACAGTATAAAGTTTAGATCTAACACTCATTCACTTAAATTTCTATTATTCTAATAGCTATTTTCTCTTAGGAGAAAAAAAAAAATCTGTAGTCGAAAGTATATTGATGCTATGTCTATACAAATTACTGTGTCTGGTTTTATATGAGTTTTAAGAAATTGCCAGATTTAACAACTTTCTACTTTAGGTATTTTTTAATATAAAAGAATACTTGTATAAGATGGCAAAATGCATAATAAATAAAAGCATTTTTAAATACCTTCTTGAGATGGTAAGAAAACAATTTTTGTAATCTGCAAAACTGGTTAATTATGTCTTTCGAATTATACCATTTTTAAACCCTCTACTCCCGTAATTAATATGTTAAAAGGGTACCACAAATTTTATGTTTGCCTTTTAATTATATAGATTTACGTTTTAATGCATCTTATTTTATTTTATTTATTTTTTAATGAAAGTCCCTTTTGCTTAGATTTTTTCTTATATTAATAGTTAATCACAAATACTTTCTCACGTACTACAGGTAATCTTCTAAAGTTCATTAGGAACTTCCTATATAACTCTATTGCGTTTATAATATAATATAAATATATATATATATGCATTATTCCTTTTATAAATCTCAGTATCATTCCTTTCATATACATATGTATGTAAACGGATTACAAATTATATTAAAAGCAAATCTGAGAAAAAATGGACAAGAATATGTCTTTCACAAACATTATATCTCTCAGTGTAACTTATTTCTAGAGGCAAGAAACCCCTTGTGCCAGAGAGAGGTAATTTGATCTCTCAGACCCCCTCTCGTGAAAGAAATACAAGAACCGATCTTCTGTACTATTCTGCAAATTACGCGGGTTCAGAGAGGTAGAACTATTTTTTTTAAAGGCAGGGATATTTCAGGACCATAGAGGTGAATAGGCAGTCTGGAGAACTTCTCCTTTTTCCTAGTAGAGGTCGCTGTTCTCAAATCTGATTTCTTTGGAGTATGAAGAGTCGCCTTAATCTAACGCATAGACATGATAACTAATACATATCTATACCTAAATATGGGAATTAAGATCGGGAAATAATTTTCCTCGATTTTTAATAATTTTTTACAAAAAATCCAATGGATGTTTAACATAGGAAATATTTTTCTTGCATCTACAAACGGCCAGTGACGTCATCACTTCGCTTGCGTATTAGCACTTTATCAATGTGTAAAAGAAATTTTAAATTACAAATGACGTCAATTTTTGTGAGATGCATAATTTTTTTTTTTTTTTTTTTTTTTTTTTAATTGTTCACGTTTAGATAAATGTAATTATTTTTCTGTTAAAAAAATAAATAAATAAATAAATTCGTTTTTTTTTTTTTTTTTTTTTTTTTTTTTGGGGCAACAATTAAATGGCTAATTTTTTGCTATTCTTATTCTTTTCATATTTTTATTAATTAAAAGAAAACTAAACAAAAATTCAAAATTCTGACCTCTGCGTGCACAATGATCCTTCGGGAGGCACCTTTGTGTTAAATCTCGTGACTGTGTGAACTACCATTTTCGAGAACAGTGAAATATACATATATACAAATATTGCTCACTTAATAGTATAAGATGTACTTTTTCTTTTCTTTTTTTTATTGTGTCCAAAAAAAAAAAAATATTGGCAACAATTAAATTATGGATAAAATTTAAATGGCTAATTTATTCGTTTTTTCTCAGAATTGCTATTTTATGCATAAAAATCACAAAAACAAAGGGTTTTTTTTTTGGAATAAAAGGCAGCCAACTTTGTAAGTTAGGGTATAAGCTATCTCCATTACAAATTTCATCGAAATCCGTCGAGCAGTTTTGGCGTGAAACTCAGTCAAATAAATTCAGACATTCACATTTATAATATACATAAGATAACTAACTGTAAGTAAATTAAATTATTTTATACTGTTTCAAATTAATTGTGCATTGTTAATTTATGTTTTAATGCTTCTATTATCAAGTGTTAGTTTCTCTTTCTTTATCTGATTTCAAAATTAAATTTTTGCTTTTTAAAGAAAGAGCTTAAATGATTAGGCAATTTCATCAGAGAGTGTCAAATATTAACGCAAAATTTGTATAACATTAGAGGGGAAAAGGCTGAACTTTGAATTCCACTAGTCATAAATCATAAATGGTGCTTTTTCTTTACTTATTTATAGGATTAGAATAAAAATGTCTTTTCAGTTAAAACATGCATGCTACATTCAATAATAAAAAGTTGTATGTGCATAACAAAATATAACTGGAGTATCTTTAAATTGACTGGTAACATATTAAGCCTCTCCCCCCCCTTCCCCCTCAAAGAAATATAATAATAAAACACCAATGAGCAAATTTCATGAAATAATTATTCCTCTTTTTCAGAGAAGAGAAGAGAAAAAGTTGTATAAAAGCAGTTAAAAAATAATTTATAAAAATCTGGTGTCTAACAGCCACATGACTTCCATATAATAAATTCTTTATATAATTCTTTCTTAATTCTTTAATGTAGTCAAAAGACATGTAATGTACCTAACCAATCAAATATCTACTGATTTTTCTGTAGTAACCAAATAACACTTATATCATAAAGACATCTAAAAGAGACTATATAAAGTTTGCTTGGCGAGATTTTGTGATGTTTAAAACCTATCGATGCGAAAATAAAAAATCTGGAGTGACTCCACTCGACTTTCCGAACATTGAGTAATTAACAGTTTTGTAGATAAAGAGGAGTTCTTAAACAAACAAAAGAGTGAAAACCATAACAGAGTGTTTGAGTATTTTTACTTTCTTCTATATGTAATATAGAGAAAGTATTGGATTCGTAAAAATTTTCGACCTCGGGTTTTTGATGAATTTACACGTTTTGAGAGCTGTAGAACACGATTTGACCATTTTTAGAAAATGTCTGTCTGTGTGTGTGTGTGACAAAATTTTGTGGCAACTGTATCTCAAGAACTACTGCACAGAATTTCATACAAATTGGTATGTAGTTGCACCTTGACATAAATTAGTGCCTATCAACTTTTGGTAAAAATTGTCTTACAGGTTGCGTTGCCATCCCGCTTTTTCTAAATTTTTAACATGGTGATATAGGACAAAATTTTGTATAAATGTGCATAAAGAGAATTATTTTTACTTTCTTCTATATGTAATATAGAGAAAGTATTGGATTCGCGAAAATTTTCGACCTCCGTTTTTTGACGGATCTACACGTTTTGGGATATCCTGAACACGAATTGATAGTTTTTAAAAAATGTCTGTCTGTCTGTCTGTCTGTCTATCTGTATAATTTTTTTGTGGACGCTGTATCTCATGAACCAATGAATGAAATTTAACCAAACTTGGTATTTAGTTGCACCCTGACATGAACTGGTGCCCATTAGATTTGGGGATCAATAGCTCAACAGGTGGCGCTGTGATCGCATTTTATGCAAATTTTTAACATGGCAGCATAGGACAAAATTCCGTATAAATGGGCATAATGAGAGTTATTTTAAACTTGTGATTGTAAAATTAATATGAATTATTGATAATAGTAGTAGTTAACTAGGAAAAAAAAATTGTGCATGGGGGGGCATCGGTTCCCCCCCCCCCCCCCCCCCCCCCGGGAGGGTTAAATTTTGAAGATGGGTATCATTCGAAAGATCTCGTCAATACCTTTAAAACGAATGGTTGAACCATAAATCTGTGATAATTTAAAACAAAGTTATCGAATTTTTTTACTTTTGACAAAAAAAAAAAAAAAAACTTAGAAAAAAAATCGTATTTTTTTTTTTTTTTTTTTTTTTTTTACGAAATTTTACCAAACTTGGTATTTAGTTGGTCCCCGACATAAACTGGTGCTGATTATATTTGGGGATGAATAGCTCAACAGGAGGCGCTGTGATAGCATTTTATCTAAATTTTTAACATGGCAGAATAGGACAAAAATTCGTATAAATGTGCATAATAAGAGTTATTTTACACTTGTGATTGTAAAATTAATATGAATTATTGATAATAGTAGTACGTAACTAGGAAAAAAATTTTGTGCATGGGGGGGCATCGCTTCCCCCCCTGGGGGGTAAATTTTGAAGATGGATATCATTCGAAAGATCTCGTCAATACCTTTAAAACGAATGGTTGAACTATAAATCTGTGATAATTTAAAACAAAGTTATCGATTTTTTTTACGAAATTTAACCAGACTTGGTATTTAGTTGGCCCCTGACATAAACTGAGGCTGATTAGATTTGGGGATCAATCGCTCAACAGGTGGCGCTGTGATCGTATTTTTTCTAAACTTTTAACATGGCAGTGGGGGTGGGGGGTGTAAATTTTCAAGATTGGTATCTTTCGAAAGGTCTCGTCAATACCTTTAAAACGAATGGTTGAACTATAAATATGTGGTAATTTAAAACAAAGTTATCGATTTTTTTTTACTTTTAACGAAAAAAAACTTTGAAAAAAATAGGTGTTTTTTTTTTTTTACATTCTTACTGCGTGAATTTGTATAGGAAAATATAGAAGAAAGTCTTGTGGTGGCCACAACATACTAGTTCTCCATATATTACACAGTTTTATTTAACGCTACTGAACTTTGAGCCCATAGATCATAATGATAATGAATTTTTCATTGTGTCCCTGTAAAAACCTATAAATGCTAGATTCACCAAAATGCTTATAGTTAGTGCAATAGTGATTTATAATATTCATATAAATTTTCAGCTCAATTGAACAAGGCATTTAGATGCTATCGCACTTTTAAGAATTTGGTCCCATAGGCCATAATTATAAAGAATTCTTCTTTGTGTCCCTGTAAAAAAACTAAGTGCTAGATTAACCAAAATCTATACAGTTGGTGCAACTGTGACCTATAATATGTGTACAAATTTTTTGCTCAGATTAATAAGGCATTTAGACGCTATCACACTTTTAAAAATTTGGCCCCATAGGCCGTAATGATAAAGAATTCTTCTTTGTGTCCCTGTAAAAAAACGGTAAGTGCTAGATTATCCAAAATCTATACAGTTGGTGCAACTGTGACCTATAACATGTGTATAAAATTTTTGCTCAATTGAATAAGGCGTTTAGATGCTATCGCACTTTTAAAATTTTGGTCCCATAGGCCATAATGATAAAGAATATTTCTTTGTGTCCCTGTAAAAAAACTATAAGTGCTAGATTCACCAAAATCTATAGGGTTCGTACTATGGGGACTTACAATATACGTACCAACTTTCAGCTTATTCGAACAAAGCGTTTAGACGCTAGCGTGTTCACTCACAGACATACACACACACATACATACATCATCGCAAAAATAGTGAAAACGGACTCATTGGACCTCGAAACGTATAGAAACATCAAAATCTCAAATTCGGATTTTTGACATGATTACAAAACTTTCCTCACAGTGTTCGGAAAGTAAAAATGAGTTTATATGAGAGTTATGCGAGTCATTTATAAATTGAGTTTGAATTTAACTCTCTCTTTTTTTTTTTTTTTATCTGACAAAATATAGTCGAAGCATTTTAAAATATTTTTTTTATTAAAAAAAAAAAAAAACTAGCATGTGGCCACTACATGACTTTCTTCTACATTTTCTTATACAAATTCACTCAGTAAAAATAATTTATTAAAATTATTATTTAAAAAAATTATACAAAAAATACAATTTGTATTTTCTCTCCCATTGTTTAATGGTGTTTTCCTTTACCTGCGGCTTATTTTCTGTTGAGCTATCTAAATGATAGACCAGAGATGTTTCTGCCTAAAAGGTTGTCTGAGTGAGTAATGCAGACCGGGATGTCGGCCTGGATAGCTCAGTGGTAGAGCATTGACCTTGTAAGTCAAAGATCCGGGGTTCGATTCCCGGTCCAGGCATTATTTTCACTCAGTCGGAAAAAATAAAATTTCAATAAATATGATTTTCTTCCACAGTTAATTGTGTGATTTTAATTAAAAATTGGATCAACCATTAGTTTTAAACATATTGGTGAGCTCTTTTGAAAGATATCCTTCATGAAAATTTATTCCTCTCAAGGAGGGACTTCCCCCAGAGGGATAGGCGAGGCTCCTACATAAACATTTTTTTTTTTTTTACCATTTGGCTATCTCTATTACAAATAATTCTATTAAATTTTATAATGATCATAAAAAAATAATTCTCTTTATGCACATTTATACAAAACTTTGTACTACACCACCATGTTAAAAATTTAGAAAAAACGGAATGGCAATGCAAGCTTTTGGACAATTTTTACCAAAATCACTAATTTATGTCAATGTTTAACTGCATACCAATTTGTATGAAATTCTGTGCAGTAATACCTGAGATACAGTTGCCACAAAAAATTTTCACACGCACACAGACAGACATTTTCTCAAAATGGTCAAATTGTGTTCTACAGCTCTCAAAACGTGTAAATCCATCAAAAACCTGAGGTTGAAAATTAATTGCTTAAATTCATAATTGATGCCTACGTTACATGCAGACGACATTAAAAAAGATCACTGAAAATTTAAAAACCATGGTAACTGCTTTAATTAATCATTTAAAAATATAAAATTAAAATAATATGTTAATCTTAATAAAAATATAGTTTATATTTTTGACTGAAATTAAGAGTAATACATTACAGCTTCCTTTGACTTTTTATCTTGTGGAAAGATATTGGTCTGTGAAAGAAATATGAGATTTTCGAGTGGGAAGAAAATATAATGATACCAAAACTTCCATTCTCCACCACCAAGCTCGCCAAATTTTGCCGTCCAATAACTAATTTCATCGCCAAGTCAAAAATTTCATCAACTATCAAATTTTGCCGCCAAATCACAAATTTCATTGCTAAGTCGCAAGTTTTGTCACCAAAATCTCGCCAAATCATACAATTTATTATAATGAATTTTATAAAATTAATCATACAATCATAATTTTTTTTTTTAATAAAATTTATAATTTTGATTCAGCTTGGGTGGGGAGGGGGCTGTAGCCCCATAATCCCCTTCCGGAAAACTTATGGAAACTACTTTAAGTAAAATGTATTGAAAAGTTAATATTATTATGTAAAGAAACCTAAAAAAGGAAACCTGCCCTAACCTATATAAATTGAATAATTTTTACATTGATCCTAACCTATGTGGAAAAAATTTTATTACGAGTTTAGAATCGGCAAACCAAAATATGATATGTGGTAAATTTGCATGTGTGAATACCCCAAAACAAGCAAAGTCCCCCAACTTATGTGAGGAAAAAGAAATTAGTTAACTTTAAATGAAAGATCTTAATTAATTATATATAATGGAACTAAGTATGTACTTATTGTTATAATTGGACCAGGCCCGTGCTGGGTACCTTAGAGGGCGGTGGACAGGGGTGTCACAAGGGCGCCTTCTATGCTGAGGCATACTTATGCATGCTGGTGTTTTCAATGTGACGTCAGATATTTATATTGTTAGATTGACTTTGAAAAACGACTGCTATATTTATTTTACATTGCTTTTTTTTTTTTTTCTATTTATTATTATTTTTAATTTAATATACATTACGACTTTTATAGGATTAAGGCCCTGCACTACCTGTCTTTGCCGACATCACAAGCCAATATTATTCTTATGGGAAAGTTTATAGAATTACTCAACATCTAATAAATTTTTTCAAATTCCGTTTTCACATTCAGAAAATTCGCATCCGTTAAATGCGATTTCTATATAAAGATTGATTTTTTAAAATATTCAATATTTTATTTTTTAGTTTAAAAATACAAAAATTTAACTTTGGTATTTTTTTAGCTGTAGGCTCTTAATAAGGAAAAGAGAACTTACTTAATAGTATACTAGGCGAGTCGTATTAATCCTGGACGATAGGACCCATGCTCCAGCCCGCCCGGTTCCCGCTGTTCAATGTCTTTTTCTAGTCAATTTTGTCCCCTTATTACTTCCGGTGTGAGCCTTTTTTTTTTTTTTTTTTTTTTTTTTTTTTTTTTTCACACTTGACATTGTGAGTTTTTTTTGCTTTTCTTACCATGCTATTTCTATGGGGTTTTTAGCCTTTTTTCCTCTCTTTTTCTACATTCTAACCACCGCCACTTTAGAATGTAGAAAAAGAGAGGAAAAAAAGACTAAAAACCCCATAGAAATAGCATGGTAAGAAAAGCAAAAAAACTCACAATGTCAAGTGTGAAAAAAAAAAAAAAAAAAAAAAAAAACAGGCTCACACCGGAAGTAATAAGGGGACAAAATTGACTAGAAAAAGACATTGAACAGCGGGAACCGGGCGGGCTGGGTCCTATCGTCCAGGATTAATACGACTCGCCTAGTTTACTTAATTTTTTTCATGTGGAGTTCATGTAGCAATCAAAACATAAAAATAATTTTTCCGAACTTAATTTTATGATAACAATAATAATAAATGCGGATGAAATATTTAAAGACCTTTAGATAGTCCTTCAAGGAGATAGTTAAAGAACTATGGCTAGTTTTCTTTTTATAAGAATGAAAGTAAGTTTGGTTTAGTAAGAAGTATTGTTCTACATAATAAAATAAACATTTTCGCATTGTTTAAAATGGCTGAGTAATCGAAAGAACAGTCATCTTTTTTAATACTTAATTTTAATTTATATTATTTTTTAGGTAAATTTTTTCCGAAGTTATTTTTCTGTCATTTTGCGTACATTGATTTCTAATAATAAATTTTTAAATGAAAAGTAATCAAGCAAAATAATTTAATTTAATTTGTAAGTTAAAATTAGAATAATGAATTTATTTACTTTAAATTTATAAAATGTATCGTGATTATTCATCAGTCAGATTTCCCTTTTCTCTATCTTAAATCTATAGAATGAAGGCACTTTAATTTATTAATGATATGGCATTAAAGAAAAACGTGTATTTTTTGGATATATATATATATTAATTCATCAGTTTTTATTTCAGCTTACACAATATTAATAATAATAATACTTTGAAACTAGTGAATGACTAATTTTTAATCATAAAAAAGAAATATTTAAATATAATTTTTTATGAATTGTAAATTAACGTAAACAGCGAGAAATTTGGCCAACTGCATACTTAAAATGTGTTTTGAAAAACTACTTCTCAGAGAAATCAGTAAAAAACGAAGCAACAACAATTCAATACAATTAACTTGGATGGAGAGGGGGGATAAATTTGACAGAAAAACATTTTAAATTTCTTAAGAACTTTGTATAAATTTTATTAATTGTGTTTCTTAATATTTCTTGATTTTTTTAAGTTATGGATTGATCAGTCATATCATGTATTTTAAATAGTATCATACTTTTATATAATCATTAACAATAAAAATGTAATTATTAAAATAATTTCTAATTTTCTTTTTAAAAATTATAATAAAATAATTCATGTCTTTAATTTTACCAGAAATGTTAGTCATGTCTTTAATCCATGTCTTTAATTTTACCATAAGTTAGATCGCAGACAGACAGACAAACATTTAAGTTTGTTGGAAAGTGTTCTTAAAAACCATATGAAGTGTGGAACACTGGTGCAGAACTCATACCGGTTTTTGTTTAAGAAATTTCTCTACTTATAATATCTTCAATTTAAAAAGTAGAAAATTTTGTTTTATTATTAGGGGTATGAATTCTGTGCCAGTGTTTCATCCCTGCCATATAAAACAATTTAAATACCCTTCGAGCCATATCCACTTATATTTTACAATGCGTCTGGGTATTTTGAGTGGTCCTGTAAAACGAAAATTAACACTAATCATAACGAATTCTATTACAAAACTTGCTTTTTTACATGTATATGTAGCAATGCATGTTAACTACGTTATACTTTGTGCAGTGTAAAGGTATAAAAACGGGCTTTAAAAATGCCTCTTATAGAAAGCAATGTATTGCAATACTTTTGTGAGTCCTTGTCCACAAACAGTGTTATTAATACCATTTTCAATAATGGACATGTCATTGTGAACCTGAGAATATATACCAGTTTCAAGCATTCCATAAATATTTACAGAAAAAAGAGCGGGGACAGGCAGACTGACAAGAAATGTACTGAAGCCATAAGCAATTTTCAACTCTGTTGGAAAGCGTTTAAAAATATAGTGTATCTTCTGGAGAAAATCACAGAAAATTCTGTACATCGAGACCAATGACCGCGAGCTGGTTTTGAGCCATGCACCTTCCGTTTACGAGCTTATTCCTCACGGCAATTCCTGGGCTCTAAATATAAAAAGGAGGGAGTTAAAAATTTGAGTCACAGATAAAAGCTCCCCTCACAATAAAATCCACCCCACAAAAGCCTAATTTCGACAAGATTGAACATATTAATAAGAAAAATTATAGAAGTTTGAATGAAAATTATATAAATATATAAAAATTATGGAGCTTTTATAGCCAACTTTTATACTGCTATGACACCTATGAAATAATTAGTAAAGAAAAAGAAGTCATTCCTTTACCTTACCAGCCCGAAGCGAGCCCTTGTGGGCCAACTGCTTTCATAATAACTGTTTAAATAATTCATCAAAACTATAGAATTTTTTATAGTTAAATTAAAGACATTTAATGGTGTTATGACACTAATATGGCGCTTGACATATTGAAATGATTATAAAAGAATGCACCTAAATTATCATTCTTCATGCATTTTTTTACAGCGTCATACTCACATATATGTATAAGTAAAAAATTATTATTATAATTATTATTATTATTATTATTATTATTTTTTAAGGAAAGTATAAGAAATATTTCGGTGTGCCAGACGACCTCTTTAAAATCGATATTGTACCCAGGTATTTATTTGCAAAGATAGATGCCCTGTGTCCTCCTCTTTCACATGATGCTGTATATTGGTCCTTGAGTCCCTTACAATAATGCTATAAGAATCTTTAATATATGAATAATCAAAATTATAAAATATTTTACATTTAAATTACGTGTGTTTTTAGTGTCCTCTTAACATTGTTTTTGTATCATTCTCAATGTAATTATTAAAATGAAATCCAGTCTTTCTTCTCACCGATCATTGTACTGGTCGTGCTGCGTAGTCCCTTACTGTAATATAATATTAAAGTTAAATATCTATATGTAATGTACAGTTGGTAACAAAAGTGTCCGAGCACTAGCGAAAATTCCTATACAAAAATAAATAAATAAAAAACACACTTCATACGGTTTTGTTAAAAACATTCTTGTTGAATCCTGTTTTTACACTGACTAAGAACATGATTCGACAAGAATTTATTTAACAAAACAGTATGAACTCTATTTTTATACTTTTTTTATATAGGAATTTTTGCTAGTGTTCGGACACTTTTGTTACCGACTGTAATACTTTACAGAAATTTTTTAAAGGGAATTTGGAGCTATCTTTTAATTTTATGATAATGTAATAAGAAGCTGAATATGTAAATAATCAAAATAATTAAAAGAAAAGAAAGGTAGTTAAATTATGAGCATGGGCGGCCTTTACACTGCTTTTGTGCCCCTCTCAAAGAATTTATTGGAATAAAATACACCAATTCTTTTCTTCGACCTATGTACTCCCATATTAGAATGTAACATTAGAATGAGCGATTTTAAGACGCCCTTGCCTTAATACTGCTTTTGTACCACCTCGATGAAATTATTAGAATAAAATACCTTTCTTTCACCGACTTTTTCTCAATTATAGCTTTGCACTCGCACTCTGTGTTTCCAGTTTTCATGCAATTTATCTTCTAGAGGCATTTTCTCAAAATTCGTTTCCTTTACATTCTCCTATCCTAGGGGGGTGCCTACGTAATGACTGGCTGATCATTTATAAATGTTATTCGAATGATTTGCACCTGTTTTACTTTTACAAGAAAGGGACGGGGGGATTTTAGATATTCTTTGTTTTTACTGCCTCTGATTCTACCCTGCATGAGAATGAAAATTCTCAGAACGATATAAGGGAATATTAAATACCCTGGACACTTTCTTTTACTACATTCCACTCTCCCCATCCTGATAAGAATGAAAAAAGGCTCCTAATTTGTATTCTTCAGCCTATACAGGCAAAAATTGAGGAAATTGTTCTTGCAAATGTTTATATGTATTAATCGTAATTCCATAGAAATCGACAGTTTTTCTCTTATTATAAAAAAAGATAACAACTGACATTTTTATATTTTTTAAAACGCATTGATTTTTTGTGCAGAATGACTCAATTTTATGACAATTTTTTTTAATTGACTGAGGGTGCCAAGAAAGTCTCAGACAGAGGGCGCAGGGGGACTTGTCCCCCTGTCCCCCCTGGCCAGCACGGGCCTGAATTGGACTCAACCTATGTGGGAAAATAGAAAAACCTCATGACTGCAAATGTTGCTATTGTTCCACCAAAGCTCTTATTTTCACTTTAACTAGTATCTAGTAGGTAATGTGCAGATTAATGAGTGCCTAGTAGGTAATGTGCAGATTAACAAGTGCCTAGTAAGTAATCTGCAGATTAACGAGTGTCTAGTTGGTAATGTGCAGATTATCTAGGTAATTCGAGAAATGAAACAATTTTCCGGATTTTCCACTTTAACGGATCATGCTAGTTAATGTTCAGATTACCTAGATAATCTGCAGATTAACTGATTTCTGCACTTTAGTGGTAACATATGTATACACACACACACATACATACAAAGAGAGATTAAGTAAAATTTAAGTTAACATGTGTACAGAAATTATTTATACCATCTTTAATTGGTTGTGCTTAGATTTAAACATGCAATTTATTATTATATATTAACAAATTATCATAAAAGCTTTTTTTTTCCAAATATACAGGTGTTTGTGAATGGTCAGCTCGTTACAACTATTGCTGAATCTGGAAGCTTTGGCGAACTTGCCCTCATTTATGGTACTCCTCGTGCTGCTACAGTTAAGGTATAATCTTTACATTATTTTGTTTCTGCCTTATATCTCATTTAATATTCTCTCATACTTTGTTATAAAAAAATAATATTCAAACAAGTGTTTATTTTGAAATAAATGTTATTTTTAAATACATCTATTTGTGCTTTTTTGGTAAATGAAGTAATACTAAAATCCTTTGCCTGCTTCTTTAGTTTCTATATTTATATGAATTTTCAAAAAAAAAAAAAAAAAAAAAGGTAATTAAAACCATGATCAAATACTATAATATTCAACCATTAATAAAATGTAAATGACATTTAATTATTTGAGTTTCATTATGGTGATTAAGAAACATGTTAATTTAAAATAAACTAAATATACGCTCACATTAATTTGTGGTCGATAAAATCCATATTTCTGTGTCCCTTTCATTAAAATTGGGGACAATGGTGGCAAACATAACTTCCATACATATTCTTTAATTATGTGTTGGACCTCCTTTATGCTTTATGACTTTTAATCTGTTAGGATGAATATGTTAAAATTATGAATTCTATTTTTCAAATATTCCCAAATGTGCTCAATAAGGTTTAGGTTGGAACTCTGTGAAAGTGGTTTGATAACTTGTGGACAGTTATACAAAGCCCGCAGTTTGCAAATATGCACATTATGCTTTGGGTCATTATCTTGATAAAGTTTGAAAGTTGATAATATACCCATTTTTTTGAGCAGTTCGCTTCAAATTTTGTTTCGTAATATTTAAATACACATGTTTGTTCATTATACCATCAATCAAATGAAGATTCCCAACACCAGCAGCACGCAAAAAGCCCCAGACCATCTGACTTCCTTCACCATATTCTTTGCTTTCCATTATTCCCAAAAATATTGAACTTGATATCTACAGGTATCACAGACTTCCAAAATTCAGGTGGCTTTTTAATGTAAGTTTTTGTAAAATGCAGTCGAGCTTTTCGATTTGCTTTGCTAATGAATGGTTTTTCCTAGCTACTTGCCCATAAAAATTATATTTTCTTAAAATGTTTCGGACTGTTTCTGGATTATTATAGAAGGCTTCTTAAATCTCTGACATGCTTCCAAAGTCAATTTTACGGCGCTGGTTATAAGATTCCAAATAATAATTCTGACAATCCAACGTTCCTCACAGGGGTGGCGTCAGAAGGGGGGCCGGGGGGACACAGGCCCCCCCGTCGGGGAGTTCGTGCCCCCCCATCGGGGCAGATTCTCAAAATCTGTCGGGGAAAAAATACCCTTTTTTCCCCTTTGTTCAGCAACTAAATATTTTTTTCCTTTTCATCATTCGGAGTTTGTCTTTCTAGAGAAGTTTTTTTTTTTTTTTTTTTTTCCCAGAAAAACTAATGGCATGCAACTGCGATGGCTTTCCTAGCACTGATATACTATGTATATTCCTCTTCTATGTCAGCTGGTGGGAACGACAACAGGAAAGAAAGCGGCGAGTATTATTACAAGGATTGACCCATTCCTTATCTTCTAAAATCACACTTGCGATGCTTCTGTGAAGAAGTCGCATTTTTATTGCCTATTATCCAGCTCTCTTTGAAATGGACAAAAAGCATGTAGGCTATGTATGTTTCCATTTCCCTTTTTGTCTGTGAACAGCAACTAGACCACACACACACATATGATTTTTTTTTTCTTCCCTGGAAATTTTTAAGAATATCTCTTCAAAAAGTACATCGGAAAAAACAATCTTAATCCCCCCCCCCCCTTAATAAGAACAAAAAAGAAAGAAATTTCATTCAAATAGATCACGAAAATATAAGTTGCATATTGATTTAAGTCACATTTCCTTTAATTCTACTAATTCTTATTCAGGATACTGTTTTCAAATATTGTGTGTCTATGTCGGCTGATGTGTCGCTTTTGCTTTAGAACTTAAAGACAGCTTTAACAATGAGAAATGAAATAAGTAAAATAATTGAGACCTTTTAATAAGATTTGTTTTTTGCATTCTATTTCTAAAGAGAAAATTCTTTTAACTATTTGTGAAATTTTACAACGATAATTTGTTTAATATCGGTCAAATTCAAAGCATTAAAGTATTTCCTTGTAATTAAGAGTCGTTTTAATAATTATATGAAATTAAAATTGTTGTATTTATTTTACATCGCGACACTCGGCATCACCAACAAATTAAAAATGAATTTCTCTTTTTAAAATTTACTTTTAATTACTTTTTGCTAGCGAGTCAGGGAACAAAAGGGAATAAAAAAAAAAAAGGCAATCGGGGAACAATACAACTTTTACCGATTTTTAATGCTTGTTTGTATGAAAATCAAAAATTTCGGAAACAGTAAAGAATATTCCTGTTCTATTTTATCAATTCAGCCGCTCATGAATGTTTATATTTTATTATTATCTTCAAAAGTCATATTGAAATTTTTCATTCAGCATTTTTTTTTTTTTTTCATAAAAAAATATTATCCCCTCCGTGGAAGATCAAAATTGTGATGGCATGTTTCCGGGCCATCCTTAAGGATAGGGTGAATCCCAGACTGTCGCCAATTGTCTATTGAGCACCGGTAAAACCTAACTAACCAACCAACTATAAAATATATTAATAATTATGAAATAATTCAGCCAACGACTGAAACAAATGTCGGTTCAATTTATAAATGTTAGAATAGTGAAAAACTACCTCAGAACTTGCAGTGCAGAAAGCAGGTTGCAAAATTTGATGATTTTAGGGATTCACAGGGCAAGATCAAAGAAATTAGATTTAGAAAGAATAGTAACAATATTTGATAAAACCTATCCCAAAAGCCGAATTCAGTTACAATAATACGTAAATGGATTTTATTTTTTTAAATTTAATGTGTATGCAGGAGATTCCCAGAAATCCACACAAATTGGAAAAAAATTATGTGTATTTTGGAATTTTGTGAAAATTAGCATTTATGAAACGAGATTTTGATACTGTAATACATACAAAATGAGGAAAAATACAAATAAGTATGCTTGGAAAATAATTAACATAATTAAAAAAGAAAAGAAAAAATTAAAGAGAATAAGCAAGTTAGTAAAAAATATGCATATAATGAAATTTAATTTAATTTTTTCTTGAATTAAGAAATTAAAATTTATCTAATACAGTAAGATACAAAATTTTACTCAACATGTGATACAATATAAGCTTCTATTATAAGTATATTACCTTTTATTACTTTTTTTTTTTAAATATAGGCAAAAATAGTTTTTTATTTTATTTATTTATTGTTATTTATGAACAATTATTATTTCTTGTTTATAGCATTAATGCATTTAAAATTTATCATCAACAGAAAGTAATCTGCATAAAATTGACTTTCTGTGTTTCGTGAGATTCAATTTCTGATGAATCATTGTTAATATCAGTGCTATCTTAACCTTTTCATATTAAAAATTTTACTGTCGGTTTGATAGTTACATTGGTTACAACATGCGGATTTCTGGAAGTCTACTCCATTTGTTCATGAAGTATTTAACATTAAGAAGATTAAATAACGTAATTTTAATATTGATGTTGTATGATTATGAGAAAATTATACCTTAAGTGCATATTTAAATCAGCATATTGTAAGTAAAATTTGAACCTTTAAGAGAAATGTAATATGTATATACTTGGTTACAAATGAAATGTATACCATGTTAAGAAGGAAGTTTTATCTGACAAACTATGCTCATGCTCTAATATGCATGATTTACTTTTTTTTTTTCTTTTTTTATATACATATTACATATATATTATTTTAGGAGGGTAGGGAATAGCTCGATACATCGACGAGATGACACGGCGATTAAGGGAAAACCTAACTTTATAAAAACAATCTACCTTGAATTTAATACTCTAATTTTTCCATAAAATCTCTAATTTTCAGCTGGAAGAACACTAGCTGATAAATTATGAAATGTAAATGTGGCACTGGTGATGAATTTAATTAAATATAATTTGTCTTTAAAAACTCCAATTTCAACTGAATTTAGGAGTTTTTTACTGTGAAATCATAATCATTATTTTTAATTTTTGACAAAACCAATTAAAAATTATCAATTGCATTAAAGACGGTCTATTCGTTTGGATGTTACAGTGCCTCAAACACACAAAGGCATCAAACTTATAACCCCCTCCTCTTTCTTATTTTTGTTGGTGTTAAAAATAATACGGTACGGAAGCACTTAAAAAAAACGGACAAACAAACAAAAAACTAGTATGTTGTGGCCACCACAAGGTTTTCTTCTATATTTTCCTATATACATATTCAATCAGTAACAATATTTAAAAAAAAAAAAAAAAAAAAAAAAAACGATTTTTTTTCTAAGTTCTTTTTTTGCTAAAAGTAATACATATTCAACAATATTAAAAAAAAAAAAAAAAAAAAAAAAAACGATTTTTTTTCTGTTTTTTTTTTTTTTTTTTTTGTTAAAAGTAAAAAAAAATCGATAACTTTGTTTTAAATTATCACAGATTTATAGTTCAACCATTCGTTTTAAAGGTATTGACGAGATCTTTCGAAAGATACCCATCTTGAAAGGTTACCCCCCCCCCCCATCACAAGTTTAAAATAACGCTCATTATGTACATTTATACGAAATTTTGTACTATACTGCCATGTTAAAAGTTTACATAAAATGCGATCACAGCGCAATCTGCTGGGCGATTGATCCCAAAATCTAATCAGCACCATTCCATGTCTGGGTCCAACTATATACCAAGTTTCGTTCAATTTCATTCATCGGTTCGTGAGATACGGTGAAAAATACGAAATTTTGCGATCACAGCGCCACCTGCTGGACGATTGATTTCCAAATCTAATCAGCACCATGCCCCGTCAGGTTCCAACTATATACCAAGTTTGGTTGAATTTCATTCATTGGTTCGTGAGATACGGTGAAAAATATGAAAATTTGTCCTATACTGCATGCCATGTTAAAAATTTACATAAAAAGCGATCACAGCGCCACCTGCTGGGCTATTGATCCCCAAATCTAATCAGCACAATGCCCCGCCAGGGTCCAACTATATACCAAGTTTGGTTGACTTTCATTCATTGGTTCGTGAGATACGGTGAAAACACGAAACCACAGACAGACACACAGACAGACATTTTTTAAAAACTATCAATTCGTGTTCAGGACATCCCAAAACGTGTAGATCCGTCAAAAAACGGAAGTCGAAAATTTTTGCGAATCCAATACTTTCTCTTTATTACATATAGAAGAAAGTAAAAAAATACCATTGTATATTTGACATAGCGCATAGACACTGACAGGAAGGTGCATGGTGTTAAATATGCCTGTAAAAATGTTTCTACATATAGTGCCCCCCTGTCGGGGAACCGGTGCCCCCCCGTCGGGGAATTTCTGACGCCACCACTGGTTCCTCACGCTCGGTAAAGTGCCTTGGACGTCTTGCACATGGTTTAGTTTTGATTGAATTTGTTGTCTTATGTTTTGAAATAATATTATGAACCATAGATTTACTTATATTTAATATTTCAGCTATTTTCTTCTCAGTTTTTTCACAATGCCAATGATGAATTATAAGTTTTCTAATATCAAGAGATATTTCAGAAGTTTTTCAACCCATTTTAGCAATGTTTATCTTAGACAAATTTCAACCAGACATCAGATGAGGATACATATCTTTTTATTCAATTACACTGACAAAATTGGCTATTTATCCCACTTATTTCTGTCATGCTCCAATAGCCAATACTTTTTTGAACACTACCTTTGCATTGTACACCAGAAGTGCACAATTTTATAATTATTTTAAAATCATTTTAAGGTTTTTTTTTTTTTTTTTTTTTTTTTTTTTGTATAGTGATCTGATATGATATAGAAAAATACTTTGTGAAAATTAAACAGTATTTTTTTTTTTTTTTTTGTTCAAAAAAAAATTTTGAAACTCTGTTTTGCCCCAATACTTTTTTGAATGTATATTTCATATGTGGAAAAGTGACTGTAAATTTTATCAGTTCATTATACTGGAAGATGTACTTGTGTTAAGTATATTGTATTTTATTTTCTTAGGCTAAAACAGATTGCAAATTATGGGCTATTGACAGAGATACATACAGAAGAATATTAATGGTAAGAAACATCTCAAAACCTTTAATTTTATACCAATAATCCTGTTATAATCCTTTGTTTTAAAACTGTAAATGCATTGCAGGGTAGCACAATAAGGAAAAGAAAAATGTATCAAGAATTTCTTAGTAAAGTGTCTATTTTGGGTGAGCAAGTATTTTTCTTTATTATTATTATTATTTTAACCCTATAAAAACAACCTATAACCAGTTTTTATGTATAAAAACAAAAAATTCAATATGTCCTGTGCATGGTTTTATCAAAATAATACAAATAATAAAATATTTTAAAGGTTTTAAACTTAAAATTAGTTTGGCACATAATGAAAAAAAAAAAAAAAAAAAAAATATGTAGTATTACAGGAGTTTATCTTACTTTTTGTGAAGAAATGAAATGGTAAAAATGTTTTTGTTTTTCATTTATTCTTTGGTGATTTGAACTATTGCAAATTTCTTAGGTTGTCTTAAATTTTCAATACTATAATCTGTAGACTATATTTTAGCTGCCTGTTATATTTAAGGTCAGATGTATCACAAAGCTATTCTATCTTAAATTTTAAAATTCTTCACATGGATGGTATGCATGTAGTCTAGCAGGACAGATTTTAAAGAAAGACCAACATTTTATGCAAATGTTTTTGTACTAAAACATTCCACAAATATTATTTTTATTTTATTTTATTAATCAGTATATCTTTTAAATAAATGACTTGCAATTTTATTATCATTTGACCTTAAGTATGTCCTAAAATAACTTACTATTTTTCTGGGGGTTTTTTTTTAGTTCATAATTTCATTTCTGATACAATGGATAGACTCTGTTATTTTATAATTTACAATGGTAATTTTTAGCTTTGTAAATTAAAATGGTTTTAATAAAGTTATGATCATAAAGTTATGATCATAATAAAGTTATGATCATTACATAAAAACATATAATTTTTTAGAACTTTTGATAAATAAACCTAAACATCTAGTCAAAATAAAAATGTTATAATTTTTTTCTCTATTGAACATGTAAGAAGTAATTGTGTTTGGGGGGGAACGGAGGTCAAAAGAAATACCATTATTTTAAATGAGTCGATTGTAATTAAAGTTTATCATATTAGGTTCTCACAAATGAAGAAGGGGGAGGGGGAATTAAAAGACTGATGAATCTTAACAGGAAAAATCTGGTGAATGTTCATTGTACAAATTTGTTTTATATAATTCTCTTCATTTTCTATACATGTTTTTTTTTTTATATAAATAAATTTTAACAAAAATATTCATACAATTTCTTTTTTTGATACAATCTGTATCTTATGTAATTTCTTGCCTGGAAATTACCAAAGCTTTGCTTTGAATAATATCCATAATGGTGCATCATGCTTGTAATTCATTTAATGTTGAGTATCATTTTTATTATAGAAAGTTTAGATGAATGGGAAAGATTGACAGTTTGTGATGCTTTAGAGCCTATGCAGTTTAATGATGGAGATGTTATTGTCGAACAAGGCCAACCAGGAGATGACTTTTTCATTATTGAAGATGTAAGTCTTCCCTCTATCCATATTTGTACATATATATATATGTTTTAATTATAACCTGACCATGATGTTTGAGAAATTATGATCAAATATATTGTGCATGTGTATCGTTTTTAATGGCTTGATTTAATGACATTCTGCAAAATTTAAATGTTCAGTTCTTTATATATATACTTATACTTTTAAGAAAATATATGCAATAAATCACACTATATATTCTTTTTAAAAAGATGTAAAAAAAAAACATTTTTTATAACCATAACAGATACACCTACCTTCTGTTATATCTAGAGTTACATCTGCTTAAAAAGCAGATCCTTTTTAAGAAACTATCGCGAGATAACTATGTCTATTAAACTTAAAATAAAATTATCAAAAGCTGATTAAAGTAATAAACGAAAAAAAGTCTGCCACCTAATACTAAAAAATGTTCTCAATATTAAGTTATGTACAGATTTGTTCTATGAATGTTGAATATTATTTGGTAAATAAAAAAATTAGATATATTTATTTGATAGCGATAGAAAAAATAAATTTACCTGTGGTAAAGAACGAAAATACCTACAATATTAGTTCAGAGAAAATAAAAGAAGGCTTATGTTCCTGGTTGAACAAGCATAAAATTTTGTGACTTACTATAAATTCACAAACCAATCAGAATATGATGCTGAATATGTTTTATGCTGTACATTTAAATTTTTAGTGACGATTGCAAGATAAATTTGATACGTATTAAAACAATTTTTTAGCTATGTTGATAACCTGTACTTTTTTATTTAATATAATCTGTCTTAACAGGGTTCCCACGAGCCTTGAAAGTCCTTAAGAAGTACTTGGATTTTGTGGATGATTAACTTGTTTATTTCAAATGATTGCAATTTTAATTCATTATTTTTTATGCTTTTAGTCTTACAGCCTAATATGAAATCTCCTTTAATTTATTTTGCAATATTACTTTGAAATATAAACAGAATACCCTGAAAATATGAAAATAATAATTTAAAATATAAAAATATTAATTCTTATTTCTTTTTATCTCTTATATTTCATATATATACCAGAGAGAATGTCTGACTGTTTCACCCTAAAAAAAAGACCCCATAAAATGTAAATTTAAAGAATAACTGAAAAAAAATTGCTAAGATTCGAGCTGTCCTTATAATTGTGAACACCTGAAAAATCATCTTTTTGACCATATTTAAAGTTTTTTAAGATGGAAAAACGATAAAACTTTTTAAATATAGTCTATTAATGAAATTCAAATTAATAAAAAATATATTTTTTAAAATAATAGTGTTCAGCGTTTAGTTAATATTAAAAAAAAATTCATTGATACAAACATCTCTTATAATTATGAGAACCAGTGTATATCTTCCTATTTACACTTCTTAATATTATAAAGAAAATGGGATCTTTCATTTTAGATGCAAGGTTATTTATGCTACCACCACAAACAGTAATAGCTATGCACTTGTATGTTGTTATATATATATATATTATTTTCATAAGGTTTTAAAAACTTCTGCAAATGTATTGCAAAATTTAATAATATTTACAGGAGACATCTTTCATACAAATCATATTTCAGTGAATATTTTGTAGAAAATTCTAGCATACAGAGATACAAATATTGTAACTGTGAAACAAAAACTGATTGTGTAGTGCTGACTAAGCCAATTTGGCAGGGTACAGCACCATGCTCCTTTTTAACACAATATAGTACCTGGTAAGGGCTTTAGAGGACAATTTCATAACACTCAAATGCTGATATTTGTCAACATCCACTATTATATTTCTTCATAGAAGCATTAATTTGAATGTAAGAGCATATGATATGCACATACACAAGTGAAAGTGGTAGCTTAATCTTGTCAAGTAAAGAACCGGAATGTAGAGCATAAAATATAGGGGAGAGAAAAAAAAAAAAGCTGTCAGGTTCTAATTGAGTTCTTATTTTTTAAAATGGTCACTTGGTGGTAATCTTTTTGCTTTCAATCAACACTGTTGTGAAAAGTATAAATGCCTTTATATAGTAAATACTTGCCATACAAAGCTGTTTATATTGTCATTTTATTGCAGTCATTTCCCCCCCCCCCTTTATTATTATTATTCTCGACAGTTATAACTTACATTATTTTATAGAAATAAATATAATTATATTTAACATTAGGCAGTTTATTGTTAAATATTAAGCTTGTAAAACATGCTTAGGAAAATACACATTTTTTTATATATTGTAAGTTAATCCATAAAATTACCCTTAAGTTATTTTCTTCCTTATTTTAGGGCACAGCTGTTGTTCTGCAGCGTAGGTCTGAATCTGAGCCACAAGTTGAAGTAGGAAACTTAGGGCCTTCTGATTATTTTGGTAAATATCTTGATGGAATGTATACCTTGTTATTATAACATCATATCAATATCATATTATCAGTATTGATGTAACATCTAAATTAAGTCTGTCAGGTCTAAAATTGTATATAAATTTGCCTGAAACCTAAATGCATATGCAAGCCCAGGTCTAAGTATTTTTTTTTTAACAAAAAGGAGGAGGAAGGGCATTTTGATTTATTTCATACTATGTCTATTTTGTGTACCTCCTTCACTTTTTCTTATGACTTTTGCCCCTCCCACTTACTCAGGGTTCATACTCCTCAGGGAAAACCTGGAAAACAGGGAATACTCAGGGAATTTGGAATTTGTTTTTAAAGTCGGGGAAAACTCAGGGAAAATCAGTTATAAAACCTGGAAAAACAAATTTTTTTTTTCTCTCAAGTTATGTTTTTCTTGTTTAGCTTTGTATCAAAATTTAAATGATTAAGTATTGTGAAAATATGCATGTAAATAATTATTTCTATCATGTTCGGCAGTAATATGACATCTTAGAGTGGAAATAGCTGTATTTTGTCATGTCTAGAACAGTGTTTCTTGTAATATGTCGCTAATATTTTCTTGAAACTTGTCTGGGAACTCAGGGAAAACTCAGGGAATTTTTTTTTCATATTTTAGTATGAACCCTGTTACTACAATAACTTTATTATCATTACTTGTATCATAAAGATGTACACTTAATTTTTTAAAAATAATTTTCAGGTTTTTGCTTCTAAATATTCTTTTTTTTTTTTTTTTTTTTCAATTTTCTTCCTTTTGACTGTTTCTAAACAATTTATTTTCATATATTCTCCAATTTTGCTTGTAGAAAGTATGATTTTGTGTATCTGTTTCTTCTTTTATTACTAAAATTAAATTATCTTTGAGTTTCGCTGATACTTTCAGACTTTTTGTCTGTTCCCCCACTCTCATCTCTGCAGTTATTGCCTTAAGATGCTTACCGACAAATTTGGTAGATTTGAAATTACATTTGTTAAGCACATGAGGTGGGAAAACGAATAAAAGGAGGATATGTGTCAAGCTGAAAGCGTTGCTCAACTGCTCAGATTTTTGCAGAGTTTCTCTGAAAAATTTTTAAAACTCCTCAATTCCGCAACTTCATTTTTATGCTCCACAAATTCAGTCTTGACCACCACCTAGCTAAATATTTCTCTCTCTCTCTCTCTCTCTCTCTATATATATATATATATATATATATATAATAAAGATGATCTATTGAGCATATCAGAAGCCAAGCAACAGATACAAGATCACTGAAACACCAATGACCAATAAGATAAAAAAAAAAAAAAAAAAAAAAAAAAAAAAAATCATCAGTGGATGAAATACATTAATGTAAAGAAACCAGATCTATTAATTAACAGTCTGCAAAAACAAACGAATCAATAAAGTAAAACAACAAATCTTAACTTAAAACCATAAACTTATCAAAATTAATGAAAAAACAACCCAAGAAACACAAGATAGGAAGAAGGAGGCAGGCGGCAAGACTTGTGACTTGCCTGTGGGGTTACACTAGTTTTACGCCGGCAACACTCCCCCAGCCTGCCACAACCAGAACAGGAACCATATGGATTTAAAAATGCAAAATTTCAAAGCAGATGAACAACAATGAAACCACGAAGCCACAATGAAATTCACCGATTGATCACATTGTGTTTAACAGTATAATTAGAACATTAAATATAGTTGACAACTCAAAAAGGAAAATCTGAAATTTTATTGGAAAATGAAAGTTTGCATAGTAATACAAAGCAAATGCAACAAGCCTTCTACTTTTTTTTTTTTTTTTAATTTAATTTCACAAACCCACCCAACCATCCAGCCTTACAACACCACCCCACCTCCGTAATCAAACATCTGCCCACCCAACCGCCACCTTTTTTATTGTCTTTTATTATTTTATAATTTTTTTGTTGATATACACAAGAGTGTACACAGCTTTTTTTTTTTTTTTTTTTTTTTGTACTAACAGAGACATGGTTAAGGATATAAAATAGAAAATACAAAGTTTTTAGGAAAACCCATTTTAGCAGTGGCTGTGATCAGTTTATTAATATTCTTGTTTTTAAACTTTGCAGAGCATAAATTATTAATTCGAAATAAATGGTTAATGATGATGTTTCTAAATACCGAAAGATGCAGACATGAATTAAAATGTGTAAATAAGTTGACATTAAAACAAAAATCTTGCCGTTTGTCATAGATATCTGTGTAAAGTTTATTACCATCGATGATTATTTTTAGATCTAAAAAGTTAATTGATTGATTAGTCAGAGTATTTTGAGTTAGCTTTAAATTAGGTGGATAATTGAAGGAAAAGCCATTTTGTGAGTTCTTGTTGAGATAAAATACAATAATATCATCGATGTAACGATAAAATCGAACATCATCATTGCAAATTTGCTTTTCATAATAATAAAGATAGAGATCTGCCAAAATACTGGAGCTACAACCTCCTTGTGGGATGCCTAATTGTTGCAAATAGATAGCGTTGTTGTGGAAGATATAATTATTATGGATAACAAAGTTAAGAAGAGTTTTAAATTTTTCTGCTTTAAAATTGTAAGGAAGATTAATTTGAGCTTTATTTTCTTGAAAAAGACTGTAAATGATATTACTAAGATCTGATAACTCAATATTATTGAAAAGATCTTGAAAGTCAAAAGTCATGATATTGTCTATTGAATTGAGCGATTTTATGTAATGAATTAATTGAAAGCTATTTTTAAGACAGTGTAAATTATCAACTTTGCAAGTACATTTGTAAATTTGTTTTAGAATATCCAGTAGAGCTTTATTAGCATTGTTGTTATAAGTGTTACACCCAACAGTGACAGTGCGAAATTTAATTGGAGATTTGTGAAACTTAGGTATGAGAACTATATAAGGATAATTAAAGTTATTGAAGGGAAGTTGAAGTAGTTTATAGTAATTATGTATTTTTCGGTTATTAATAATAAGGTTATTATTAGTTAAACTGAAGATGTTACTATTATTGATTGATGAGTTTAAAATAGAGAGATAGTAGGATTTACATATAATGGCATAATTATTAGGTGATTTGTCAACATAAGTGATCACAAAGTCATCCTGTAGTGATTTGATTGAGTTAAGAAGTACAGATTTTTTAAATAACACCAGATTTGAAGAATTGATAAATAATGCATTTTTGATTTTTTGTAACACTAAAACTTTCCATTGAGTGAAGTAGGCAATTGGTTTATTATGAGTAATAGATATTTTATAAATAAATAAATCTAGGTCATAAGAAAACTGTTGAAAGATTTGTGGAATGCTAGTTTTAACTGGAAGTCTAAATTTGGTATATATATATATATATATATGTTGCACATCTCTTTCCAACTCACTTATACACACACCTACCAATGTTTCTGACAGCAAATTTTTGTAGCTCTGTGGTGTAATACATTACATTTAACGTTAGTCTTCTTTTTCTGATTGATGTTAAATTACTATTCCTTTAAATATCACTGTTTCATTTTAGGTGAAATTGCCTTGTTACTGGATCGTCCTAGAGCAGCAACTGTGAAAGCAAAAGGTCCTCTAAAATGCATCAAATTAGACAGAGCTCGATTTGAGCGCATCCTGGGTCCTTGTGCTGATATTCTGAAGCGAAACATGACTCATTATAACAGCCTCATTTCATTATCTGTGTAGTCTTTTTTTGGCCAAAATATTATGTAAGGATTCACGTATTTTTAAGTTGTGCGATTTCGATTTGTAAATGTTATCATTAGTTTATTAATTAAAAACTGCTGTAAAACCAGAAAATAAGACAAACTTAAGAGGGGACAATACCTAATCCCGCAGACATTCGTGACCAATGTTATTCTATGGGAAAATTTGTTGTGACAATTACACATTACCTAATGTATATTTTTTAATTCTGTTTTCGCAGTCAGAAAATTCATAACCGTTAAATGAGTACTCATTTTTGAAAAATTCATTTTTTAAAATTTTTACATTTTAATTTTGAGTTCAAAAATGCGATTTTTCACAAAATGCATTTTTCTCATTTTCTAGTCGCAAAATGAAATACTAAATTTTTAAAAAATCAATTTTTGGAAAACAAGTACTAATTTAACGCTTATGAATTTTCTAAATGTGAAAACAGAATTGAAAAATATACATTAGGTAGTGAGTAATTATGTAATCAAATTTTCCCATAGAATAAGATGAGCCAAGGCTGTCGGCGAGATTAGGTATTGTCCGCTCTTAAGGAATTACTTGATTTACATTTTATGGTATTCTTTGCAAAAAATTCTGTGCCTACATTTGCTGAAATTTGGTGTAGTATCATTAAATATGTTAATCAAATGTACAGGATAGCCATAATTAAAATGACAGTGCTTCGAGTGTTCTGTAGATAGATCTAATTGCAAGAATAGCAACAAACTTTATAGGAAGATTAAACAAGATTGAAGACAGAGGATTCCACAAAAAAGGGGGGGGGGGGAATGTTCCAATGTTCATTGGTGCTGTTTTTCTAAAATAAAGCTTTTGTCCTGATTTATAGTTTAAAATTGATGATTATGCAATCTTTTTCATTTTGTCCCCATTTATTATTTTGAAATTGGAGTTACCTCGTTAATTTGTCTCCACTTTTTTGTATTCCCCTAACGATAACTTTAAGAACTTTTTTCTTTTTTTTTTGGCAGAATCCTTTGGCCCCCGTATCTTCTTACAAGCATTGGTGTCATTCTTGCAATTAGATTGCGTGACAGAACACTGTAATCACTGTCCATTTAATTATGGGCACTTGTATAGTGTAAAAAAGAATTGTGTGTGTTTATTTAAATGATCAACCATTCTAAAGAAACACTGATTGGATTTGGCTGAAGAAATACAGTTTATTAAAGTATCACAAAAATATTCTACATGTGCCTTAAGAATTTTTACCTATTACCGTAGGTAATGGAAGTATTGTATTCAGTCCAAAAACTCGATATCGAGTTTTCACCTGATTTACACATTTTAAGGTTCCCCGAGTCCAAAAGAGTTGTTTTTGGCAATTGGTCAATGTGTATGTATGTGTGGTATCTTTGAACTATCATATCTCTGAAACTAATAAAGATAAAACAACGAAACTTCAGAATTGACACAGATGAATTTTTTAAATCTTGGTGAAAATTGGAAAACTGTAAGTGGGACCGTAAGTTCGTATCTCATAAATGGCTCTAACGATTGTCTTCAAAGTTCTATATAAACACTCGATTAGATGTCCTTTCGAATGGTATAGTTGATTAGTTTAGGAAAATCGATAGGTGTCCTGTATAATTAGCTCAATTTCAGGTCTCGCTAGTGCATTCCATTAAAAACGGCTGTACGGAGTTTTTTCAAACTCGGCATAATACCTCTTTTTTAGATATCCTTTTATATGTAATTGTTGTTTTCCAATCAATAATTGAGTTTGGCATGCTTTCATCTCATAAATTGGTGTTTCAAAAAATAATCAATCATTTTTTCTGTTATTTTCTAACTTGCCATGTAAACTTTGTTTTATATGTTTTTACTCGTGTATTAAGTTTCTCATACCAGAAAAATTTTAGGTTTCTATAATTTGTTAGGCCAATTATATGTCTTCTGATCATATTGTCTCCAAAAAAAAAAAAAAATGCACATAATATGTGTAATTATGGGTAATGGAAGTCATGTGGTTGTTTCACACCAGATTTTTTATAGTAAAAAATGTACCAGAAGACTGCATTGAAAAGTACTTTTTCCCCTTTTCAATTTTTTTCTCACAGATTGCAGACCCTCTAAATAATTCTTTTCTTTCGATCAGAAAAGTTCTTGACTATTCATAGTTAATCTCATACTGTCTATGAAATACACTTTCTTAGTGTTTCTTTATGTCTACAGTGACATTTGTGATATTGCAGACATTCGAGTGATTCATATTCACGTCATAAATAATGAACAGCAGTTGAAATAACTTTAAAAAAATAAACGTTGTGTTCAAAGAAAATATATATGTAATCATCCGTAAAATAAAGCATTAATATTGTTGAAAGAAAATTAAAATGCATATTACTTTCAAAAGGAAATATGAAGTAAAATTGATTACTTCTGTTAATCAGTTATAATAGTTAATCTGAGAAAATTAATGTCATTTAAATAATAATAATATTGGTTTTTCTATAATTTTGAAGATATCATTATTTATTCATGTGCCGGTACTTCTATTTATCTTATTTCTTTTATAATGATAAAAAGTTCAATAAAAAATTGTGTATTCAAGCAATGACTCATCAATGCATACTTGCCAAGTTTTCAGATTTTCCCAGAAGACTTCCAGTTTTTTAACGTATCTTCCGGTCTACCGGACAGATGATGAAATCATTCGTTTTTAAAAAAGTCGCGGATATCGTTCGTTTAAAAAAAAAAACCCCAAATGATGTACGAAAACTCCTGATTCCCAATTTTTCTCCATCCATAACATAAATATCAACATTCATTTCAAACTTGCTTTATGAGATTCTAGAACATGTAAAGAAATAGAATTGTTAAATATTTCTTGCTGATGTAATTATTTTTTGACCCCCACCCCCCTTTCATTTATCTCCAACTAATGATCAGTAATCAAATGTTCTGCAGAAGTCTTTTGTTTCCTGATCTTTATCCATCTGCAATATAAATGATAATATTAATTTTAACTTCTTTCATTAGATTCTAGAAGTAGAGTTGAAAGAGTTTAATATTTCTTACTCTGTAATTATTTTTGTATTCTCCCCGTTCCCCGGATTGTGATCAATGATCAATTCTAGAAACAATAAAGCAATGGAAGTGCTCAATATTTCTCATGTATGTAATTATTTTTAGATCTTTATTGCTGAATTTAATGAATCTGTTTATTTTTCTTGAATTAAATATTTGTATGTAGCACTGGAAGCACTCGATATTTCTTACATTTGTAATTATTTTTAGATCTTTATTGCTGAATTTAATGAATCTGTTTATTTTTCCTCAATTAAATTAAATATTTGTATGTCATATTTATGCCAAATGTGTAAACATGGGGAAAAAATTAAGAATAATTTTTTCCAAATCAATTTAAGAAAATTAATACTCATTTGGTTTTATGCACGTTTAGAAACTGATAATTAGCTACTGCT
Source organism: Salticus scenicus (assembly GCA_963930645.1). Taxonomy (NCBI): domain Eukaryota; kingdom Metazoa; phylum Arthropoda; class Arachnida; order Araneae; family Salticidae; genus Salticus; species Salticus scenicus. Next base: position 356,179,644 of record OZ005648.1, on the reverse strand, counting down.
ACTTTTTTTTTTTTTTTAATATGTATGATTAATGTACATACACAAAAATCATATCCTATTTATTTAAAAAATTAGTTATACTTTAACTTAACTAAGTTTTTTGTCTATTGTTAAATAAATTTCTTACAGATTCTGTTTTGTAGATATTTATATGTTGAAGAGGAATAACTTCATTTAAAACTTTTATATATTTAGTATAATCAATCTATAGTAAAACATTTTTATAGATTGCTTCTAAATATTAAAATTGTAAAACTGTATTGTTTATTATGTCTAAGAGAAAAAAAAAAATCTTCCCTTTTTTTATGAAATCTTCTGGTTTTTCAACAAAAATCTTCCCTTTTTTTATTAAAATTGGTTGGCAAGTATGTCAATGCGTTTAATTTTTCTCTATCTCTTAATAGATTGAAGGTAAGTTTGTTTGTTTTCTTTTTCAGATTGATGATCATGAAGTTCTTAGATATATGATTATATTGAGATTAAGTTTAAATAAGTGAGGTAATATTTTATGCTGATAATTCGGTGTAGCAAGAGAATTAATTTCTTAATAATATCTTTTGCCTATGAAACAGCACCTAGAAAAAAAAATTGTCGCATTTCAAAGGATGTCCGCTGTAAAATAATACAATGCAGTTTTATTTTCCTTTTTAATAAATCGCCAATCAGGCCCCTATATGATTACGCATCACGCACCATTGTTCAAACTATTTAAATTTTTAACTAAATTAATTTTTTTTAATAAAATTTTTACACCCATGTTATTCTTTGGGGAAATTTCTTTCCACAATTGCTTATAAACTAATGTACTTTTTTTAAATTCCGCTTTTACATTCAGAAAATTCACAACAGTTCATTAGTACTTGTTTTCAAAATATTTATTTTTCACATTTTTAATATTTTATTTTCTAGCTAAAAAAATACATAAACTGCTTTTAGTTATTTCTTTAACTAAAAAATTTTAAAAACTTAATTTTTCGAAAGCGAATACTAATTTAATGGTTCTGAATTTTCTGAATGTGAAAATAGAATTTAAAAAAAAAAATAGCAATTGCCGAAGCGTCATTGGAGGCCCTCTGTTAAGACTCAAAATGGTTTTCTATTTGTAGTTCGTGTACAGGGACACATAAGTTTTTTTTATCATTACGACCTATGGGAAGAATTTGTATGTATCGCGATAGCTGCCGTAAAAATCACGCTATTGACTTGCAATTTGGTACACATATTCATGAGCCCAACGGAATTTAGCTGTATAGTTTTAGGTGTGTATTCTATTTGTAGTTCGTGTACAGGGACACGCCAGATTTTTTCCTATCCTTACGGCCTATGGGAAGAATTTGTATGTACCGCGATAGCCACCGCAAAAATCAAGCTATTGACTTGCGAATTTTGCTGAAACATCAGTGGAGGCCCTCTGTTGAGGCTCAAAAGGATTTCGGGTTCCCTCTGTGTGTTGTGCGATAGTGGTGGCAAAAATCACGCTATTGGCTTGCAATTTGGTCAGTGGCGGCTCGTGGCAGGAGCTGCAGAGCTGCAGCCCCCCCAGAAATATTCGAAAAAATTATTTTATCAACTTTCAAAATATTTTGAAAATAAATATTATTATATTGTATAGTATTATGCATATAGAAAAGCAGATTACTTCGTTATCATAAAAAAATTATTAAAAAGCTGAGAAAAATTAACTATTTTTAAACGCAATAGCACCTCAAAAATTCGTAAAGGGACTGCTCATTCATGCAGCTCCCGAAAAAAGGGATTTCTTTAGGGAAAGAACAGTTACAACCGCCCCTACTCGTTTTCTCTACCAGTTTCGACCATTTGGTTGGAGCTGCATCCGCTGCAGCACCGACCTGATTAGGGATTTCGGTAATGCTGGAAAAGAACAATTTCCCTTTGTAATCTACGTTCTTTCTTCACAGTTTTTAATGCGGTAATCGCTGTGTTTGATGATTATTTATGTATGAGAGGTAAAACAATTTAGCATGAAGGTTATTCACGATTATATGAGAAAATAGAAGTCATTTTTATTTATTTTTCAAGCAGATTTTTATTTTATATTACATGGAAATTTCGAACGGTTTTTCGGTTTGCCAATGGCAGAAATGTTGAATAGACAGAATCTCAATTTTTATATAAATTTTGCCTTAAACATAATATTTAAAATTTATCAAGTGTTTAATCGCTTTGTTGATAAGGTTATTATGAAAATTATAATTATAATTATTTTTATTTATTTTTTTCACTTGTATTTTAGTCACTAATGTTTTTCTATTTTGATGAGAAATATTAGCCGTTGAACCTTTCTTAAAAACACGAGATTACTAAATTTTTAATTTCTGACATTTTCATACAACGAAGTTAGAAAGCATTTATAACTTCGTTTCATCTCTCTTTCTATTTGAGTGAGAACTTTCAGAAATATGCTCGGAAATTTAAACATTTTAATATCCGTTCTGTAGATTGGCCACACTATTTTTCCTATATACTTCTTTTACGAGAACACACAAAACATCCAGAATGCACTGCTGGCTTGGATAATATTTCAAACCAAATTAAACTGATACATACTATTCAAGCCTTTTTAAATATATCTAAAGTCTAAAGAAAATAGTGTTTTAACATTTGTAGATGTTTTTTTTTATGCACGGCAATACAGAAGATGTGCAGCAAATTTTGGAAATTCATTTTTAATTATACTAAGGTTTCATATTTAAATGAAATTTTAGTTTACTGTACCATGTGTAAATTTTAGTTTACTGTACATGTGTGTAAAGTTCGCATTAAAAAAAATAATAACAATAAAATGTTCGTAATGTTAGACAAGCATTTCATAATCTATGTGATGTGCAAGATTTTACGTCAATGTTAACTCTTTTAATTAATATTTCAAAGGATGTTCTAAATAAATTAATGAAACGCATCATTATAATTGCAGTTTTAAGATACGAGCATTACATTACTATAATGTTTTGAGGTGTCCTGAGCTCATTTTTGCTATTTTTACAGTGTTATATGTATGGTGTGAGTAAGTGAGTGAATATCATAACATCTAAATGCTTGGTTCGATTGAACTGAAAGCTGGTAGGTATGTGAAAGGTCACCATCAAACGAGCTGTATAGAATTTGATGGATGTGAGACTTATAGTTCTGTTACAAGGACACAAAGAAAAATTCCTTATCATTTTGATTAATGGACTTAAATTTATGAAGTGCGGTTGCGCCTAAATGTTTTATCCAATTGAGCTAAAAATTGGTAGATATGTTATAGGTAATCGTCACGCAATTTGTATAATTTTGATGAGTACAGGACTTATACATTTTTGTACATAGACACAAAAAGAAATTATTTATCATTGTGTGTGTATCTTTTTAATGAGCAAAATTTGATTTACAAACATGTATGTATACTTCGTACCATCTTGGAGAAAATAATAGCATGCAGATGAAAAATATTTTATTTGGGGAAAATTGATTATCATTAATAAATAAAGTTAACAAAATAAAATCTCCAGATTTTTTTTTTCTTTGTAATGAATGTCCAATAATATAAAATTTTAAATCTATGCTGTATCCTGTATTGCTCTACTTCTTGTTCAGTCTGCGCATATAAAACCCGAAAACCCCAATTAAAACAGATTATTTAGAAAATCATTTTCGCTTTTTTCTCAAATCTTACGTATACATGCAGCTATGCAGCCCCCCTGTAAAGGAATCTCACGAGCCGCTACTGAATTTGGTACACATATGCATGAGCACAACGGAATCAGCTGTATAGTTTTAGGTGTGTATACCATTTGTAGTTTGTGTACAGGGACACTCCAAAGTTTTTCTTATCATTATAGCCTATGGAAAGAATTTGTATGTACCGCATTAGCGGCCACAAAAATGCTCCGATTGACTTGCAAATTGACACACACATTCAGACTGCATAGAAATACCTATATAATTTTTTGTCTATATTTTTTTATGGATTGTGTACAGGAACACATCAAAATTCTTATCATTACAACATAGGAGAATTTCGTTTAAATGCATTTTGACATTGTTAATTTGCTATCAACAAAGTGAAATTAGTGTACATTACTGACATGCTTAAACTGGTGTTTTCTGCAGAACATATATGCTCTAAGTCTTCCTTATTACAGGACCATGCAAAAGTGTTCTCACAATGTAAAGTAATCAGCCAAATTACGTCAAGTTTCGAACAATTATTTATGAAAAACGTAGAATAAGCTGAATAGTTTTTACTGGTGTATACAATGTTTATGCAGGGTTCATACTAATCAGGGGAAACCTGGAAAACAGGAAATTTGAAATTTGTTGAAAAAAGTCAGGGAAAATTAAAATTTTCATTAAAAGTCAGAGAAAATAGATTATAAAACCTGGAAAAAATGAATATTTTCTTTCTCTCAAGTAAGATTTTTCTTGTTTAGCTTCATATCAGAATTCAATTGATTAAGTATTGGGAAAATACGCATGTAAACAATGATTTCTACCTGAATTTCTATCATGGTCGACAGTAATATGACGCCATACAGTGGAAGTAGCTGTGTATTTTGTCCTGTCTAGAGGAGCATTTCTTGTAATATGTCGCTAATATTATGTTGAAAATTGTCTGGGAACTCAGGGAATTTTTTTCCTATATATGAGTATGAACCCTGTTATGGTTCGTTTACGGAGACACACAAAAGAATTTTGTGACATTAGAACCTATGAAAAATTTTTTATTTAAGCACACTTTAATGCGTTTATACTGCATTCAACGTAATGGAATTAAAATATAAAGATGCTTAAAAGCATGTTTACCCTAGAAAAAAGGATGTGTATAGACTAATAATTTATTTACGGGACCCCACAAAAGAATTCCGATGACATACTATGATGTCAAATCAGGTTGAAATATTAATGAGTTATAATTAATTAAATAGGTATATTCTTTTTAGTGTAAATAATTACTGTAGCTCATTTTCTTGGATACATAAAATAATTTCGAACTATTGCGGTCTATAGTCGGTATTTCTTAAAGGTGTATTTTACATGCTTACACCTTGTTAAATATAATGAAATTTTATTAGAATTTTAAAAGAACGCTTTTCAGTGGATAAGTGTGGGCATAGAATTGGTAATTCATTTACAGGGTTACTCAAAATAATTTTGATATGTTATGAAATCATATTGCAGGGAATTAATAATGGCAATTAGTTATTAGGAATATATATATATATACACAGATAGTTATAGAAGGAGAAATATAGCGGGGGGGGGGGAGGTTGAAGGGGGTGGCAGCCCCCCTCAGAAACTGTTCTGTTTATGTAGCAAATCAGTCGAATCAATATATAATATTATATAATAAGGAATTTTAAAAATTATCTGTTGAGTGATGCATGATGCAAATAAGCGTTGAGGCTCCTGATCTGTAGATCCACTAGTAATTAAGTAATGATTGAGTAAATGTGGAAACAAATTTCCCCATAGAATAACATGGATCTTGACTGCCTGCAAGATTAGGTATTGTACAATCTTAATGAATTTTTTCATGAAATTTCTTTGGTTTTGTAATGCTGTAATTTCCAACTGCAGCCCTAAAGAATTGGAAGAGATGTTACAAAAATTGACAGGAGAAAGCATTAACACATCATTTATTTTACTTTATTTATATCATCATCATTGGATCATCATCATTATTATTTATATATATATAACATCTGGGTGTATGGTGGCGAGCTGTCCGTCAGGCACACAATAAATATCAGGAGATATTCAATGAAACTGCTTTATTTTCCTCAACATGGCACAGTTATGGTGACATGGTAAGGCAAGGGGGTTCATGGCAAGGCTTGGACTATCTCCGGAAACTTCTGTGATCGCCGTCCGGGATTTTACGCCTCCCGGTGTTCGTTGTTTGGAAACCATCACTTTTTTGTAATTTTGGAGGAAGACTGCAGCGTGGAAATGTTTAACAAATCAAAATCGTGGCAAAAAGTGTCCGTTTCTTTAATGTTTGGGCTTGCCATGTTGAAGAAAATAAAGCAGTTTCGTTGAATATCTCCGGTATTTATTGTGTGCCTGACAGACAGCTCGCCACCGTACACCCAGATGTTACACATATATATATATATATATTATTGTTTAAAAAAAAAAAATGTAAATTTAGTTGAAAATGGATTTATTTTTTATTATATTTTAATCATTTGGGATGAAATAGAGCTGTTTATTTTTAATATCATAATTTATTTTGATAGTTTGTAAAGGTTTAATTAAACCATTTTAACATTTAAAATGTATATATATAAACATTTTCTTTTTTGTCCGGGTGAATTTTTATGTAATTATACTTTTTGAATTGAGTTTATCTTCTAGGCTAAATTTCTTTTCTATATTTTCTTTTAGTGTATATTAAAATGGATTATATTGCCTCTACCAAAATTTTGCATTAAGTGGATTGAAACAGCACCATTGTAGTGCTGCAGAAAGTGGTACATTCCCTTTCTTACTCCCCAAGATTCTTGATCAAAGAAATGGAAGCTGTCCCACATCCAACCTAAAATTTTTTCAACAAATAAAATGAAAGTAAATGTACCCAAACCAGTCAGTCTGTGGATTTAGATGACCGTTATGAGTTGGTACTTTCTTAGGGAATGACTTCTATTGTGGAATTCAAGATTGTGATCTCCGCTTTGTTCTATGATTTTTCTGAGTGAGCCTGCTACCAAGGATTAACCAAAGTTTCTGCAAGCTTAATTGGGAAAATTATATGGCAAAGATCATATTTAGCTATAATCTAGTGTGGTCCAACTTGTGGATTTTCTTTACTTTTACTCTTTTTGATTACAGTGTTCAATATAAAGTTGTTTTCAGCTATCTTTTTGCCTGTGTTAAAAATAGCTTTTTGTATCCTTTGTTTATAGCTGGGCTATAATTTATATATTTGTGATATGTGTATTTTTTTTAGTGGTGCCAAAAAAAAATATATATAATTATTCATAAAAAAATTTCATTTAAAAATAACAATGGCTGTTAAATTATACATTTTTTTTAGCGTATTAAATATTATCACTTACGAGGATAACATTTATTGCATTTATTTCTTGACTGTAATAGCTAAGAAGGAAATTGTCAGCCCATGCTATAATTACAAATTGTAGTCACTTAATTGTATTTGAATTTTTAAGAAAGCACCGAAATAGTTATAATCTGGACCATTTTAAAAAATAAAGGGTGATCCTTTACAAATTAGATTAGGTAGTTGGGCATATAATTGCTAAATAGATAGTTGGGCCATGCTGCATAAACCAAAGAGGTATTAAAAAATTATAGTCATGTTTCTTTAAAGATGCTGCGGGTTCTCAGCATAATATAGCAATTGCACAAGTAAATCAGCATCTACGAGTTTCAAGTTTTGTGTGACAGATTTATGAAACTATATATTTTATATTTAAACCAAAAGATTACTTTCGAAGGGTATTGATATTAAGTTTGATATGGCTGAGCTTTCTAAGATTTGACTGTTACTATTTAAAAAGCCCTTTTTCTTCGCTGAAGATCTTATACTGAGTGAGCTAGTCTGGGGCCTATATTATGAATCAACATCGTTAAACATTAATTGATATCGATACCTGGTCGAGAGGGTAAGCTTTTATTGCTTACTTTATAATTTGTTTATTATTTGAGATTTTAGAGTTTAAAATTTGTTATCTGTAAATTAATGTATCAAATTTTTATGCATCTTTCTTCTTCAGTGTTCTATGTACATAAATGAAAATTTAGTGTAAGCACATAAAATTACTTTTCTTACAATACTTAAGATATGAACAATGAATAATGTAACGTTTCAAAGCAGCTTCTTAATTTAAACATATGCAGTAGATTCTTGATTAACCTGCATGAATTACAAAAGAACAATGATTTCAAGTAGGTTTGTATATAATTAAAATTAATGTTTTATTATTATTATTATTATTATTGCAGACTCTTTTCTCAAACATGATGCATATCATTGATTAATCTCTTCTCATATTATCTTCATAAATACCAATTCTAACTACTGTAGTTGCATATCAAATCTTAAGATAATCATTCTTTGTAACCTATTTGCTATATTGACATATATATATCCCAGCATGAAATATTTAATGTTTATCATGAATGTGTTCTTTGTAATGTTTTTCACTGTATTTAAAGTTCTTTTTACATTTTTCTCTGACTTGACTATCCATGTTTTGTATTTGTCTTGCATTTCAATATTTATAAATGTTTTTCATCTTGCTAATTATAAATTTTCTTCCATCACGGATATAATCAAGAATATACTGTATATATTTCATATAACTGTGTTCTTTTGCATTAGATATTGCCTGTATTAAAAAATCTATATATTCTAAAATGCCTTGTATTTAGATACATCATGTTTTTAGGCCCTGGTGTAGCTCGTTTGTACTCTCTGGCTGGTCTCCTTTTTCAGAGCCTACCTCTGTAATTTTTTTTATATGAAAAAAAAAACTGGTTTTGTAAATGAAAATACAAACTGAAATTTTTTCAATTGCATGTAGCTCATACGTAATCCAGAGCTTTGGAAATAGTGTTTCTTTTTTAAATGTTGTATTGAAAAAAAAAAAAAATCTTGTTAAAGATGTATTGTATATCTTTAGTTTTCATTTTACAAAAAGGAATGGTGTCTAGTGTAAAATGAGCAAGCTTGTAAGGAAATAAACATTATATGCTGGAATCATTTTGTTTTTTATTGTTACATAATTTTATGAATAATAAATTGATTTTGTGGCTAAACTTATTCCCATTTTTATTAGTTGACTATTTCATGAACCAAATACAGCTTTTTAATTCATAAATCTTTACAAATACTTTAGTATTTGTTTTATATAATAATATACATGGTATGAAATATCTTTTAATGCTTATTCTTTCCCACAAAAATGGAAAACACTGATTATTGCTAAGCAAAAACAAAAAAAAAAAAAAAAAAAAAATCCTGTTTCAGCAAGCTGAAAGGTAAAGGTAGATTCCTTTACATTAATGTTACAATTGTAAGGAAATTTTACATATGCATTAATACTTAGCCAATGGCTTTGTTCCCACACATTGCATTAGTTACGTGGCTATTTGGTTTTCAAGAAATTTAATTTTCAACTACAAAAGGGTTTTATTCATTCTACTTAAAAATTTAGGCTAGATTTATTGGTTTGTAAAGGTTTAAATTTTTTAAAATTCAAGCTCATAATCATTCAACAAATAGAAGTCTTAAAAATATACAATCCCAGCAATGATGAATCCCGGAGGGGGCTATTGGGCTACACTCTCCTCCCCACCCAAGCTTAATCAAAATTATAATTTTTACTTAAAATCCATATAACTGTTGTTCAATATCTTTCTTTTAAAAGAAAAAATAATAGGAACATGAAAATGCACTTGTGATCTTACTATGGTCAAGCTCTGGTAAGCCTGTGTTGCTATGGTCAAGTCAAATACAGATAAGTGGTAGCAGTTTTTGGATAGTTATTTCATTGTAATTTTTATTGAATTAGTGAAAGTTTTGTATTGTGTTTTTGTGATTCTTATTGTCAGATGAGTAAAAATTGTAAAGTGAAACTGTTTTGGTTCACATAAGCTGGAACATTCATATTAACATTAGTTAACATTGGACCATTTGGCACCGCTGAATTTCAATGTTAATTGTTATGAATTTAGTATATTGTATGATTTGGCGAGATTTTGGTGACAAAACTTGTGACTTAGCAATGAAATTTTTAATTTGGCAGCAAAAGTTGATAGTTCATGACGAAATTTTTGACTTGGCAACAAAATTTGGTGAGCTTGGTGATGGAGAAAGGCAACTTTGGTGTCATTATATTTTCTTTCTACGCGAAAACCTTATATCTCTTCACAGACCACTATCTTGTTTCGACAAGATAAAAAGTCAAAGGAAGCTAATGTATTACTCTCAATCGTAAATTTTAAATTCTTGCCTAAACTGACATTCTAAACTATTCACCACAAATGATATTTGTATTAAGATTGATGTATTATTTTAATTTTATATTTTTAAATGATTAATTAAAGCGTTTAACATGGTTTTTAGTTAACACACTTTTATTAACTTGATATGATGCAACTATTAATTTATGTAACGGAATTTTACAATTCAATTTTCGTCAACTTCTTGTCGTCCGAAGGACCTGAAATTTTGCATACGACTTCATAATCAATGACAATACTAAATACAAGTGTTTCCAGGCGCTTTTCCCATCAGGGGCAGGTTCCAGGGCCAAACAAAAAATCTATACTTATACAAAACTATCGTGTGTGACACAGGAGTTGGATGTATTTGTATAATGTTGAGTGGCAACAATTATTTTTTTTTAATAAAGATTTAAAAGTATGTAATAGTTTTCTAAAATCTTTATTAGTTCATTTTTCAAAAAGAGTGTTCTTTATTTTTTTTTAAATGGTATAATTTTATTTATCAAAATAAAGGGAATTCAAGTAATGAAATACTTTAAATTTAAGTTTTCATGAAAATGAACTTCAACGGAAAATTTATTAAAACCGTCCCTAGTTCATTTGTTAAAGGGATAATACCTGAATGTCCCCAAATTTATTACTTTTTCTACCATGCCAGTTTAATTCGTTTAGCATCGATTTACACAATTTTTTTTTTCTTTCTTTTTTTTAAACGATGACATTTATCTTTTACATTATAGCATCTATGTTATATAGCTAAGTCTAAATCTGCTTAGCCCTAAGATATGTTGATTTTATTTACTTATTTTTTTATTAACTCTTATTTTATTTGTTTAAAATCACGGATAAAATTTTACTTCATTTTTCTCAGTATATTATTGTAATTGTGACGTCATATTTTCTGTTAAATTAAACCTTTTTTTTAATCAGATTATTATATTGTTTAAAAACATGATTAAAATTTTATTATATTTTCAGTGATCTTTTTTACTATCGTTTGCACGTGACATAAGCATCAGATTATAAATTTTTGCAATGAAAGCTATAGAAAATGTCGGCTTCATCACAAGTGACGAAAAATCACTTCTTAAGAGCGGACAATACCTAATCTCGCCGGCAGCCTTCGCCCATGTTATTCTATGGGAAAATTTGTTGCGACAATTACACATTACCTAATGATTATTTTTCAATTCTGTTTTCACATTTAGAAAATTCATAAGCGTTAAATTAGTACTTGTTTTCCAAAAATTTATTTTTTAAAATTTTAGTATTTCATTTTGCGATTAGAAAATGAATTTGAGTACTCATTTAACGGTTATGAATTTTCTGACTGCGAAAACAGAATTTAAAAATATTCATTAGGTAATGTGTAAATGTAGCAACAAATTTTTCCATAGAATAATAACATGGGCGAAGGCTACCGGCGAGATTAGGTATTGTCCCCTCTTAACTTGTAACTTTTAAGCAATTGAAGTTATCGAAAAAGTTTAAATACAAAAGTCGTTCTTTACGGTAAGGCGGTAATTCGCCTGATTTAAAGTATTTTCCTATTTTGAATATTAAAGAAATTATGGGCAAATGAAAATTTTCATCCCACACCATTTCCACCCCCTTTGAGCTGGATACCCAAACTACGAATTCGGCTGAGATTTTTACTGTACTGACGACATATCCTGAGCTGGTTAAATTTAAATAAAAATTACTCCAGTTATCGAGTTCACATTGGATGATGGGTGAAAACATTGCAACCAAAAAATCATAATTTGCAAAAGCATGCAACAAGTATTTTGAGTCTCACTTTTTTTTTTTTTTTTGGGGGGGGGGGGGGATGAAATGTCATGCTTATATATTTTGACTCAAAACACTAGGTTTTTTTACATTTATAATAATTTACTTGCAAAATTTTCACTCATCGTAAAATTTGTATATTGAAATTCACTATAATTTTAAGTTAAATACAAAGTATACTACACATTTTTATTGGAAAAAGTAAAAGGGACTATAAATCAAACGTGGGTAATTTCATGTAATGTACCAGTTACCACAGAGCTAACATGATCAACTTCTATTTTTTGCTCAAATGAAAATTGGAAACTTTCATCTGTTCTGTGAATAACAATGCAATTTTACAGATGAATGTATTTTTTTAATTGGTTCAAATTATTTGTGTACCATTTCTAAACAACTACTGAAATTCAAATCTGTATCTTCAAAGAAGCCCTTAAAGTTTTTCTACATGGGGAGAGAAATTTAAGGAGACTGCTCAATGCCATGTATTTAAACACTAACATCATATTCATAAGAAATATCCTCCCCCCCCCCCCCCCACCAAAAAAAAAAAAAAAAAAAAAAACATACACACAGGCAGCAAGTGAAGTAAAATAACCATTCATAGTACTTCCATGCTTTTTGCTATTTTTGAATTTATGACTTATCTCTCTATATATAAATGTCTAAGACAGTTTTTTTCCTCTTTGTCCGTTGCTGGACGCAAGTTGATTGGCTAAGAGAGATTTTCTTCTCTTTGTCTGTGTGTTGTTGCCACAGGCTTTTCATACTTTAGTTAATTTAAAAAAATCTAATTGTCTGATCGATAAATTAATTGAACCGACGGAATCAGAAAAAATGCCCCTTTCATTTGGTATCTTATTTGTAACAAAAATTTGATTAGATTTTTTTTAAATTGGTTAAAATGTGAAAATAATATCCTGGAAAAGCTTTAAAACTGGATATTTAAATTTTTAATTGTTGCCAAAAAAAAAAAAAAAAATTCCAAAATAAAATATGCTTTAAGCGGAGATAAAAAAAAAATATATTAAATTTGCTCCTGCACAGGAAAAAATGAAAATATGAAAATGGAGTAAAGAAATAAAATAAATAATTTTGATTTTTTTTTTTTTTTTTTTTTCCCTTTTTGTTTAAATAGTATGTTAAATAGATGAATCGCGCTTGGCATGAAAGCTAATTCAGCATTACATTAAAGAGTTATACTTATTGATAATCCTGGGTAATTTTTTTAATTTTGTTGCTGAAATAGATCCGATATTTTTCACCAAGGACTCCACTTTCATAAAAGCCACTTTAAGCTAAGTAGCACATAAAAAATATAAATGAATTATAAAATGTTGAAAAGCAGAAAAGAAAGAGAAGGAAAACGAAAAGAAAGAAACAAAACAAAGTAATAACATAAATTATGTATTTTTGTCTAAAGTGACGATAAAAATACAAAAGTCGCCTAGGGGAGCTACATTAAGTCTGTACCATGATCAGGTTTACATATTTCAGTATTTCATTATTTATTTTTCTATATAATATACCAACTACTATTAACTAACTCAACTGCTATTATAACCACAAAAATTGTCTCATGCGATAAATGTACCCGATCATAGCACATTGTAATATTATATTTGGTGTGAAATTGTTGTCATTTTATGGTTGATCGAATAAATCAAATAAATATAGGAAATAGCGTGAAAGAAAATATTAACAGGCATGAGAATGGGAAAAGGATAAAAAGTCTGAAAATATGCATAAACTCAAATTTCACCAAAAAAAAAAAACAATGTGGCACCAAAATTTTTCGCATTAAAAATAAAGATATTTAAGATCTATATTGTTCAGGTAAATTACAAAAGCAGTTTTAAGCATAAAATAAAAATTCAAATAATTTCTGATAAAAATTCAACAATAATACATTGAAATAATGTTACAGCAACAATTAAATTTATCTACTTATTTACAGTTTTCAAAATCATATGTACAAGCTTAACAAACTGTAAAAACTCTTTTATTGTCATGTAAATTTATACAAATAAGAATCTGATTATCACTATTTGAAATACTCAAGCCTAGTTATTGTATTACTTGACTTGAAATGGCTATCATTAAAAAAAAAAAAATACGAAAGAATCTATTTTTACTTTTTACTTTCTTCTATATTCAATAGAAGAAAGTATTGGATTCATAAAAATTTTCGACCTCGGGTTTTTGATGGATTTACACGTTTTGAGAGCTGTAGAACACAATTTGAATATTTTTAGAAAATGTCTGTCTGTGTGTGTGACAAAATTTTGTGGCAACTGTATCTCGGGAACAACTGCACAGAATTCCATACAAATTGGTATGTAGTTGCACCTTCACATAAATTAGTGCCTATCAACTTTTGGTAAAAATTGTCTTGCAGGTTGCGTTGCCATCCCGCTTTTTCTAAATTTTTAACATGGTGATATAGGACAAAATTTTGTATAAATGTGCATAAAGAGAATTATTACTTTCTTCTATATTCAATAGAAGAAAGTATTGGATTCGTAAAAATTTTCGACCTTGGGTTTTTGATGGATTTACACGTTTTGAGAGCTGTAGAACACAATTTGACCATTTCTAGAAAATGTCTGTCTGTGTGTGTGTGTGTGACAAAATTTTGTGGCAACTGTATCTCAGGTACTACTGCAAAGAATTTCATACAAATTGGTATGTGGTTACACCTTGACATAAATTAGTGCCTATCAACTTTTGGTAAAAATTGTCTTACAAGTTGCGTTGCCATCCCGTTTTTTCTAAATTTTTAACATGGTGATATAGGATAAAATTTTGTATAAATGTGCATAAAGATAATTATTTTTTAGTAATCATTATGAAATTTACAAGAATTATTTGTGATTGAGATAGTCAACTGGGAAAAATTTTTTGTAGGTGTTGGGAGCCTTGCCACCCCTCCTGGGGGGGGGGAGTCCCCCTCGAGGGGAGTAAATTTTCAAGATGGGTATCATTCGAACGGTCTCGTCAATACCTTTAAAACGAATGGTTGCACTATAAATCTGTGATAATTTAAAACAAAGTTATTGATTTTTTTAACTTTTAACGAAAAAAAAGAAAAAAAAAATCGTAATTTTTTTTTTTTTTAACAAAATTTAACCAAACGTGGTATTTAGTTGGCTCGTGACATAAACTGGTGCTGATTAGATTTGGGGATCACTCAACAGGTGGCGCTGTGATCGTATTTTTTCTAAATTTTAAAATGTCAGTATAGGACACAATTTCGTATAAATGTAATAATGATAATTATTCTTAACCTTTGATTGTAAGATTAATATGAATTATTGATAATAGTAGTAGTTAATTTGGAAAAAAAAAAAATTGCGCTTGTGGGGGGGCATCTCCCCCTCCCCCCCCCCCCCCCCCCCCCCCTAAAAAAATGGAAAAAAATATAGTTTTTTTTTTTTTTTTTTTTTTTAATATTGTTACTGTGTGAATTTGTATAGGAAAATATTGAAGAAAGTCTTGTGGTGGCTACAACATACTAGTTTTTATTTTATTTTAATGCAATTTTAATATTTTAGTTCAAAATATTAGACAATGTTGTATGGAGTTCGCCGTACTCGAAAAGGTATAAAATTGCCTTAATAAAAATAAGCAAATTAGGATAAGGTAAATGTTTCAAATTTAATGATGGATAGCCTATTAAGTGGGGCATTTCAGTGTACAACTATGTTGATTGATTTGCCAAATTCCTTATCCCCTTTTCTTTATTTTTTTTAAAAATCAATGTAAGCTAGAGCAGGTTAAAAAATAATAAAAAATCCGTTTTCAGTATTGTTCTAGTTCAAAATGCTAACCAATACTGGTAGATAATAAAATTTAAATAAAAATTATCATTATTCAATTATCTCTTTCAGTTTTGGGAACAGCTTCAGTTATAAGGCATAAATTGCTATTGCTGGTATACTGCTCACGGAATTTTACGCTAAAAATCGGAAATTCTTGGGAAAATTTTAAAAACATCAGAAATACCGATGAAAGTCGGAAAAATCTCATTGAACACCATGTATATTGTTGTTCATATGTAACTGGGATTCAAATATAAAATGACGACTTCAATTTTTTTGATACGGTCTGTTTCGAAGCTGTCATCTGATAAGCACCCAAATGGAAACCCACTGGTAATCTACTGTCCTAGGCAATAGGGACAGACACTCGAGAGCCTGCGAATGAGTGGGTTGCTGCCGAAGGCAGCGGGGAACCAAAACGGGCTTTAAAACAATTTTATGATTCTTTAAATTTTATTTTTGTTTGTAAAGCGATATAGAAAAGAGTTTACTTTAAATATAATGACCAGCGAATCGAGAAAAACCTTCGTTGATTCACTACCTTCATTGATTTCATGAATTATAAAATGGTTTCGTTAACAAACTTTGATCTGTTGGCACACAGGCAACATCAGGCCGAGTTTTGTACATTTCGAGTTTGATTTTGAAATTTTTCCTGCATTCGGAATTCGGTTCGTTCCCGAACTGGGGCTTTGCTAGTGAGTACATATTTGACTTTCTTTAGTGCTATTTAAGTTTTTTATTCATTTCTTTAGAAGTCTCTTCTCAAATTCATTTATCTATGTATATAAAACAAAATGTTATTATGTGTGTTCTTTATAGACTCAAAAACTAGTGAACCAATTTACACACGTTTTTTTGCATAATGATCTGTATATTCCTGGGAAGGTTTAAAGATTTTGAAATGCTCAATCTGACAAATAAAACGAAATTTAGAAGCTTTTTAAAGATTTGATTCATGGTGCCTTTAACACTAATATTCATGTCCCTGAAAATATAAATATTGGCATTTAATTATCATTTATTACATTGAAACATGAAAATAATCCAAGGAATCCAAATCGACCATTTAAATTATTCCAATTAAAAAGCTATTAGCTAAAATCTTTATAATATATTTAGACTTCTTTAATGTTTATTATAAAATTGTTGCCAATTTAAAAAATCTTTACACGATCATTCATTCATTTATTTATTTATTGACATAAAAAGAAACCTATGTAACATTTAATCCCCAAATAAAATTGAAATAAAACTTTACAAAAAACGAAAATTGCACAGGATAAAAATTCTGTTAGCTAGCAGACTTGCTCATGTCAGTGGTTACTATATTTAACCTTTAAAAACATGGATGGGCTGGAGTAACATAAGAACACGGGTGGTGTACTGTGTACGCCAATGCGTTTTAATGCCTCAATATAATTTTTTAGTGATATTTATTTTTAATACAATGTCTATTAATTTTATATAACTTCAACTTGAAACTCTAGTTCCAAACTGAATGTGACTTTGAAAAGAGGGTAAATAAAATGCAGGTGTTAATCATGTGGTTATTATGGAATTCACAGCTGTTTTTCACTGACTGGCATATGCAGTACGCAACCTGTGTTCTTAAGGGTTAAATTACTTTTTTATTTTTATTGAATAATTGAAACATTTAATTAAATGTATTTCGATTGTCCATTATTTTCAGCAAATCAGAACCATATCTAAATACCACGATATACAGCCGTTAATGAAACGCAAATCACATTTAAATAGTTAAGTTTCATTATTTTGTTCAGAAACATGATTAATTTAAAATTAACTAAATATGAATTTATGTTAGGGAACAGCTCTAGCAGGGTTTGAAAAAGCAATGATTAGGCGTACTTTGTACCTCAAAAATTAAGTTTGGCGACCATAAAATCACACTCAGTTGTCATTTTTTATGCTTAACATTTGACCAGATTTTAAAAGATAAATTCCATCATAATAAATTTTTCTTTATAATTTACAAAATGCTTGTGTCTATATATATATATAATAAAGATGATCTATTAAGCATAGTAGAAGCCAAGCAACAGATACAAGATCACTGAAACACCAATGACCAGTAAGATAAAAAAAAAATCATCAGTGGATGAAATACATTAATGTAAAGAAACCAGATCTATTAATTAACAATCTGCAAAACAAACGAATCAATAAAGTAAAACAACAAATCTTAACTTAAAACCATAAACTTATCAAAATTAATGAAAAAACAACCCAAGAAACACAAGATAGGAAGAAGGAGGCAGGCGGCAAGACTTGTGACTTGCCTGTGGGGTTACATATAAAGCATAGTAGAAGCCAAGCAACAGATAAAAGATCACTGAAACACCAATGACCAATAAGATTTTTTTTTTTTTTATCAGTGGATGAAATACACTAATGTAAAGAAACCAGATTTATTAACTGCCTGCAAAGCAAACTATATATATATATATATATAATGAATTATTAAACGTAGTAAAAGCCAAGCAACAGATGCAAGATCACTGAGACCACATAGACCAATAAGAATGAATATTTTTCAAGTAGGAGATTTTCAAAGTAAAATTTCTTAATGATCCAGATCCAGAGACTAATTCTTGCAATCATTTAGTTTATCTATAGATAATTAAAAAAAAAAAAAAAAAATCAGTAAAAGTCAGTATTTTTGACCTAATTATTTCTAAACTCCCCCTTTTTTATATAAATTTAAATTTGGATTTTCTTTTTTCTCATGCAGAAATGTGCCAAATGAAACATTCATCAACAACATTGAAATCTTAAATTTTGCCAACATAAAGAGCCTTTGGAAAAAACTAATCAAAACATACAACACATAAAATAATAAAAGAAGGAACCTGGCCTGACAATAAACCCCTCTTTTTTATAATTTTGCTGCTAATTCCCCACGAATCTTCGGTCGATTCAAGGACCATAAAGATATCCCTAAAATTAGACCCGTTGTAAGTAAGAGTGAAGGTCCCACCTATTCATTAGAAAAATATATGGCTGATATTTACAAAAAGTTGCTTCCCCCCCTCACCCCATAGCTTGAATTCTACTGAAGACTTCATCTGTAAAATTTATGACATTAATATTAAAGAAAATTACCGTTTTGTAAGTTTTGATGTAGTGAACCTTTATCCTTCAATTGATATAAAAGAAATAGCTAACTTTATAAATCAAGAAATTAATGAACAGTATAAGAATCCGCAAATTGCTCAAACTCTTAATATTGCCACCAATTTCCTGTTAAATGAAAATTATTTCACCTTTAATAAAAAATTTTATAAACAAATTAAAGGAGTCCCAATGAGCTCCCCTATCACAGGGTTCTTAGCCGAATTTAAATTACGCAAAATTGAAAATATTATAGGTGAAACACTTAAAAACAAAATTTTCTTTTGGTTTCATTATGTAGATCACGTTTTTGCCATAATTGATGAAAAAACAGATTCTAATGAAATTTTAAATACCTTAAATTACATTGATCCTAACATTAAATTTCCTGGATGTTGCAATCACACGTCATAATAATAAAGTTGCAACCCAAGTTTATAAAATACCTAATAGTAGCAACGAAATAATTCATAAAAGCAGTAAAACACCCTTCAAGTATAAAATAAACACAATAACGTTTAAAAAATTTAAATTTAATCAACAATTTTCAAAAACCATCACTTAATTTTACCACTTCAATTCATTATGATCACAGAGCCTCAAATAAAATTAAAACAGTTGCTGCTAAACATAATATAAATATCCCCATCAAGCCAAATCCGAACATTTTCCAACTGATTAGAAGTGATAAAGACCCTATTAACCCTTTGGAAACGGCCAGCATTTATAAAATCCCTTATAATGACTTTAACGCAGGTAAATAGAGATGAAAATATAAATATTAAATTTGAACATTTAAGAAAAATAGCAAATTATCAAAACCACCATTATTCCGCGATTAGGGAGTCTGTAGAAATTTTATCTCGTCATAATAATTGCAATGGCAACGATGGGGCACTGCTCTATCGTCGGTGGTGCCGAGTCTTTGAAGGTGGTAAGCTAAGAGGGAACGTCAGTTTTGTCAGACTTCAAGCACCATTTTGCCGGTGAAAAAGCTGGAGCGCCCCATGCGAAACTAGTCCAGCACTCAACATGAAGAATAAAGGTTGTATGTTTTAATTAATTTATAAAGAACCTTTTCATTTGTTTATGGCAAAGCACATATTCTTAAATATTGCACATTTTATCTTATTTGTTTCTTTGGTAGTTAGTAATGTAAGCTGACTGACCAATTGTTTGTGACTATCCAAAATGATCACTCACTCTTAAAAAAAAAAATAGCCCATGCTTTGAGTGAAGTGATAAATGACATTAAAGAAGCTGTAGAATCCAAAGATTAGACCATCTAAGTATTGCAAAAAATATTTTTAAAGAAGTAGAAAAGGTCTGTAAAGGTGAATCTGAATAGAAGGAACTAGCTGATGCTATTCAAAAAACAACTGAAAGCAAAAATAATACTAGACAACTTTATAAAAAAAATAAACACTTTTTTTTTTTTAAAATGAACTAAAACCTTTAATTTAGCAAAAGTGTGTGTGTGGGGGGGAGAGTAAAATTTGATACAGGCAGATAGGTTTTCACCCTCCAAACTCCCCCTGATAAGATAAGACTCTGAAAATACTTTTGTATTTTATTGTCTTTGACCATTGAGTATTGTCTAAAATTTGAGTAAAAACAGTTTGGCAGAACTACAGGTGGTGTTGCCCCAGCATGGACATAAAACGGCATTTTGTTTAATAACTGTTTTTTTTTTTTTTTTTTTTTTTTCCATTATTTGATGAAGTTTCTTAGAGTGTTTTTTAGCAAAATATAAGAAAAATATTTTGTAGGCAGAACAGCATTTTTACATTAATTCTTAGTTTGGAAATTTTAATCAGATTTTGAAAATTTTTAATCAAATTAATCGATCCGATTAACTTGATTAAAAAAATTAATTGGGTTTAAGCATTGATCGATTAATCGGCACAGCCCTATTTAAAAGAAAAGGCTTGCACTTTTGCTGAGAAATATGGAATCAAGAATTTTATAGAATCTTGTTTGTGGCTCAAGAAACTACAAAAAAGACATAGACTTTTGCATCTCTGCTTCACAGGAGAAATCATGTGTGTTGATAATGATGATGTTAGGCAATGGTTGCAAAATCTATGTATGTTAATTTAATATTATGAACCTAAAGACATTTTTAACTGTGATAATACAGAACTGTCTTTCAAAACAATGCCAGATAAGATATTATCAAACAAGGGAGATCCATGTCATGCAGGTAAAAAAAGTAAAGAAAGATTAACTATCTTTTTTTGCACAAATAGTGATGGGTCAGAAAATATAGAACCTTTAATAATAGAAAAGTCAAGAAAATCTCATGAATGAATTCTGATGTCCATTAATTCTTTGAGAGATGGGTGATAAATTTTGAAAACAACAAAGAAATGTGTTACTTCTAATGGATCAATGTCTGTCACATCCAGCTGTAAAAGACCTACCATTTCTTCAACAAATTAATGGTAAATTTTTGCTAGCAATCTCTACAAGCAAATTATAGCCATTAGATTTAGGGATTATACAGAATTTCAAAATAAACTACAGAAGGAGTTTGATTCGTTGTTTTATTTTTTATCATGAATACAAAAAGGAACCTACAGCAATTCCCATTTTAGATGCTATACATCTTACAGCATCTGCATGGGAAAATGTGACATCACAGACAAGTGAGAATTGTTTTAGGAAATGTGGTGTTTGACCAGACTGCTAATTCAACAAACAAACCCAATTTTGAAAGTGTATGAGAATCTTTTAATGACTGACACCGAGTGAATTGTCAAACTGGGATGAACTGTTTATGGATGAAGGTACTTTAAAAGATTGTGTGGAATGTGATGAAAATCTTGTGTTACAACTGAGAACTGCTGAAGAAATCTTTGAAGATATCAATAATGAAGAGGTGAACTGTTTATGGATGAAGGTACTTTAAAAGATTGTGTGGAATGTGATGAAAATCTTGTGTTACAACTGAGAACTGCTGAAGAAATCTTTGAAGATATCAATAATGAAGAGGTGAACGAGAAGATGACAAAGATGAGAATAATGTTCCTGCTGTTGTAACTTTTATTAGAAGTAAGTGCCACTTTAAATACATTAAAAAATTATGTCCATCAAAATAATTATTCACAAAATAGCTTAAAAGGTTTATTCGACAATTTTCCTTCTTCTTCAATCACATTGACTAGCTAAAATCACTTCATTTTTTGAGGAAATACAGTGGACGCTCGTTAATTCGAACTCGGTTAATTCGAATTTTCGGTTAATTCGAACTAATCCAAAATCCCACAAAAGCTCGCATTGGAATAATGTTAAAAAAATCTCATTAATTCGAACTAAATTTTTGTCACTTCGGTTAATTCGAACAAAAAAAATGATCCCCCAATTTTTTTTTTCTCATTTAATGGAGAAAATACAGGCTGTGTTTGTTATTTTGTGTCATAAAATAATCAGGTTTTTTCTTTTTCTTTTCTTTCTTTCTTTCTTTTTTTCTTTTTGGTTGTTTTCTTTTGTGTGTTAGTATGTGTGTGTAAAGAGGCACATGACATTCCTATCTCCGCTAAACATTAATCGCTATTGTCCAATTCTTATCAGTACTTAAAACTCCCTGACACCTGCTTTCTTGGATTCCATCAAAACTCTTTATGAATGGATCATGGTTGGGGCGGGGGTGAATCATCTGTTTCTTTGTTATCGATTCTCAGAAAATTCTTTCGATTCTGTTTGTTATCGATTCTAGAGAGCTGCGTCAGTTATGCCTGCAGTTCAGACAAGTGTTTCTCCTTCAGTGTGTGTTGTAAACGTGTAAAAATTTGTTATGTCTACACGTGGAAAGTACAAAACCCTAACTTTAGAGACAAAGGTTGAAATTTTAAAGAAAGTTGAGAATGGCGAATGTAAAACAAAGTTAGCAGCTGATTATGGAATAAAAAAGAATACATTGTCAACTTATTTGAAAAACAAGGCATCAATTTTAGATGCGTGGGAAAAATCTAAATTTTCTAAAGGAAGGAAACGCATGAGAAATGCGTCCCAAGAAAAAGCTTTACTAATATGGTTCAAGGATGCTAGATCTCGAAATTTTCCAATAAATGGACCCCTATTGCAGGCGAAAGCTGATGAATTGGCAAGTCGAATGGAAATTGAAGATTTTAAATGCAGTGATGGATGGCTCTCCCGATTTAAGTCAAGGCACAATATTTCTTATAAAAATGTATGTGGCCAAAGCTCTGATGTAAACGAAGATGTATGCAATATTTTCGGTAGGAGACTCCCAGAGCTTTTATCTACTTATCTGCCAAAAGATATTTTTAATGCGGACGAAACGGCACTTTTTTATAAACTTTTGCCTAACAAAACATTGCATTTTAAAGGGGATGCTTGCGTAGGAGGTAAAAGCAGTAAACAGAGGATTACAGCTTTAGTTTGTGCTAATATGGATGGGAGCGAAAAACTTAAATTATTAGTGATTGGAAAGTCCAAGAATCCAAGGTGTTTTACAGGAATCAAAACACTACCAGTTGATTATGTATCCAACACAAAAGCATGGATGACACGAGAAATATTCAGTAATTGGTTAAAAGGAATAGATAAGCAGTTTTCGAGGCAAAAACATAAAATTCTCCTATTTGTGGATAACGCATCCTGCCACAATAATCTTCCAGAACTGAGTTCCATACAGGTTGAATATTTGCAGCCAAATACAACTGCGAAGCTACAACCAATGGATCAAGGAATCATACAGAATCTTAAAGTAAATTACCGTAAGAGACTCTTAAAACAAATCCTTTTTTCTTTAGATTGTGGTGAAAATTACGACATTTCTCTGCTGACAGCTATAAATGATCTATATGCTGCATGGGATGCTGTTAAAGAAAGCACAATCAGAAATTCCTTTCGTCATGCTAAATTCATGCATGCCGAAGAGAGCAATCAAACCGAAGAATGTGATACTGTTGATACTGATTTTCCTGAATTCAAAAAATTTAAATGTGATAACGTTACTTTTACTGATTATGTAAGTGTAGATGAAGACGTAGAAATCTGTGGAAAACTGAACGATGATGAAATAATAAAAACTATCCGAGAAGATGAGAAAGAAGAAACCTTATCGGATTCAGATGAGACTGAAGAAACTTTTAAGCGTCCTAATGATCAATCCATAATGGACTCGATAAAAACTCTCAAAACATTTATTCAGATGGAACCTTCCTCTGATAAGGAATTGAAATGCCTACTTCAAATAGAAAAGCTGGCTGAAAAATGTAGGCATAATAGGCAAAAACAAACATCCGTTTTACAGTTTTTCCCGAAAGTGTAACTTACATTTTTAATTAAAATTTACTTTCTATGAAATATCTTCTGCCTCATTTCATGTTTAAGGTAAGTTTTTATTGCTCTTTCATAGTATATTTAATTTTAATTTATGTTATACATATTAGGGGATTTTTCGTCTTTAACGATACTTTTAAAATTATTTTCTCTTAACATCGGATAATTCGAACTATTTTCTGAGAACCTTCGAGTTCGAATTAACGAGCGTCCACTGTATGATTTGTAAATCTTTAAATTAAACATAGGGTAAGTGAACTACAACTTTGTATTTTGTGAACTTTAATAAATTTTATGTTTTTTTTTTTTTTTTTTTTTTTTTTAATATATTTTATGAATTTTGTTAAAATAAACATCTTTTTTAATATAGATAAAAAATAATTAATGCGTATAAAATTTGAAACCTATGTAATGAGCTGGTCTCTCACTTGTACTTTTTTCTACAGTCGTCTGAAAGTTATATACAGTCCCTGGCCAAATTATTAGATGCATTATAAGATTCTATGTAAAATCTTAATTATCAGGTGATACTATACAGCTTTATTGCTTTTACTAGATACTATATTTTTTTAATAACCTTATTATCTATTTTTTAACACAAATAAAACATCATAGTTATAGAAAAATATGTATTTATTGACTCTTAAAAATTTAAATTAATTCAATTAAATGTTAATATTTTGTTGAGCCACCTTTAGCTGATATGAGAGCTTGAATTCTACATGACATGCTATCAATGCAAGACTGTATTGTCTCCTGCATTTGAGGATGATGATTCCACACATGAATAATCTTTTCTAAGAGTTGTATTTTGTTTGTGATCACATCTTTAGCCACTTGTCTCTTCATCAGCTTCCACACGTTTTCAATAGAGTTCATATATGGGCTATTACCCGGCCAGTCCAACAGAGGGATATTTTGCTCTTCCAAAAAAGCTTTAACAGACCGTGCTGTGTGGCAGGGAGCTCCATCTTGCATAAAAATGAATGGTTCCCCATTTAGAAACCATTCTCTGAGCTGCAGAATCAACCGATTTTGTAAGACTTTTATGTACTGATTTTGTCTCATTATACCTTTTACCCCGTATATACGTCCAGTACCCTTGCCGCTGATGACTAACCAGATCATCACTTTTGTAAGGTGCTTAACAATCTGAACGACACAGTCAGGATCAAACTTTTCTCCATGACGACAACGCACAAACAGCTTTATTCTGCAAAATTTCAAATGTGCTTTCATCGCTGAAGCAGACCTGTCAAAAATAGAAAAAATTAATAAACATCCTAAACATATGTGCTGGTCTTTATTTCATAGAAAATGATATTCACAGAGACGCATTGATTTTGAGTAAAATTTTTCTCCGGAAGTAAGATTAAGTTCTATAAAACCTGCGATCACATATAGTATAGAAAATGATTTCACAGCCTACCAATTAGACTTCATAATGGCATATGTAAATGGGATTTAACTGAAGAAGTTTTCAAAGAGCTTCCTGAGTGCTTTGAAAATAGTATATTTGAAGATAAAGTTTGTTTATTAAAAAACTTTTATATAGGTTAAAACAATCAGGAAGACAGTGATATAAGAAATTAGATGAAAAATTAAGGCAAATGAAATTTAACCCTTTGAATTCCGATAAAAGCATTTATCACTCAAAATATCCTTTTGATGCCATCATAATCGTCTACTTCAATTGTCTTATTTGTCTTAGTAAATGTAAAGAGCATTATTTTAATACTAGTATATAACCCCTTCAAAAATGACAGAATGTGAAATCAATGAACGTAGTGAATCAACGAAGGCTTTGCCTGCTTTGCTGGTCACTATATTTAGAGGAAACTCTTATATCACTTTATAAACAAAATGAAAATTTTAAAAACATGAAATTGCTCAAAAGCTTGCTTCCTGTCCCTGCTGCCTTCAGCAGCAACCCACTCATTCACAGACTCTCGGGTGCCTGTGACAATAGCTTACCAGTCGTCTTCCATTTGGGTGCTTATCAAATGATAGTTTCGAAACGGACAGTATCGAAAAAATTGAAGTAGCAATTTTATATTTAAACCCCAGTTACATATGAACAACACAATACGTGGTGTACATAATCTTTTCTTTCACGTTATTTTCTGCATTTATTTGATTTATTCGATCAACTATAAAATGACAACAATTTCACATGTAAATCTGATCATAGTACAGCCTTATTATAGTTCCCTTTGTTGACTTTTGAATTTTTACCGCTATTTTAAACAAAAATACATAATATATATGGGATTATTTTTTCTCTTTCTTTCTTTTCTTTTTCCTTTCCTTTTCTTTCTTTTCTGTTTTTCGATATTTTATAATTCATTTATATTTTTGATGCGCTAACTTGGGTTAAAGTGACTTTCACAAAAGGAGAGTTTTTGGCGGAAAATTTCTGATCTATTTCAGCATCAAAATTTTAAAATATTACCCAGGATTATCAATGAATTAGCTTTTATTCCAAGCGCGATTCATCCGTGCCAGAAACGTTTAAACAAAACAAAAAAGGCAAAAAATCTAAAATTGAAGTATATTGAAAAAGGTTATAGTTGTTTTTTTACTCCACTTTCATATTTTCATATGCATGAGCAAATTTAATCTATATACTGTTTCTCTAACGTGGTCCAGTTACGATTAATTTTTTTTTTTTTTTTTTTTTTTTTTAAAGAAACGATACAATAGTGACTGAATAAAATACGCGAGGATAAAACATAATACATAAGCAATATTTAAGCACTCGGGCTCAGTTCAGTGATCTAATAAAAAATGACGACTTTGTACGATGAGATCGTTTTATAAAAAAAATGTATTTTTAAAGGTTGCATTTTTACAATCTTTGTAAGCGTCATTTTAAATCTAGCAATATTTAATGATATAATCTCCATATGAACTTTTGTCATAAATTGACTAAAAAAACGCAATAATAAAAAGTATAATCAAAATAGGTACTAAGTTTTTTAACACAAAATTCTGCAAAAATAAATAAATTAATTAATAAAAATGTATCACCAACATAGTGACAAAATTTAAAAATTGCCATGAGGGTCTTATACTAAATCTGTCCTGCCTTAAGAAGTATGAAAATTAGGTCGATAAAAATGAATTTTATTTTTAAGTCTTTCGTGAATGATATTGGTTTGATTCTCATTAGCATTTCATCTCACAACATTAATTTGTTTCTAATAATAATTTGGCTTCTGAGGAATTAAAATTGGGTGGGAAATTTGGCTTAAGGTTTATGAGTTTCAAATTTTAAAGGTAAATAATAAAAGAAATAAAGTGCGAAAGTTTCTCACGGGTTTGCTATTATTTTATAACTTTTTATTTTTCGCGTAAAAGCATATTTCATTTTATGCTAAAAATAAATAAGTAAATGACTGGTAAATTATTTTGGCAACAATTATAAATTTAAATGTCCAAATTTGAAGTTATTGCCAGGTTATTATTTTCATATTTTGATTAATTTTTAAAAAATATAACCAAAACTTCGTTACAAATAAGGTACCAAATGAAAGGGATTTTTTTTTTTTTCTGAATCCATTGGACTAAACCAACGAGATATACAAATTAGAGTGCTGATTCAATGGATGAAGGATTAGCTTTCCGTGGTTCAAGATGAATCACGTGACATGCTCCAATAGGTTGCTGTGTTTGGCCCTTTATCGCTATTTTGGCATTTAAAATATCAGTTCGACAAATTATCATTATTATTAGGTAACATGACAGTCCTATGACCGAAATAAATTGTTTTTAAAATAATTTTACACATATTTCACATTTTAATAAATAATAAAATACCTTTTTATTTGTCGTTTCCCAACAAAGTTTAAAAGTGTTTATAAAAGAAAATTAAACTTTTAACCCCTTAACGCACGTTGTCCTCGCTGCGAGGACGCTAAATTTAAGATCCAGCTGCAAAACTTCATCCCGGAAATTTTTTAGCAAAAATTCACGTTTATAACATATCAGAAAAGGCCGGTTTTTTAAACCTTAAAATTTAAAATTTCTTTTAGTTTAATTTAGTTCATGAATTCTGGTGCAGTATAATTTAAATGTTTCAAATTGTCTTGCGCCGCAAAGGGTTAAAGAGCTAAATTTAACAACAAATAATAATTTTTCAACTATTTTTAAGCATTTTGTCTGTTAAAGTTCAACTACACAAAATAAAAAAGGAGTAAAATCAAAATGATTTAGAACAAAAGAATATTAAACTACGTAAGTAAACAAAAACATTGGCGGTTATGATTTATGTGAACAATCCCCAAACCGTTGCCATAGAAATTTACTGAAAATAAGCTGTTACCAAGGGAACCATCGAATACGCAGGTGCAAGGAGAGCATGTCACATGACTCATCTTGGACCTTCTTAAGGGTTACCACTTATCACTCTACTTTATATATCTCGTTGGACTAAACAGCTTATCGATCGGACAATTAAATGTTTTAAAAATAACTAAAGTATAGAAATTAGGTCGCAACTTGCTATATAGATGAGTACGAACCGGAATCGTCATCTCTCTTGCAAACTATATATGTACTATATATATAAATATTAGAGATCAATTAGTAGAATCTTTCAATATGAAAGATATAGTCTCTTTGCACTATTGCTTAGACATTAAATTCAATCAAGATAGACACAGTATTATAATTACACGAAATAAATATATCGAAGATTTATTTAATAAATTTAATGTGCATGATTTTAAAGTAGTGAGTACACCATTAGATAAGACTTACGAAAAGAAGAAGAAAAATCACAAATGTCAAATATCCCATACCGACAATTGTCGTGTCACTTGTGTATCTGTCAGTCACTAGCAGACCTGACACAACACATACTGTTAACCTTTTAAGTCAGTTTAAAAATAATCCAGGAAAACCACACTGGATTGCAGCAAAAAGAGTATTAAAATATCTCAACGAATCTAAAAATTTTGGAATTGTTTATCACAGAGATAATTAACCTTTAATAGCATATGTGGATGTGAATTGACATCAGATGTAAACGAGAGAAAATTTTATATAGGATACACCTTCAAATACGCCAGTGATCCAATAAAAGAACTTGATCCAGAAATATTGTCAAATCCGACTGTGATTATGTGTGACTGCCAATTAGCACAAAAGTTAGTGAAAAACTCTATTTATCGCAATTGCACTAAACATATTCACATCCGTCATTATTTTATACGAGAAGTTTTTAATGATTCGACATAAAATACATCAGGTCAGACGAACAAGCTGCTAATATGCTGACAAAAACCTTAACATCTTTCAAACATAATAACTGTTGCTATATAATTTGACTTATGTAAGATATGTATAAAAATATGTAAGGTATTTCTTAATTCTGATATTGCTTTATTTTCTGTAGGTATTTCTTAACTGTGCATCAAATAATTTCTGTCCTTTTTTTTTTTTTTTAATTAAGGAATAATGCACTGCAATTATTCCTTTTTTAGCAGAAAGAATAAAAATAAATGTTTTGGAAATTAGTAACTATGTAAAGGCATATTCGATGGCTCAAAAAATTGTTTTTATGTGTTTATCTTATTATGTTTAAATAGCAATTATTATTTGTATATTTTTAAAAATATCATTACATGATATACAAAATAACAAGAAACATAGTATGTAATCAGCACCAGTTTAGTTCAAAGCCCAACTAAATACCAAGTTTAATTAAATTCCGTTCGTTCGTTTGTGAGACAAAGCGTCCGCAAAATATTTGATAAATAAACACATACACAGACAAACATTTTCTAAAAATGGTCAAATCATTTTCAGGATATCTCAAAATCTGTAAAACCATCGAAAACCGGAGTTCGAAAAATTTCGCCAGTTCAATACTTTCTTCTTGTGTATATATAAAAAAGTTGAAAAAACAAACTTTTAAACATTAGTTATGAATCCACGAATAGCACTCTTTCAGCTGAAAGCCAGAAATATTTATTTAGAAATTATTTCTCCTCTAAAAAAAAAAAAAAAAGTAAAACATTGTTTTGAAAATTAGCAACTATATTAAACACATATACGATGTTTAAAAAATTCTGTTTTTTAAAACTGTTGATCTATCTTATTCTGTTTAAATAAAAATTCATATTTTCACATATTTCCGTTGAAAATTTTTTAGATAAACTTCACTTTTATTTTAACACTTAAAACTATCTACTAAAGTTTGAAGTCCCTCTCGACTTTCTTTCTTTCTTTTTTTTTTTTTTTTCTTTTGGCTACGGCTTGAATAAGAGGGTTCTTTGGAAGGAGTTACATATGGAAAGTGGTTAGTTCGCATCAAGAGTTGAACAATATTACCTGCTCTCGCAAAACGTAATCCTTAACAAAATACGCGTGTGTACATTGGCATTGAATCGAGGTGTGTGTATTAAAGCAAAAAAGAAATTTTGAGAGCAAGAAAATTTGACTCTTTACTTGTAGGAGGTAGACTTTTAGAGAGGTTTTTCATTGCTGATGTTTGTTGAACTATGACATGTAGTTACTAAAAATGTTATTCAATCATTCCAATATGAATTTAAGTTGTTTTCCTTTAAATATAAATCTTGTAAATGTCAATGTCAATGTTTTTTTTTTTTTGAAAGGGGAGGGGGGGGGGGGAATCCGCCACTGTTTCCGAGTAAACCCGATTTCTACCATATTTTGCAATATGCGGATAAAGAGTTAACAGCGAACGCGAATTTTATTGAAGATGAAGATAAGTCCAATCGATTTTTCACCCTAAAAATCTCTTAAGCTTAAACTTTCATCAAAGTCGTTGTATCTGTTTCTGAATAAACCAAATTTCTGCCATATTTTTCAACCAGTGGATAAAGGGTTAACAGCGTACGCAAATTTTCTTGAAGATGAGGATAAGTCATATCGACTTAAATTTCATCCCAAAAACCCCTTAGCCCAGCAGCCGAGCGGTTCTGTACTCAGAGCTGGTAGATGTGAAGTGCTGGTTTCGATCCCAGGTCTCACTCATCGACCTAGCCACTCGGAGTTTTCCATGGCTATCTCCAAAATTCGCGTAAATACGGACTAGGCCCCCTTGGAATGACCTTCACGGAGGGCATTCTACCTATAGACCTAGCATCCTAGCGTAGTCAGTCGGCCTTATATCCTACAACCAACCACCTAAAAAACCCTTAATCTATATATATCTATAATATTCACGTGATTAATTCAACGTGACTAACCAAAACAAATCGTTACATATCCATTTCTGCTATATATTTTGCAAACGGCGGATAAAGGGTTAACAGCGAACGTGAATTTTCCTGAAGATGAGGATATGTCCACTCGACTTTTCATCCCATAAAATCCTTTAGCCCCAAGCTGTCATCAAAATCATTAGAACCATTACCGAAAAACCCGAGACATGTACATATATAATAGGTCACGTGATTAACACATTTAACATAAGCGAAGGATACATGAATATAAATATAATTGTCGAAATTTTATTTAAAAAATTAACTGAAGTTAGTTCAAAGTGCTTGACTGATAAATTAGAAACAAATGTAATCTTAATGTGTAATTGATCTAATTTCCTTTGTTCAGCTTGTTCGTACACTTTTTTTCTTCTAGTTTTTGATTCCCCTGAGATAAATTCTTGTTTTGTCCTCCATCTTGACGGATTTGAGAGAAAATATATTATCCCAATAATATTATGATTATCTTATTACAATTTGTATTCATTGAATACACCGTAATCAGTTCAAATTAATCTTATTGTTAAAAGGATCAATATTCATTCGTTGTTGAACTTCCGTAATAGCATTCGTTTTTTTTTTTTTTTTTTTTTTTTTTTTAAGAAAAGAAAGAATGAAACCTAATAAGGTTAACAAATGAAAATAACTATTGTGAAACAATTTTGATTTTTAGTGAATAACGCCATGTGTGTTAGGAAAACAAATTACACAACCTTCCTCATCATTTATTAGGTTTGGCTATCCAAAGAAAAAAAAAGAAATCTGGAACCCCATCTGGGTTACAAATCCTTTCCTCTCCGCAAAGAGGTCAAATTCTGAAAAGAGGCATACATCCCGATTTGGTCAAGAGAGTGTCTCTTGACGCCTTGACTGATTGCTGTGCGCATTCTAATGGCCACTTAAAAATATTTTTTTTTTCTCTTTAAGTCTCCTTCGACCACTGCCAAAGATAGGCAAGCATGGATATATGTTTTTTTTTATTTTTTTTTTTTTTTTATTTTTTTATTTATTTATTTTTTTTTTTTTTTTGCCTCAAGTGAGCATTTCACTAAGTTATGTCGGAGATAGTACGCGGTTTTAAGTTTCACTTCGTTCTTTTGTATATGTTTCTGAAGAGTGAAAATTTAGCGTCAGAGATTTTTATTTCAAGAATTTCGCCGTAAGCCTGAAAAATTTCGCCGATAAACCTCATAGACATAAAGAATCACCCATGACTATTTTATTTTATTTTTACTTTCTTCCATATATATACATAGTAGTCCCCGTATAGGTGAATATAGACGGTTCCGACAAGTTGTGTACGATTAAGCGGGATATTCGAATATCCGGGGAAACAAAGATACGACAATATGTTTGCGTAACACCAATAGTATAGAGACTCACCAAGAGGATCGAACATAAATGCGCGCGCGCACGGGCCTGCGTTGCCGAAGCAAGATCCCCCATGAGAAATGATTTTTTTTTAATCATTTTTTTTTTCTAAGTCATAAAAATTAGTAAATTATATACAATTTTGAGAATTTATTAAATATAGTGATTCATTTAAAAATAGTGACCTGCTAGCGCTAGCGGGCGAAGTTATTATTATTATTCCTAGTCGCTCTTCGCCTGCCTAGCGGTCGATA
Source organism: Salticus scenicus (assembly GCA_963930645.1). Taxonomy (NCBI): domain Eukaryota; kingdom Metazoa; phylum Arthropoda; class Arachnida; order Araneae; family Salticidae; genus Salticus; species Salticus scenicus. The sequence continues at coordinate 356,146,758 of OZ005648.1, read as the reverse complement.
TTTTCAAATGAACCTATTTTCAAATTTGCCATATTGCTGGCCAAAAGTCGTGAAAAATAGCCAATAATGATAAAATAATAATAAATGGTTACTTAAAATTTAATTGTGATTTTTATCAAAATAATGAAATTCGATTAAGGAAATACAATTTAAATTTAATTGTTCATGAAAATTCATCAAAATCATCGCTAGTTTGTTTGTTGAAGGAATAACACCTAAATACCCCAAATTTATTACTTTTTTTTTTTTTCTACCTGAATCCGATCCCGATAACAGAAAAATACCGTAATTTTTTTCGGTTTAAATTTATCATTTATATTATTTTTAATATTAGTAAAATAATCATTTTACCTTTCTTTATATATACAGCTAGTAGGCTTTGCCCGTTTCGCTGGACACAATACTTAGAGTTGTCTAAATCCCATATCATTATTAATTAACCTGGGTTAGTTCCCGCTGTATTCGGTAGAAATTTTTCTCGCTTGCAATGTGAGGAGTCCGTGTTCCCACTGCCTTCAGCAGCAACTTACCCGATTCTTACTTCCCCTTCCCCAGTGGCTAAGTTCAAAGTTTTGCGAAATCTCAACAAAGTACATAGTATGTACACCTAATCAATATCCACACACCAAAGTTCGCCATTCTAAGATAATTTAAGGCGAATTCAAATGGGAAAATGTGTTTTAACACGTGTTTATAGCCCCCTCGACCTCAAGGGGGTAAGGGTGGAAATTTCATAAAATTCCGTTACAATAAGTGTCGGATACATATAAACAATTTACGCACCAAATTTCATGACCGCAGATCCCATAGATTTCTCATGACAAATTAAAAAAATTATTTTTTGCCAATACATTTTGTTATTGTGACGTCATATTTTCTGTTAAATCATTCTTTTTTCATTCTTTTATTCATTCTTTCCAACCAAGGATAAAAATTTATTTTTATTTATTTATTTTTTATTTCAATGCATTTTTATAACTATGATATCAGTTTTCAACGTTATCTGCAAGAAACTTGGGCTTTTATTATTAAGAAGATTTTTCTGCTGATTTTGAGAGTGGATCTTTTACAAATTTATGGACATCATAAAATTTTATTCCAAAATAACCCAATAACAGTAGTATCATATATCTAACTTATTAGAAATTGCGGATATTTTTATTTTCACTTTTTAATTTAATTTAATTTATTGTTATTTATGAATTAACTGAAACTTTAATTTATTATTATTTATGAAATTGAATTAAAACATAATGCAAAGGAATAAATAAAACAAAGAAAACAGGAATTAAACTGTCAAAAATGCTTCGTATGGCTTGAGACATACGTGCGGGGTTACAAAAATGCTTTTACGAGAATTCAACTCTCCCCTTAGCAGACAGTTTAACTAAAAAGCACATCTAAGGCTAACATCAAAATGAATTTAATAAATTGAAAAAAGGAAAATGTTGGCTAAATTTTCATGAACTCCAGCACAAAATACATTAATTAAAAAAAAAAAAAAAAAAAAATGAAATTTATCCAGATTAATCCTACAGCTACTACCGTCTCAATTTATTCCAAAATACAAATATATCCGGATTTTTTTTTTTTTTTTTTTTTTTTTTTTGTATTTATTTGACAGCTTTAAGACCTATAGTTACATTGACTTTTGTCTCGATTGATCCATATTACAAGTTAGACATAGGACATCACTAACATACATGCCTTACCGGGATTCGAACCCAAGACCTGGAAATCCAGAAAGCAACGCCCTAATCCGGGTAATTTCTACAGCCACTACAGACCATCTCAATTTATTTCAAAATACAATCAAGATTCCATCTAAGAAAAAGAATACCTCAGCGCCATCTATATTATAACAAAGAAATTAACATAATAATTGTAGTAATTTTAAAAATATTTAATTATCATTTATAATTAAACAATTGGAATATGTGTAGTAAAAAAATAAATTAATTTAATTAAAAATAAATCGTTTATATTTCATGTGTTTTAAATATTTTTCTATAATGTAGTTATGTAAAGAATCCATAGGATAATCATTATTCACATTTAAGAATCTCCGAATCTCTGTAATTTTATCTTGATCATCAGTAATTAATCTTTTTTAACATGCTTTTATTAACTTGATATGATGTAACTATTAATGTAAGTAAAGAAATCTTGCAATTCAATTTTCGACCACTTCTGTTCGTTCGACTGACCTGAAATTTTGCACACGACTTCATAGTCGATGACAATACTACATACAAGTGTTTCCAGGCTCCTATCCCAACAGGGGCAGGTTCTAGGGGCAAACAAAAAAATCTATATACATAAAACTCTACCATATGTGGCACAGGATTTGGCCATATATGTATAGCATTGAGTGGCAGCAATTAATCAATTTTTTTTTTTGTTATTAAAGATGTAAATATTATGGTGTGTCCCTGTCACTCACATGATTTTTTCTTACCCTGCATTTTAATACTATAAATGTAGATTATTTTGTGCTTTTTAGTTCACATTTCAATAAAAGCGTGTTCTTTAATTTTTTAAAAGTATAATTTTGTTTTAAGTACTATAGTTTAGTAAAATGTAAGCTTTTTTTTTTTTTTTATCTATCTACGGGAATTATGATAAGCCCTTAAAATCAAAACTAGCTATTAAAGCATTATTATTATTATTATTATTATTATTATTATTATTATTATTATTTTTATCAAATCTAATTTATAAAGTTTTTTTCTTTAGATTTAATTATTTAGGTTAAAATAGTTTAAAATAATATTTCTGGATATCAGTTTACTAATATTAGAGTCCAAGTGTATTAATGCAGATGGGCCAAGTTATTACAGATTGTCTGTAACCTTAATACCAGAAAATTTTTATTGTATTCTTTTATAAAATTTATCTGCGATTAAAGAAGACAAGTTTTACTATTCCTTTATAGTGATAGGAAATTGATTTTTTGTTAGTAGTAACTTAACACCTCTGTTAATTTAACTACATTAAAATCAAAATCATTTCTTTTGTCAAAAATAGTAGTTACCATTTCATTCCCAACAATATTAGTATCTAGGTCCAAGAAATTAGTTTTTTCTTAAGGATTAAAAATAGTACTACTCAGTTTTAAGTAAGATGAATAAAAATGAGTTTTTATATCAGCGTCATTATCAGCACAGCAGTAGTAAATGCTATCAGATCATCAATATATGTACATATAATTATTCCCTTTTTAAATTTATATTTATTTTCATAGGTATGCAAATATATATTTACTATTTGCAAATCAATTATTGGAGACAGATCCTTGAGGAATGTCATTTATATATGTAAATATATATATAATTTTCCTTTATAAGTTATATCATATACTAGTAGGCTTTACCCGCTTCGCTGGTCAGTATATTTATTTATTTTTTTTTTCTTTTTAATTGAATAATTGAAACTTTTAAATAAATATATTTCGATTGGCGACTATTTTCGTCACAGTTTTAATATGGGACCTCCTTGGCGATATTAAATATTTTTTGAACTTCTCGAATCTGTACAACAAAAAACTATTATTAAAACAAATATTCTCGAAAACAGTCCAATACTAAAGTTAATTCTTCGAATATTCTGGAAACAGTTGAAGCTGTTACTCGTACAGCACAAGTCACTATTCGATGAACGTTCTGGAACAGTATAAAAAACAGTCACTTGTTCCACAGGAGTACAGCAAATAACATCAAATACTCCAGAGCAGAAATCTTCGCTAGCTCACGAAAAATATTCAGTTCCTTAGAGCTCAATCCCTAAAGTGCAATCACTCAGAATAGGTCTCTGAATAGCAGTGACTACATACTCTCTCGCAGAAATCAACTTACTCCTATTTATACCTTTTGGCAATGATTCCATCGAGAATCCCATGGAAAGCTCGAGATCTGTGCTCCCGTGTGTCGTTCGGGAACTTTAAACTACTATTTTTCATCAAATTTGTTCGCCCACTCACCAAGTTTGTCACAAAGGCTGACCCCACTGAAAGCGAATGAACTACCCTTTTATTTTCACTTTCCCTGTAAAACTACTTTCATTGCAACAACACAATTGATGCAGGGCAAAGAATTAATCCCTTATTACAATATGCTATGAGCACTATTTCTGCCGCAGTTCAGACAAATAGTGTTTTTATGGTTATATAATATATATATTTCCCATTAAACGTATTTTTATTTATTTATTTAAATATTAATTTGAATTAATCAAATATTTCTGCCCGATAGCGTGCAAGTGCAGTCACACGCAGCAGCTCGTTTATTTGTACGATAAATTAGCGCAAGTGATTGATATATAAAAAAATAAATAAACAAGTAAACATTATCCTTTATTAAATCTCTCCCTTGGCGGCTTTTGAATTTTTGTCACCATATTAGCGATGGATTATATATATATATATATATACAATTTCTTGTATAAAAGGGGGAACCCTATTTTGCTGATACTTTTATCGGACACCTTTTTGTTAATTTATAAGATTTCTTCATATTCTGTTTACATTTTTGATGGTTTTTAGGCTTAAAATAGTGCTTTCTGAATTTTTTTTTTTTTTTTTTTTTTTTTTTTTTAACTGTATATATATATATAATTATCTACTCAGATAAAAATAGATCATTTAAGTGACTACTATTTCGATTTATTTATTTTTATTTTATTTATCTTTTTTTTTTTTTTTTTTGTAATATTTTATAATTAATTTATATTTTTAATTAAAATGGCTGTTGCTAAACTAAACTTCTTAACGAAAAACGTTCAGAGTATTTCAACACCAAAATTTAAAAAATCGCCCAGTAGGATCTATAAATAAAACTGATAAAATAAATTTATAGTTCATAGAAAAGAAACACCGCGCAGTCGAATGTGACGCCATGGGCAGTTTTTTTTTTTTTTTTTTTTTTTTTTTAATAACTTCACAGTAAAATTATAAAAATGTATGTGTAACTTGTTTTTTTCATAAAACAAAGAGGATAAATTGTGTGTTAAATATTTCTACAAAGTACAAAGGTATGTTCTTTTGCATAATGTGTAATTCGCATAAAATTAAGATATTACATCTAAAAAATAGTAAATATATTAATACCAAAGTTTACATTTGATTAAAACTTTCATTATTATTACTGGATTTAAAAAAAAAAAAAAAAAAAAAAAAAAAAAAAAAAACTACATAATTAATTATGCTTAGTTATAGAACTAATCAAAACTACATTCTTCATCTTAAGAATTTTTTAAATACTAAGCACAACTTAATTATGGAAAGGTCAAAACTATATAACACAGAGGGCAGCAATGTCCGAAATCTCTAACCTACTGGTCAGCAATGTTCAAAATCTGTAACCTACAGATCTACTAATTAAAAGCTTTAATAATTAATTTTCCAGAACCGTTCTTGTCTTTTAATGTTTGTGTATTATTTTCTAAGCTAATATACTATATTGTAAAAAAAAAAAAAAAAAAAAAAAGGAAATTAAAGGGGACTAATGTGCAAGTTGTACCTGACGGGACTAAACTGAAAGTTGTACCTCAAGTGGGAGTAATGTGAAAGTTGTACCTCACGGGACTAATGTGCAAGTTGCACCGAACGAACAAACTATTTCTTTCAACGAAAATGCTTACTAACCCTGGACGATAGGTCTAATATATCGTATCATATTATATATCGTATTTATCGTAATATAACTCAATACTTATTTCGCTTCCTTCATCGACTCGTTTTAATACGCATTTTTTATATGCATGAGCAGCAGCCCCCGAAAAACAAAAACATTAAATCATTAAATTCATCTTTTTACTTATTTTTATTTCATATTATTTCACGCGCACTTTTTATTTCCTAATTCAAAATTATTAAAAAAAAACTTTTTCGATATCGCTTGTAACGATACTGATTATTATTATTTTTCTTTTCTTTTTCTTTCAATAATAATAATAATAATAATAATAAAAAAGATTTTGTTGAAATTCTGGCAAAAGCAGAATTTAGTTTAGGACGGAGGACTATTATTATTATTATTATTATTTTTTTTTTTCTTCCCAATTATAACATCGCTTTCAAATTATTCAATTATATTTTCGATAAGTTTTAGATTTCGATAAATGTCCATTTCGACAAATGTCCAACTATCAAAAACGACAACGCAAAAATCCCAGATTGAGACTAATAGGCCCTCAGTCCTAATAAAAAATAGTAGTAAAAAAAAAATCATTTTAGAACAACATGTAATAGTATCATAAACTATATTAGCAATTTATCAATGTGCATAAAATTTTCAAAGTGATAATGAAGTCAACTTTTCAGAGATGCATATTTAAATTTTTTTTAATTTTTTATTGTTCACGTTTGAGTAAACGTATTTATTTTCCTGTCGAAAGAAAAAATGAACTCCTAATTTTTTACTTTCCGAACACTATAGTGAGGAAAGTATTGTAATCCTGTCAAAAATCCGAATTTGAAATTTTGATGTTTCTATACGTTTCGAGGTCCCCTGAGTCCGTTTTCACTATCTTTAGGATGATGTACGTATGTGTGTGTATGTATGTGTGTATGTATGTGTGTGTATGTCTGTGAGTGAACACGCTAGCGTCTAAACGCTTTGTTCGAATAAGCTGAAAGTTGGTACGTATATTGTAAGTCACCAAAGTACGAACCCTATTGATTTTGGTGAATCTAGCACTTATAGTTTTTTTACAGGGGCACAAGAAAAATTCTTTGTCATTATTGCCTATGGGGCCAGTTTTTTAAAAGTGTGATAGCGTCTAAACGCCTCATTAATCTGAGAAAAACATTTGTACACATGTTATGTGTCACAGTTGCACCAACTGTATAGATTTTGGTGAATTTAGCACTTACAGTTTTTTTACAGGGACACAAGGAAAAATTCTTTATCATTATGGCCTATGGGACCAGATTTTTAAAAGGGCGATAGCATCTAAACGCCGTATTCAATTGAGCTGAAAATTTATATGAATATTACAAATCACTGTAGCACTAACTATAAGTATTTTGGTGGATCTAGCCTTTATAGGTTTTTACATGGACACAACGAAAAATTCTTTATCATTACGATCTATGGGCTCAAATTTCAGTAGCGTTAAATAAAACATCGTGTAATATAGGGAGAAAAATACTCAAACACTCTATTATGTTTTTCTCTCTTTTGTTTGTTTAACAACTCCTCTTTCTTTACTTTATCTACAAAACTGTTAATTACTCAATGTTCGGAAAGTCGAGTGGAGTCACCCCAGATTTTTTTTTTTTTTTTTTTTTTTGGGGGGGGGGGGCATCAGTTAAGTTGTGGATAAAATTTAAATGGCTATTTCTGAAGATAAGTGTGGTTAATATTTTTATTAATTAAAAGAAAACAAATCAAAAATTCGAAAATCGGGCTTTGATGTGCACAAGGACCTTTCGGGGGGGGGGGGGGGCACCCTTCGTGTTGAAACACGCGACTGTCCGAGCTACCCGTCTTTGCGCTACGCTGTCCACACACACAGAGACAGACACACAGACATTGCCTTATATATATATAAAGATATATATGTGTGTATGTGTATTTCATATAAAATATTGCAATTTATAAATAAATAATTCGAAACAAGGGCAAAATTTAGAAAACTCACCTAGAACACTCATTTAACTCTAATACTACATAATATCTGTCTATCCGTTCCATGTTGAAATAAAACTTCCAGTGGCAACCTTAAACTACTATTTATTACAAGGAAATAATAATAATAATAATAATAATAAAATTCTCGGGAAAAAAAGTGCTAATTTTAGTAAGTTAGTTAAAAATTTGTTAATCCAATACTTATTTATTTATTTATTATTTCATTAAAAAAAATGTAATACGCCTTTATTTTATTTATTTATTTTGTTTTATTTTTTACAAATACAGCAGACCATGACTCCTCAAATAACTCGTTTAATTTAAATTAAAAAAAAAAAAAAACTTTTGTCAAAAAGACAATTGCAATGTGTTATTTTAACAATTAGCTGAATTTTGATGAAAAAAGAATTCTTAAATTGACAAATAATACAGCATGTTATTTAATACAATTTTTTTGTTCCAATAACAAAAGCTGTTTCCTAAACAAACAATTGCAGTGTATTTATTTAAATTTTTTTTTTTTTTTTTATCTTCACAAAATATATCTTGTTCAGCTAGTTATATTATGTTGAATTAATATCATGTCTGCTTTCTATGACAAAATTATTTTTTATGGTACAGACTATTTATAATACACCATTTTAATAATACGTTTTGTTTTAATAAGAAAACTTTTTCTTATTTTGTTTTCGCTCATAAAATAGTACCCTTTGCTTAAAATATTATCGAATCAAGTTGATTATTATACTATGTTTACTTTCTTTGAACACAGGAGCAGATTTTTATTTATTTATTTACTAATTTGACTTCGCCCGTTTAGAGTTGAGATTTACAAATGAACGAATTTCTAAATTTATTATGCCTTCCCTGTTCAGCTCTCGTACCAATTTATATCATTTAACATAGGCTTATATGATATTTAAAAATAATGACATTATAACATCTACATCAGAGGTCACCATGTTTTTCTTATATCAGAGATCACTAAATTCCCAATTTAAAATCCCGTGGACCACTAATATTATTTGTTCAGAAATGCAAATTTTTTGAAAAACAAAGATTACTGCACACTCATTTTATAAATACACTAGCAGGCAACGCCCGCTTCGCTGGTCCCTATTTTTAAATGAATCACTCTAATTACTGAATTCTCAAAATTGCATTCATTTTTATCACGTGAAAAGAAAAGAGAAACAAAATCTGATTAGGAAAAATGTCGCACCGGGTTCTCACTGCCTTCGGAAAAAATTCCCAAAATGCTCTAACTCTTATTTCTATTATTTTCCCCCTTCGCCCCCCCCTCCCGTCTATCCTAATAATTTTACAAATTCGAAAATATCCGCAATCGATTTGTAGGTATCAAAAACCACTATGCACCAGTTTTGAACTATCTATCTCTATTTTTATTTTTTGGCCCCCTCCGTTCCCCCCCTTCCCGCCCCTCCCAGTAATTTAAAAAATTCGAAAATATCCGCAATCGATTTGTAGGTATCGAAAACATCTATGTACCAATTTTAAATGATCTAACTCTATTTTACTTTTTTTGCCCCTCTCCCCCCCACCTTCCCGGCCCTCCTAATAACTTTACACTTTCGAAAATATCCCCATTCGACTTGCAGGCCTCGAAAACCTATCTGTTAAAATTTTGAACGGCCTAACTGCATTTCTATTTGTTTTGCCCCATAGCGCCCCCTTCCCGCCCCTCCTAATAATTTTACAACTCCGAAAATATCCGCAATCGATTTGTAAGTATCGAAAATATCTATATACCAAATTTGAACGATCTAACTCTATTTTTATTTTTTGACCCCCTCTCCCCTTCCCCCCTTCCTGCCCCTCCTAATAACTTTACACAATCGAAAATATCCTCATTCGACTTGCAGGCCTCTAAAACCTATCTGTATCAGTTTTGAACGCCCTAACTGTATTTCTATTTGTTTTTGCCCCTTAGCCCCTCCCCCCCTTGCTGCCCCACCTGGGGGCTGAATTTCTAAAATTCCAGAAATTGGTTTTTAGATATTTGCATTAGCTATATTTTAGAGCAAAAATTTCACGCATATCTATTTTTTTGTTTGAGATATATAGGATTATGCGAAATCACGTTTTACGCATGTGAAATCACGTTTTGCCCCCCGCCCCCCTTGGGGACCGAATTTTGAAAATTCCAGAAATTGGTTTTTTGAAATTTGTATTAGCTATATTTTAAAGCAAAAATTTTACGGATATCTGTTTTTTTGTTTGAGATATGAAGGATTTTGTAAAATCACGTTTTGCCCCCCCCCCCCCTTGGGGGGCGAATTTTGTAAAATTGCTTCTTAGTGGATGCCTACGTCATAGAAAGAACATTGTCACGAAATTTCATGCTTCTAGGTCCAGGGGTTTGGTCTGGGCGTTGATAGATCACCCCCTCACTCACTCACTCAGGAAGTGTTATTTTATATGTATAGAAAATAAACTTGATTAATATAAAATATTACAAAAGTTTACTTTATAATAAGAAAATTACAAATGCTTGTTAATTATAAGAAAAATACTTAAAGCTTTTTGAATTGTAATAAAATAATTAAAGTTAGATTAACATTATTTATTTTATTTATTTGACTATTATCTTCAAATATAAATTCTACTATAAAGTAATTTACTAGTTACTACCTTAAAAAACTTTATTAATTAGTATTTAGACATAAACTTTGTGTGTGGTTTTTTTTTTTTTTTTTTTCGATTATACGTCTTTTCGTTCATATGGCTTTTTACGTCAGTCCCTTGAAAGACGTATAAGCGGTGCTTTACTGTATTTTGTCTTACTGTTCCTTTCCCCTTTTTATCATTTTAATGGTAACTTTTAAGTCTGAATTTTATTTCTTTCACTCCTTGTGTCTATCCTTCATTCTACTGAACTGAACCTATTGCTTTGAAATTTTCTCCAAACTTTACTACGTCCTTTTATCATAGCAACATTTTTTTTTTTTAGCTGCGATTTTTGTTTTCCTAACCTGAGAATTCCTGCGCACACAAAGCGCGCTTAGATAAGAGGCTGCCGCAGGCAATGAGGATCCGGGCCCAGAATAGTGAAAGCAGGAAAGACATTGCCGCTAGCAGTAGAGACCTGAATCAGGTATATTGCGGGCAGGGCAGGCCCTGTGCCGAGGATTAGATCGAATTCAGTGAAATATCGTTTTAAAGTCTATATATTTTTTAAGACTTTATAAGTGATTCATTTAAACACAGTGACCATTGAAGTGAGAAAAGTCCGCTAGTTTACAAAAAATTAATTAAAAAAAAAAAAAAGCATCGTAATGTATTTGTTTGTTATAAAGTATAAGCACCTCATGCTAGTCTAGAAATTTTAATTCATAACTTCAAGTATAAAGAAGGTTGTATTTCATACTGATTTTATAATAGCAGGGGTCGATCCAGGTTTTAAATTTTGGGTCCCCTTTTTGTGAAAAACAGAATATTTTTGTGAAATTTTTATTTATTTTTGTGAAAAAGAAAATCGTGTATTAAACCTTCCATTTTAACTGCCATTCTAAATAATGTTTAATATCAAATTAACATAGTTTCATTGAACCAATTAATTAAAAATACTACAGAAAACATAGAAACATTTTTGAAAAAAATCGCTTTTCTAAAACAAATCTTGTGAAGGACTCATTTCATAAATCTGAATTTTGTGAAGGGTCCTCTTTTATGGATTTGAATTTTGTGAAGGGTCCCCTTTTGTGGAATTGAATTTTATGAAGGGTCCCCTTTTATAGACTTGAATTTTGTGAAGGGTCCCCTTTTATAGACTAGAATTTTGTGAAGGGTCCTCTTTTATGGTGTGGAATTTTGTGAAGGGACAGCAAAGAGGACCCAATTTTTGCCTGGATCGACCTCTGAATAGATTACAAAAATTCTTTTAAACTCAAATTTTATTTTATTTTTTACGGTAAAACATACAGAACATTTTAACAAAAAATGCGCTTTAAAATGAAATACACAATTTAAAAAATAAATAATATAATATGTCGGGAATGTCAAATACAGTTTCTAAACAATTTGAACTCTTCACTATTTTAATGGCACAGTTGGTTTATTGCACAGTTGTGTGTCTTCTTTCACCCAGTAAAGTCAATCAGCTCACATCTTCATCACAAAAAAAAAGTATAACATACAAACACCTTGTATTGATTAATCCTAAATTAGAATTAAATCAGCATGCGTATTCTTATTGATCGTTTTATATACCAGATTTGGTATATTTATGTACAATAGAGGCTGTAATACATACAGCAACCACACAAATCGGGAAAATTATACCATAACAGCACCACGTATTGCATGATATGAACAAAAGTAGAAACAACGTTTGTCATTAATATCATGCTTATCTGCTTATCAGCTGAACAAGAAATTAAATATAAAGAATGGTTTTTTTCCTTCGCATTTTGATAATTCTTTTGCAAAGTATTCGATTAAAAAAAATCTGGTGTGAAACAACCACACGACTTCCATTACCCACTTATAGGCATTTTTGAGAGATAATGTGATCAGAAAACATAAAAGTGACTTAAAGAGAAAATCGTTAGAGCCGTTTTTGAGATACCAATTTTTACAAAAAATCAATTATTGACCAGAAAACAATAATTACATACAAAAGGATATTTAAAAGTGATTTAATAGAGCGAGTTTAAAAAACAATCCGTACAGCCGTTTTTAAAGGAACGCCCTTGGGAGAACTGAAATTGAGCTATTTATACAGGACGCCTATCAATTTTCCTGAATTAACCAACTATATCATTCGAAAGGACATCTAATAGAGTGTTTATATATCAAGTTTGAAGAAAATCGTTAGAGCCGTTTTTGAGATACGGTCTTACGGTCCCACTACCGGTTTCCGATGTCCCACTTCCGGTTTTTCAATTTTCATTAAAATTTGGAAATTTCATCTGTACACCAGACGTATTTCAATTCTAAAGTTTTGTAGCTCTATCTTTATTAGTTTCTGAGCTATAATAGCCAGAAGATTCTCCACATACATACACACACACACACACATACATACACACTGACCAATTGCCAAAAACCACTTTTTTGGTCTCAGGGGACCTTAAAACGTGTAAATCAGTAGGGTAATGGAAGTAATAATTTTTGTAGATCAATGAGAGGAAGATCTTAGACAGCTATCTGCATATGATATGAATAACTTTTAAGATTTTCTATGATATTTAATATAACCAGGGAACATGTTTATTGATGATGTGTACAAATACATTCATTTTTACTTCCATTACCCTGCTACCGTAGGTAATGGAAGTATTGTATTCGGTCTGAAAATTCGATATCGGGTTTTCACCTGATTTACACGTTTGAAGGTCTCCTGAGTCCAAAAAAGTGGTTTTTGGCAATTGGTCAGTGTGTATGTATGTATGTGTGTGTGTGTGTATGTATGTGGAGAATATTCTGGCTATTATAGCTCAGAAACTAATAAAGATAGAGCTACGAAACTTTAGAATTGAAATACGTCTGGTGTACAGATGAAATTTCCAAATTTTGGTGAAAATTGAAAAACCGGAAGTGGGACATCGGAAATCGGATGTGGGACCGTAAGTCCGTACCTCAAAAACGGCTCTAACGATTTTCTTCAAACTTGCTATATAAACACTCTATTAGATGTCCTTTCGAATGATATAGTTGGTTAGTTCAGGAAAATTGATAGGCGTCCTGTATAAATAGCTCAATTTCAGGCCTCGCAAAGGCGTTCCTTTAAAAACGGTTGTACGGATTTTTTTCAAACTCGCCATTTTAACTCACTTTTAAATATGCTTTTGTATGTAATTATTGTTTTTCTGTCAATAATTGAGTTTAACCGTAAGTGGGACATCGGAAACCGGAAGTGGGACCGTAAGTTCGTATCTCAAAAATGGCTCTAACGATTTTCTTCAAATTTGCTATATAAACACTCTATTAGATGTCCTTTCGAATGATATAGTTGGTTAGTTCAGGAAAATTGATAGGCGTCCTGTATAAATAGCTCAATTTCAGGCAATCGATTACTTGAAAAGTTTAATTCAGTGTGAATGCATGTTAAGAAAACGATATTATTCAAAGAAAACTGTACAGAAATTGCAAAATAAATTATATAACCTAAAATATCGTTCACCACATCTGATAACATATTTCGTATTTTTGAACAAAGAATTTCAAATATTTTACAAATCAGTCAAGCTAAGAAATTTACTAATTAAATTAATTACTTCTTTAATTAATTTCTTCTTTAATTAATTCCTTCTTTAATTAATTCAGTATAAGACGATTGTATATTTTGTATTATTAGTATTATTATTTATACATGTTTAAAAAAAAATTACAAGAAAAGTTAACTTGCATGTATTTGTTGTAATTTTAAAAGGATATGACGTCATTAATTAACAAAGAAATTTATCTGAAAATATTTATAATTAACATTTTAAAAATTACTGAAAATAAAATTAAAGTTTCCAAAAACTTTTACTCAAATAATAAAATTAATGCAAATTATTTTCTAACAATATCTCCTCAGAATTTCGTAACATATCTGGAAAATGATTAATATATATATTATTATTTTTCTAATTATTATTTTAAATAACTTATTTGACGGATAGAGCAATTTTGTTACTTATTTAAATCAAAAATGTATATAAAATGTTTATAATGTGTGTAGTACTGGGTAATGGAAGTCGTGTGGTTGTTACACACCAGATTTTTTAATTAATTGTTTTGGAATTATTTCATATTCAAAACGAAATGAGTGTTCCTACATTTATTTCTAAAGTACAAAGTGAAAGTAGAATTTCCACATCAAACGATAACTCAGGAAGGTAATCCTCTTCCCCTTACCGGTGTATTTCGATTTTTCTACAATGTTAATGACCTGGAGGAAAAAAATTTCCTCTGATATGTGCGAAATCCTCTTTTGAAATGAAAGGACTAAACTTCATATTGATTAAACTCGTACATATTCTATATTCCTCTTTTGCAGGGATTGTCTTATATTAATGAGGTATTCTTCCTTAGTAAATGTGGGCCGCAGTAGCTCGGTTGGTAGAGCGCATAGCTCGTAATTCGAAGGTTGCAGGTTCAATAATCGAGCCGGCCAAAGATCGTCGTGTACACTAGTGGTGACTGGTGCGCGTAAAATCCGCCGTGGTAGAATGCCCTTCATGATTCCGTTCAAATTATACTTCTAGGGGTCACCGAAATGGGGAAGCCATCATCTCCATGTAGGATCAAAATTGTGATGGCATGTCTCCGGACCATCTTCAGGGGTACATCAAAGGTCGTCGGCAGTTACCTATAGTGCAGCGCTAGTGCGACGTTAAAACCAACCAAACATCCTTAGTAAATATAAAACTTGTTTAACACAGTTAGCTTCGGTATCTCATGTCTTCGCTTCATTGTTCTTCTACTTTTCTTTTTCAATGCTATACTTTAGCTCCTCACAAAATAACAATGATTATTTTTCTATATAAATAAAGCAAAGAGTTTGTCAGGAACACATCCGGGTGGACCACTCCTATTTTTGATTGGTCTAGATTTAACTACTTTGGTGATGAAAGTTGGCTACTTTTTTTTTTTTTTTAGTTATAACTGATGAATTTTTTAAAAGGTACTGCATAGATGTTATACTTTTTAAAAGAGCTCCATAAAATTGTTCATTTTTTTGTGTGGACACTATATACATCAAGTTATTAAAGATATTACGTTGCAAAGTTTTCTTTTAATTAATTAAAATCTGAAAATAAATATTAGTTATAATTTAATAGTTGACAAAAAATAAATAAATAAATAATACTAGTTCATTTTCTTTCGACATAAAAATAAATGCATTTAATTAAACGTGAACATTAAAAAATTGTAAAAAATTAAATTATGCATCTCACAAAAATTGACATCATTATCACTTTAAAATTTTCTACATATTGATAAAGTGCTAATGTAGTTCTATAGCTATAAGATTAAACTGAAAATTTAAAAACATGGTATACGAGTATAAAAAGTTTTTTTTAAATCTTATAATTATTTATAATTTTGTTGCCCTTTCGGCGATGATTAGATATGGGTATCGCAAATGTATAAAGTAAACATTTTGGCGAGAAACATCCGAGCTACTTCAGTGCCAAATTTCAAATTCCACGAAGAGGTCCAAGCTCTTTCAATGTTTTTGCACAATTTTTCTCAATTTTATTTTAAATATTTTTGTAATGGGAGTGGTAAAAAAGGAAAAACATTTTTTTTTTTTTTTTTTTTTTTTTTTATTGGACTAATTATACAAAATAGCTCCATGTAAAATATTATGCGTTTTTCGTTCTGTTTATTATCAAAAAGAAAATGACTAATGCAGTTTTTCCTATAATACTGACATTTCTACAAATTAAATTAAATTAAAATATCTAGTACCAAGACGTTGCGATGAAGAAGTCTCTGCCGAAGTCAGCGAGGGCCCGAAGCGAAGTTTTTAAGCAATTTCAATTTATCTTCTTTTTAGTTTTAGTTTGTAGAACAGTATAAGGAATATTGATTCTTTTTTAAATTCTTTTAAATATAGTGACCAGCGAAGCGAACAAAGCCTGCTAGTAAACGAATAAAACAAAGAAAACAAACATTGTTGTAACAAATAAATATAGGCATTAAATTAACTCTGGCACTAAATTAACATAATTGCTAAGCACTCTGGCGGTACTAAATTAAAATCTGTCAAAGACAGAATTTTTTCTGCATTTATTTAAAAAACTAAGGAGTACAGAAAGCCGACTTTATTCTATTTTTGTGCATTCGATGAAAGAATTCTCATTCGATAAAAGTTTTGTCCATTATGATTGTTTGAAATTTAAAATCCATCCATTATATTAAACAGTGTATTGTCTTGTAATAATAAGCTGTTGTATGCGTTTGGATGACTCCTTGTAGTTCAAGTATTTAATCAGCAATAAATAATAATAAAAAAAAAAAAAAGTTAACCTTTTCAAAATAAGAAATATACATATATATATATCTTTTTTTAATTCCTTTTTAATACACGAAATTTTTTGCACATGACATTCGCATTATTAGACTCTGGATTTTCCGAATAAACTCTTTTCTGATCAATAAATGATAATTTTGAGCAGTTCGAATAGACAAATATACAAATGCAACACCTTGTTGTATCCTAATATTCAGGCTATCAAATAAAATGAGGAATTATATTTTCCTTGACGGGATGCAAATTATTATTATCACTCTTCTTCTTATTATTATTATTACTTTCAGCTTGTCAAATATTTTAATCTACAGTGACAGCGTCTGTCACTATATAGCCATGCAAGTCGGTTAACTTTACACAGTTACACTTGTAACAACTCTTTAATTCATAAAATTAAATAAAATTTAAAACTTCTCCTATGCGAAAACACTCTTGCACAAAGTGTATGTTTTTGCCGATACCGTTATTTGTAGGATACGAATCTGACTAAACGCACCACAATCTGCTACATTCAATTTACAAAAAATAAATTTAAAAAAGCAATTGCTATTTAAATGGCACAAATGCTGGACTAATTCATCCAAAAAGAACGTTTTACACACGCTCTGATACACAAAATTTTATAAAAGGAATATTTCCTAACAAAATACATACATAACACGTGTCTTCCTTGCTAATCATGGCCTTTTCAAGGCTTACCTGTTTAAATTCAATAGATCAATAACTTATCTGTGTGAATACGGCGCATTAGGCAATGTCGCACTTTATTATTTTGCCTGCAAGCTCACACGTAATCGCAAGTAATTAAACGACCATCTAATTCACCTGTCTGTTCAGTGTTCTTAAAAGGCCGTACATACTAACTTATTCAATGTTTTACATTTTCGTAACTGCTTAAGCAAGTTCGCTTCTTAATCTAAATTGAACTTTCGTGAATCAATATTCTTTTATACACATATCTCAATTCAATTTTCAATCTCATCTTTCTTTATTATTATTATTCTACCACCCGCAGTCGCGAGGAATCTTCTTGCGGTGGTTGGCATTATTATTATTATTTATTATTTATTATTTATTATTTTCCTTTTTTTTTTTTTAAATCATTTGATCGTTCCCTATTGTGGTAAAATTTTCTGAGATCATAACTGCGCAACATTTGTAAAATGGGTTTAATTGTTAAAATGTTTCTATTAATGATAAGGGGGGAAGGCGCTTCAGCTACAGCTCGAACAGCCTGTGAGCTGTTCCTTCCTATCAGTCTATCAAACTTGTAAAATAAAATTTCGGTACTAATTGATTTATATAACAGGGTAGCTATCAATTCACGATTGATTTTTAAATTCTTCGACAAAAGGGTATTGCATGTTAAGCATATGGAAACTGCACCAGCGTCGAATGAAGAGTTCTTGCCTTCTATTTATTGTTCTTTATCTGAAACATCTTTTGCACACAATTTTAGACTTCTACCCTCAACGATTAGGGAGTAATGGGGGTGGCAACCTAAAACGTTAAATTTAATTTTTTTAAAAACTATTCAAGATATCTTATCGAGGTTGAAACTATTTATAAATGTTTATGAAGTACATGATATATATATATATATATTTTTTTTTTTTTTTTCAGAATTTTCGCTCGATTTTAAATGGTAGAAAATGATAAGTATATTTTTGATGGGCGATTTTTTATGCTATCCACCAAAGTGACACCTACCAAAAAAAATACAATTTATTTGTTTATTAGTTAGCTATTACATATAAAAATTACAGAGTCAAATTGCGGAAACGTAATGAAAAAAATAAAAATCACTTAATAATAATACCAATGATATAATATTTATCTTTAAAAACTAATTAATAAATAAATAATGCAAGGAAATATAAAAATGCTCTATTAACATTTGTTATTAAAACGTCACAATTAGCAATAAAAAAAAAAAAAAAAAAAATTCTATTTGATTATTATCAGGGATCTTACATCTCGCCCTTTTTTCAAGACACTTTTAGGGACGAGAAAATTCCGTAATTTTTGCTACCTTTATTTTTATATAATAGCCTCTATCTTGTTTAATCACGTCATAACACTACAAAAATACTGATATAAAAATTTCTATATGAAAGTAGAATAGATGGCAAAATTTAATTATACCGGAATATTTTTTGGCCCCGTTTTTTTATCCATACCACTTATTTTTTAAGGATAAACTTGTCTGATTTTATCGAAGTTATATATTTGATAAAATATTCTATAAATAAAGTGGTGCTAAATAAAGGCGAGGCTAAAAGTACTCCGGAATAAATCAAAATATTGGCATCTATGAAAATAGTAGTAGCAAAAAAAAAAAAAAATAAATAAATAAATAATAAATAAATAAAGTAAAATTATACAGACACGACATTATTTCATTATTTAAAACATGAAAATCTGACATTGACAGATTTTAATTTAGTGCCAGAGGCCTGTTTTTTCTCTTTTTCCCAATGAGGGGAAGGTGTGCCTTGGGGGGACTCATGTCAAAAGTGTGCCTTGGGGGGGGGACTCATGTCAAAGTTGTACCTTGGGGGGACTCATGTCAAAGTTGGGCCTTGGGGGGACTCATGTCAAAGTTGGGCCTGGGGGGGACTCATGTCAAAGTTGTGCCTTGGGGGGGACTCATGTCAAAGTTGTGCCTGGGGGGGACTCATGTCAAAGTTGTGCCTGGGGGGGACTCATGTCAAAGTTGTGCCTTGGGGGGGGACTCATGTCAAAGTTGTACCTTGGGGGGACTCATGTCAAAGTTGTACCTTGGGAGAGACTCATGTCAAAGTTGTGCCTTGGGGGGGACTCATGTCAAAGCTGTGCCTTGGGGGGGACTCATGTCAAAGTTGTACCTTGGGGGACTCATGTCAAAGTTGTACCTTGGGAGAATTTTTTATATTTTTTAAAAACTTGTAACCTTCGTTATGAGTAATCAAATTATCTACAAAATCTTCATTCAATAAATCCCCATTCAATAAACCGACTGAAATAGGCCCTTAGCACTATTAAGAGTGACGTATAAAAATTCGACAATGCTGTACCGACTGAAATAGGCCTCTAGCACTAAAAATAAAAAAGGCGGGATTTCCCCCCATT
The DNA here is from genome assembly GCA_963930645.1 of Salticus scenicus. Taxonomy (NCBI): domain Eukaryota; kingdom Metazoa; phylum Arthropoda; class Arachnida; order Araneae; family Salticidae; genus Salticus; species Salticus scenicus. The sequence goes on along the minus strand of OZ005648.1, from coordinate 356,127,027 downwards.
TAGAAGCGATATTTTACTATTTGTCAAATGGTCGATGCAAATCAAAAGTTGTAAAAACAGCAGAAATATTGACTTCAATATTTGATAAAACTAGTGTAACTATTACTACTGAAGAAAATAGTGATGACGATTAAATCTTGATTGGAAATGATTCTTTTTTGTAATTTGTCTTTGTTTTTTATAATTAATTCTATAAACACAAATTACTTTCTACGGATACATGTATTGGATTTCATTTTTTAAACTATGGTCTGCTTAAAACCTTTGTTATTTTTGTATGTAATAGCAATCTAATAAACAAGCAAACTTTAATTTTTGGTAGGTGTCACTTCGGTGGATATATACTATAAAATATCGTTCACCAAAATATACTTCTCATTTTTCTCAGATTTAAATCGAGCAAAAATTTTGGAATATATATATATATATATATATATATATATATATAATATGCAATTCACCTTAAAAAAATAAATGGTATGGAAAAAAGGCGGGGCCAAAAATACCCCGGAATAACTTAAAAAGTTAGCATCTATAATATTTTCATACAGAAATCTTTATGTCAGTATTTTCATAGTAATATGTCATGATTAAACAGAATGGAGACTAGTGTATAAAAATAAAGTAGAAAAAATTAGGGAAATTTCTCATCCCTAAAAGTATCTTGGAAAAAAAAAAAGGCGAGATGTAAGATCCTTGATAGCAATTAAACAGAATACTTTTTTATTGCTAACTAGTACTTTTTAATAAGAAATGTTAATAGAGCATTTTTATATTTGCTTGCATTGTTTATTTATTAATATT